>JAVLUX010000015.1:41147500-41177500 GCA_032164185.1 Moxostoma hubbsi
TGTGTTTAGAATATAAATACTGTTAAGTTTGATTTCAGGTTACCTAAATCTGTGACTGTGAATGAGCTCCTCTTATAGAGCTCATTAACGCACCATGAATGTCAAGAGTTTCACAACAAAATTATATTTCAGCTTGTTTCTCACCAAAACATTTGTATGCCTTTAGAAGACTTGGAATATGACACAGAAATCAGATGGACAACTTTGATGAAACTTTATGGTCCTTTCTCAAGCTTCAAACTGTCACTATCACCGCTAATGTATTGCAAGACAGATATATACATTTAAACATCCTTTTGTGTTCCACATAAGAAATAAATAATACCGGTTTGGAACAACTGAACTTTAAAACTGAAAAGAAATCCAAACTTCACCTTTAAGTCACGATTAGGTGTGTTGTTTGTGTGTACCTGAATGCCATTCACTACCGTCTCTTTGTCTCTTTCTCTTGGACCAGCCAAAATGGTTCCATTCATGCACCAATCCTTTTGTGCAATGGGAAAATGAAATGGAGGGATCACCAATATTCCTTTCATGGCAAAATAATACCTTATTGGAAATTCATACGCTGAATATCTCTGCCTTCACTGTATCTGCATATATAGGCAGAACAGTATGAATAGTCAGACGCATGAATGTGGCGCAGCTGCAGGTGTGTATTCTTTTCAGGGGAGGGGAGGAGTGGTCTGCACGGTGCAGAAGTCGTACAAAAGAAACCTTTTAGTCAACATCATTTGCATCTTTTCAGCAGGAGCTAAACCTGGAAACGTAATAAGTGTGTTGCTTGCCATGTTGCTCTCCTGTGGAGTGTATGAATCTTTAATTGTGAACTTATGATGCCTGCATTGAGCTGAGAGCATCAAGATTTGCAAATTCAATATGGGTGGCACTCAGGCTTCAATTAATGCCACACCCATTGCATTAAAAATGACTTCTGCCTCCTACTGTATTCCCCATGGAAACCACATTTACTTATTCTCATGTCGTTTCAAACCTATATGACTTTTCTATTCAATTTAACACAAAAAGTTCAATTTTAAAGAATATTCTGGCCACTCTTTTCCATATAATGAAAGTCAATGAGGTCTGGGGCTGTCAAGCTCTGAAATCACAGCATAAAAGTATCATATAATTGTCCAGATGACGTTAAATGACTTTCAAGTTGTCTGAAAAAGTCTGACTCAAAAAATGTGCCTCGTGGTCGCATAGTGATTCACCTCAATCTGCGTGGCAGAGGACGAATCCCCGCGCATCTTATCACGTGGCTATTTCAGCGCGTTGCCACGGAGATATAGTGCGTGTGGAGGTTTCATGCCCTCCTCCAAAGCATCCATGCTCAACTCACCACGCACCCCCATGAGGAGGTTACCCCATGTGACTCTACTTAGTGTAAGTTGCTTAGGAGACCTGGCTGGAGTCACTCAAAACTAGCGAACTAGCGAACCCCAGGGGTGGTAGCCAGCGTCTTTTACCACTGAGCTACCCAGCTCCCCCGGCCAGGATATTCTTAAAAAATTCTCCTTTTGTGTACCCCAGAAGATAGAAAGTCATACAGGTTTGAAGTAAACAATAACATACATTTTATTTTTGGGATGAACAATCACTTTAAAGAGGAGGGAAGGTAAAGGAAAGCTTCTTTTTTAAAGAACATTCTCCTGGACAACATCAATGTCACTGAAACTGAGGTAGACGGGGGGCACAGAAGAGGTGTAAGAGTAAATCAGTGGAGCAGAACACCACACCAGCAGCAACAACAAAGAGCAGAATCCATCAAGAGGCTTTAAGCTACCACAAAACCCCCATGCACCTCTGGACTGGCGGATAAACTCAATATCAAAGCCAACTGGAGGGCAGATTCTGATGAATAATCAATCATTTAATTTCATAAATTATAATATATATATATATATATATGTATCCTTAATAAGCATTACCCCAATGGAGAAAATGAATGGGATAAGTTATGCAGTTAATGTCAATGACATGTGCCAAAAAAACTACTTGAACCTGAATGGCCTGTTAAAGATGGGGGAAGGCGAGGTGCTGGCAACCCCATGGAGTCTCGGAAAAATTTGCTATCAAAGTCCTGCCAGCATGAACACGTTTGAAAAGTGTCTGATTATATGAAGGCAGCAGTCGCATTTATTATCAGGCCTGTGAGCAGCACATGGTCCACATCTCTCCAAATTTAGCTTCTCTTTGAGTCTGATCTGTGAATGTATAATGAGAACTCCATGGTGATGAACTCCCACAGTGTCTTCTCACTGTAAACATTAACACATCCGTAATATGTGAAGGAAGGACGTGCACACATCAAACAAAACCCCACCAGAGCCAGATTCATTGAGTGAAACTCACCAAAACATGTCCAGGTCACATTTCAACCTCAAATCAAAAGGAAAAAAATAATAAAATGTATTTTACATTAGGTAAAAAGTCTGATCACAAAAAAATACGATTTAAGGTATCATTCATGTCCGTAGAACAAATTATTTGACCAAACCCCTAACCTTATGTCCTGAGGTTTGGTGCGTTGCTACAGACATAAATAATACCTGGGTTATTCCATGACTAATCAACCAGATATTAAAAACTTCCTCGGCTGAATTTTTTATTTTATTTTTCAGAAGACAAAATCCAAAAGGTTTTTGAGTTCAAAGATACACTTTAGCCTTTTAAATTTGCCTGATATATATATATATATATATATATATATATATATATATATATATTACGGCTGTCAATTCATTAAAATTTTTAATCGAATTAATTACATGGTGTCCCGATTAATTAAACGTGATTAATCGCATTTACACATATTTGCTATGAAAGCCCCTCATATATAAATAATTCAATATATAATGATGAAATCAAAATTTACAAATTATATACATAATAAAAAATATTCAGATAATTACATGCATTACATTCTTGTGGCAGAAGAGTTAATCACTGATAAGAAAATACAAAAAGCGGCTTTAGAATACAATGTATTGTTTACTACCATATTATTGATCATAAGTCAATCATTGGCATACAGTTCACAGCAATCCATTTCACAAGGGAATTTGTCAATCAGTTGGAGATTTAATATGAGGGCTTGTTTAAGGACTCGTCAATTTCAACAAGCGTCAGACATGCTTGTGTAGCGACTCGGGTGCGTTGTGACATAAACAAAAAATTTTTAGGTCACTGTGTCAAGTTAAATATAGTTTAATACTTAGAATACATCTTGAGATCCCTTAGTTCGCATTTGCGCTCCATCAAGTGTTTTGAACGCAAGAACGTAACGAATGTCTGTTTTGTGCTCTCTGGTTGTTTTCTTCACTGTATAAACTGTGTGTTGCTCATACAGCTGAAGTTTCACTTACTGCCCTCTGGAGTAAACAGGTGGTACTACAAGCTTGCATTTCTCAGGAATATTCCTTATTACGGTCCGGGGGCATTGCGATTAATTGCGTAAATTTTTTATATATATAGGCATTATTGTTTTATGTGAATAAATAGGGTATATTTTATTTGTAGTTTTATATTTCAGAGCTTTGTTTTGTTGGACAAGAAATCTAGCTTTGTCCCACGTAACCCACATTTGGTTTTCGACTATTGAAAATGGGTAAAAGTGTATTTTTTTTTGGATGGAGCCACATTGAGAACCCTATATCTCTGGGATTTAGCCATATAGTGTCCTAAAAATGAAGATAGAAAAAATTTGTTCAGAACCAGAATCTAAAAGCACATTAAGATATATTTAATACTTCTAGAGCAGGGGTGGGGAACCTTTTTCCCATTAAGGGCCATTCGAATATTTAAGAAATGATCAAATTAATTAAATTATCAAATGCCAAATGTATAAATGTAAATGTATTGAACACACACCATTAGCATATAATGCAACAAGGGTTGCTGAAGTCAACCGATACTGGTAATAGACTCCCTATCTCTGTGTAAAAATAAAATAATGATGATACCACCATTCTATGATTTTTTTTTTTTTTTACCTGCAATTTTGCTCAAAAATCAAAGGTGAAAATTGTCATTTTGACCCCACTCTCCAAAATAATGGATTACTCTGCAAATATCCATCCATGCCATTTATTAATTTGGATTTCATCATTGAGTTGACACTCAATGACTCACCTCAAATTATACAGCATGACATTTAATTTTCAGATGGAGCCACATTGAGAGCCCCAAATCTATATAGATAATATAGAAAATTAAAGTTTTTCAGAACCAGAATCTAAAAGGATATCTTAAATACTTCTGGAGTTATAGACACTCCAACTTTGGAAAAACAACACAAAATAAAAAGGGTTTTTTAATTTTCTTTTTTTTCATGTTTGGACGCACCATTGGCATATAATGTTACAAGGGGTGCTGAAGTCAACTGATATTAGCAAAAGACCAACCTATCTCAGTGTAAAAAAAAAACTGCCTTTCTAATGTATCTAAAGTATGTTTTCGATCTGTAGTTTGCTCCAAAATCATAAGCAATCTTTTTTTATTTTGAGCCCTCTCCACAAAGTAATGAATTACTGAGTAAATATTGATCCATGTAATTTAATTTTTTTTGCTTTGATCATTATTTATGTTTATACTTCACTGGTAAAAAATGATCAAAAACTACATTTTGAGCCTGCGACGGAGCACAAAAACAACCCACCTTAAATCATGCATCTTGTTGAAGAGAGGTGTGCTATTTCTTTTATGAGTGATCATATTTACAGATATTTTCTTGGTGGATGACCACGCAAAGGTGAAACATGCCTAAAAACCACTCGCAACCCTAGCAGCTACATAACAACATGTTAAAAACTAATCAGAACCCCTGAGTGACTCCCGGGCAACCTCCCAAAACACACTAGCATTGTGCTGCCGACTTCTGCACCGGCAAGCACCATTATATTCACTTTAGAACATGTCAAGATCTAGTTCATTTCTGCTTTCGCACAGTGACTATTTTGGTCTTCCTCAGGGTGAATTTCCCCTTTAGAGTTGCACAGAACATTGCAATGGTTTACTAAGTTTACAGGGAGTCATTATTAATTAACTAACATGGGGCTTGGTTTTTTACGTCATTGCCACAGTACCGTTGCTACAGTTTCTCTTACCATGTGAAGATCCAGAAAGCTCTTAAATGATGACAAATATCCTCCCTTCCCCAAATGTCCTCAATGTTATAACCCAGCCACAAAACAACCTATATTGGGTTAGCCATCAAAGGCACAATCCTAAGCTCAAACCACTGGTGTTTTTCCCTCAGTGCAATGAGATCCACAGCAGAGATGACTATCTCCACTGCACACTGAATTGTATTCGTTAAATACTTTCAATGCACTTGAGCGAGCGAAACCCCACAAGGGATTTTAATGGGATGCTTATTTACTGAGACAGAAAATAAAGACACAGAAACATAATGAAAAACTAATTACATTTTGTGAAAATTTGCTTTGAAGGAAATCTATGAGTTACTGAATCTTTGTCACTTATAGTCACAATAATGAATTGATAAATAATACTTAAATATATATATATATATATATATATATATATATATACCGTATATAATTATTGACATCTACAAATACATATTTATAATATTTAATATCTCAAATTGGCCTAATATTGACAGATTAATATGCATAACCAATAACCAATATGGTTATTATATTAATAAGTAGTCATAGAGCGCTAATACTACTTATTAATATAATAACCCTTATATAACTATAAAAGTTGATCATTGAAAAAACAAAAAGATAATATAATTTTTACTTTTGGACACTTTTGGAGGCAACATGGAATTATTTGAAGTATCTACAGTACCATATAAATAGCAGTACTCGGAACCGTTATATCCTGCCGGAGATAGGAGGCAGGGGCGAGGAGCCTACCCCCGTGCTGGACGGGACTCAACTTGTGGTGGTGGGGTGGAGGAGGTTGCCATGTTAGCACACTGAAACAGCAATGTGATAGATTGTGAGCAGACTTATAAAGCAACGGCTTAAATGTGATTGGCTAGGAATTACCCAGATGATGTACAGCTGCTAGTCGTCCCGCTAGAACTACGCTGCGCTTACATTGATCGATCAAAAATGTCAAGGATATCGCAATAAAACATATCAACCAGTGCCATGGTATATATCAAAGTACCACTATATTAGGGGTGGGCAATATAAGCTACATGATTTATTGCGATATCCTTGATCGATCAATGTAAGCGCAGCGTAGTTCTAGCGGGAAGACTAGCAGCTGTACATCGTCACAACATTAGCTGGGTAATTCCTAGCCAATCACATTTAAGCCGTTGCTTTATAAGTCTGCTCACAATCTATCACATTGCTGTTTCAGTGTGCTAACATGGCAACCTCCACCACCCCACCACCACCTGTTGAGTCCCATCCAGCACTGGGGTAGGCTCTCGCCCCTGCCTCCTATCTCTGGCAGGATATAACGGTTCCGAGTACAACATCTTTGGGCCACCAGATGGGGCCTACGCCAAAAAGAGACATTACTTTTCTGTTTTATATTCATCAAATAAATGTATTCATATAATAAATATAGTCATCTAAAATCTCACTCAAGTCTGCTAGTCTTCTTGACAGAACTATATATATCACAATGTACAAATAATTCGATAAGTTCCTTTTTTATTAAATTTATTTAGCAGTTCAATAAATACAGGAAACCATTTTGGCAATGATTTACTGGGTATAAATGCACAATGGTTGACAATGGTGTTATGTAATAAATCCGAGCACTTACCTCCGTTTCTGCGAAAATACAGTTACTGTAACTGAGTAACTGATGACAGATAAAAACAGATACTTCTAAGTGCCAGTTAATAATGATTTGTAGCTCAACCTCTGATATGAATGCACACTGTATCATGTGGCAGCATTTTGTATTACTGCAATATAGACGATCCTCGAAAATGTTTTCCCTGTTGACACATTTACCGGTATATCGCTTTAACTGGTATATTGGCCACACATTCATGGTATTATCATTAGAATATTTTGATAACAGAAATGGCACAAAATCAAAAGAAAATGTCTGTTTCTTTGAAGAAATTAAATGATGTATTAAGAGGCAGAAGCTTTTTGAGTTTCAACAGTATCACCACTTACTCTCACCATTGTCATTGGCCAGCTGAAAGTATCCGTCCACCAGTGAAGCGCCATTGTTGAAATGTTGAGTCATGTGATCTAGCCAGTTTGCCTCTATGGTGCAGATTCCTTCCCCTTGCGAATGCACTCGTAGAGGCACTTTAACCGTGTAGTACTTCAACTGGCCCTCACGGCGACCGGGGTAGTTAAACAAACCAAAGAGCTCGGCTCCTGTAGACATATGAAAAACAATTATTTCAATGGATATATTTCCATTTTTGGGGTGAACATTTACTTTTACTTTCTGAAATTTGTTTTGAAGCCTTCACAGGTGAAAAGGTAACATGTTCCTTGGTAACCTAAATAAATTGTCTCTGTTCCAAAACCAAGTGATCTGTCCATGTAGGCAGCATTTTAAGGCACCAATTGTGAATCAAGTCTCCAGTGTGCTTTTAAGGAGAGGCAATTGTAAACAGAGCATTCCAAATTAGTCATGAGATTCTATTTCAGTTATTATGCTTCCTTAAAAGACAGCTGTCTATGTAGACAGAATACAGCAAATCAGTTGACTAGGTTGTGGAATTCAGACATTATGTTGGTTCAAAGTAGAGGTCAACCGATTGTGGATTTTGTCATTACGATAAAAGGCAGTTAACTGATTAATCGACCAGTGTTTTTTAAAATCTATTTATAAAGTAATAAAACATTTCTTTGTCATTCCTTACTGTGAGGGGAACAGACATTGAAGCTACAAGAGTCTAAACTGAATAAAATCCCAAAAGCAGTTTATTGTGCAACCAAAAATCCCTATAATAACCAGATAAATTCAGATTTGGTGCATAACACAGGACCTTTAACTATTAAAAATCTTGAAATACACCAGGGACTCTTATTTTAAAATGATGGAGAGCTAGCTATGGTAGCTAGCTATCTGCATCGGTTTTTGCTGATTTTTATCAGTAAAACTGATATATCGGTCTATCTGTAGTTCAAAGTAAAGGCTGATTTATACTTCTGCATTGTCCACTACATAGAGCCTACATTGTAGGTTCAGTGGTTTGCATTTATAGTTCTGCATTGATGTCTTTGAGTACAAAACCGTTCTGTGAGTACACAGCCAAGCGCTAGAAACTAATCAAATGTGCAAAAATTATAAATCCAAAATGAGAGAGTATCAAATAAATCTATTAACCAAACACAAAGTTCATGTCATTTTAAAGCTATAAAGCAGGACTTTACAATGCATATATATAGGCAATAAAACAATATAAATTGGCCTCAATGGATGATGGTGTGTTGGTGTTCCAATCGGGCTTCTTAACTAGCTTAACTAGTAAGACTTCAGTGGTCAACCAACTTCCCCACAAAGACCATGGAGTTCAACCAGCTTCACTAGTGAGGTCAGCATGACTACGCAGTACTTCAAGAAGGACAAGCACTAAACCAGCTCAAACCAGCATAAACCAAATTCATACTGGTCTAACTTGCTGGGAAAAAGTAGCTTAGCTGCTGGTTTTAACTGATTTAAAATGGTCTAAGCTGGATTAGGACAGCCTCCCAGCCAGGCCAGCTGAAAAGTTGTCAGATTCTATCTTTTTAGCTGGAAGACTAGCTAAGAGATGCAGCTAGTCAAAGATGGTTTCCCAGCCTATAGCCAGCCGAAAGTGCTTAAAATCCCTCTAAAACCAGCAGGGAGACTAGCTAAGATTAGCTGATTTAAGATGGTCTCCCAGACTGGTCTGGATAAAAGTGCTCAAATATCCTTCTAAAACCAGCTTGGAGAGCAGCTAAGACAAGCTGATGTTTTACAATGATCTCCCAGCTGGTATTAAAAGGGTGTTGAGCCCTTTTCAGCTGGCCAGGCTGGAAGACCATCTTAAACTAGCAGCTGATTTTAGCTGGTCTCCCAGCTGAGGTTTTTGGCACTTTTGTCCAGCCAGACTAGGATACATTCCTAAACCAGCTAAGACCATAGTAAAACAACAGCTGAAAAGGGCTCAAAACCACTTTAATACCAGCTGGGAGCTGGTTTAAGATAGTCTTAGTTGGTTTAAGATGTCTCCCAGCCTGGTTGGCCGAAAAGTGACAAAAACTCCTCTAAAAACCAGCTAGGAGACAAGCTAAAAACTGCAGCTAGTTTAAAATAGTCTTAGTTGGTTTAAGATAGTCACCCAGCCTTCCATCAGAAAAGTGCTCAAAACCCCTCTGAAACCAGCTGAGAGACCTGTTAAGACCAGCAGCTTGTTTAAGATGGTCTCCTAGCCAGGCTGGCCAAAAAGACCTCCAAACCCCTCTAGAACCAGCTGGGAGATCAGCTAAAACTTGCATGGGTAGGCAGAAAGTGCCCAAAATCCCCCTAAAACCAACTAACAGGCTAGAAGACCAGCAAACCAGCTTAGACTGGTCTTTTTAGCATTGTTACGTATATGAGATTGCTCTGAGAAGTGCATGCTCATTCGCTGTGGTCCTTCACACTTTATCAATTAGCTTGTAGCTTGGCTTAACGATTAATTAGCTTGTGTCCTGGTCTAGCGGAGATAGAGTGTAATTAGGGAAATTAGGTGATGTAGTGGCAACCTTGAGCAAGTATTTGGGAGAACTGACCACCCATTCCCATAAACGAGATTATGTTTTGCAGGAAAACAAATGCTGCTTACATCTTCCACAAAGAGAAAGAGAGGTCACCTAATGGATTACGCTAGTGTAAGATGAATTTGTTTTTTGCGGCCTATATAACCGCCCTATATTCAGATCTATATTACAACTAATGGGAAATTGACCGGTAAGATAAATATGGATGCACTTTTGTTCTGGCAGCGATCATTAAGATTGCCGCTGACTGTATTGAGTCATTACCTGCCTCTGACAGAACCAGGCAAAGTAAACGAGAGAGAGAGTTGAACGTTCTTCTTAGTCAAATGCAATCGCAATTCAAATCACTGCAAGAATGAATCATTAATTGTTATTTTATTTCTGCTCGGTTTCAATAAAGTAGCAGTACATCAGATGGGCACACAGGTGAATCTATTACCCTTCCCTTAAACCAATTTACCGTTAGTTTCAACAGTACAAGTTGCACTTTGTATGACCGACTCGAAACTATACAATTGTTAGCCTTGTTGTTGCTACTTTTAAGGAAAGGTCAGGCAATGAGGCATACCAGATTTAAACTTGCATCGCCAGCGCCACAGCTTAATGTTTTGGAGTACATGCACAAACCGCTTGGGCATAGCTCCAAGGTAGGACTGACTTTTGAGAATAATTTTTTTAAGAATAAACCTGTCATGAACATGTACCGGCCATAGTTCAACTACAAGATCAAATGAACGAAATAAGAAATTATATTTTACTGGAAGAAAAAAACTGTGCGTTTCCATGCACAGCAATAGGCTGCTAACTATGAAAAATCAGCATAATCGGTGAAAAATTGTGCATGTAAAAGTGCTTCTTAAAAAGCGATTTTTTTGGATTGTGACAATAATTTTCCAGAAAATTCTACAATGATGATTCTCATAACTGTACAATACTTATTTGACTGTATTATAGTAAACAAACACTATATTCTTTTAATATAAAAATCTAAATCAGCCTAAATTTTTGTCATTAAAGTAATGATAAATTGGGGGGACATGTGCATACGGTACTTAACTGTCATGATAATAATGTCAAAAATAGGCTTTCTTTTTATCCTTTTTTGGATGAAATGTGATGTGGAAATGTTTTCATGAGATTCACCAAAAAATGAAAAGCATATTCAACGTTCATATTCGACTCGTCCGTCCTATTCTTTAAAAAAAGTTCAAAAGTACAAAATCGAGGTTACTGTGAGGAACTTAAAATAGAAGTGAATGGGGCCAATTATTGGAGGATTTAAAGGCAGAAAGTGAAGCTTATAATTGTATAAAAGCACTGATATTAATTCTTCTGTTACAACTTTTGTATTATTTGAGCTGCAAAGTTGTTAAAATCCTACTTTTTTTTTTACAGTTGTTCAATGGCGTTATGTTGTCATGGCAACTAAGTTGTAAAATTGGATAGGACTTTGCACAGAAAAGGTTAGTAAGCGATTTCATCACACTAAAATCATGCTACATTTTTGTGGTAATCAACATTATGCCACAAATGCTGTCAATTAAGCTTTACTTGTAATAACCCTGGAATATTCCTTTAAATATTTTCAACTGCAGGTCTGGCTGCCATAAAGGTCTGAATACAGCCGGTTACAGTAGATGACACAAAATTCAATGTAATGAAAGTGACTGCATTTTTCGTCAAATGTCTGTTTTCTAACTTCCAACGGGGCTTGAAGTGTTTGCCGCCGAGTGGCTGGGAAACAAGCAAACGTGCACAGTTACGACAAATTACAGTCCTTCAAACTCAGTGTGACCACTTCTGACCCTTTAGACAAGTTCAAGCACTCTGTATATCTGCAGTTAGCGCTGCCAAAGAACAATGTGTCATCAACATCAATGCTGTGTTTGCCTAATCCTCTACATTTGCAATGCATCACATCAACACAAACGCATTTCTAAATAAATCTCCCCAAAGTCCTGACCCCCGTCTTCAGAGAAGCTGATAACTTCAGAAATATTACACATGGATTGCATCCCAACAGCTCATTTGGAAACAGTCATTACTTTGAGATATAAATAGATTGTTTAACGTTCAAAAAGTGTCACTATTTCTTTGCTTTTTCTGATTTAATAAAATGACTCTATTCCACTATTCTTCTCCTACTTTTACACTGCACTACAATCAAAAAGAGTCCTTTTGCTTTCATTTATTGACGTTTAAATGGAAAACCTGATTTATCTTAATGTATTAAAATAAGAAAGTATGTACTATGTATACATACTCCAACATTTAAAATGATTAAAGTAGTTAATTATTAAAACTAAGCCACAAAAATTTAGTTTTAAGACAACTTAAAAGTTCTGACGTCACAACATGTGCTCATTAACATATGACAGCCCACCTTGGCCCAGAGGTTAGCCAATCATACCAGAGGTCATTAACATATATAAGTCTTAAAGGTACAGTAGCAACAGCCTGTTCAATTCTATGGGTCAGAGAGAGGGTGGAAAATAGATATGAAAAACTAAATTACGACATCATTGTTGGTTCAAGAAACCTTGACCAACATTACAAATGGACTTAAAAGAGAGAGAGAGAGAGAGAGAGAGAGAGAGAGAGAGAGAGAGAGAGAGAGAGAGAGAGAGAGAGAGAGAGATCCTTATTACTGTCATGCAGTGACCTTTAGTTTTGGTCAAATGAAAGAATTAGCTCAAAAATATATTTTTAAGATTTATGCATTTCAATATCAGAAAGAAATTCAATCAAATTGAATTGGTTTATCTTTAGCAAAATAAATGAAAAAAAAGTTTTATTAATTTAATTAAATTTGATGGGAAAACTTAAAACAGGTTAAAATATACAACAAATGTATACCATTACAAATAAATAAATTTAAATAAATTACAACATGAGATGATTTTAATGTGAATAATGAGACTATAATATAATATGTAATATAATGAGAATGAGATGATACTTTTGCTTACGTTAATGAGAAATGCAGGCGGAGAATGTGCTTGATTTTAATGACAATAGATACAATGCAAATTTTGGGGTGAAATATGGCCTGGGCATGTTGTTGACAGGTTTTGTGAGAGTCACCCATAAAATGGCCACATCACATACACATCTGGGATGGAATGAGGGTGAGTAAATGATGAGAGAATTTTCATTTTTGGGTGAACTATCCCTTTAAATTATTTAGATTTGTCTCATTTAAGTATGCATATGTAAAGTACATGCTGTACAAATAATCATGCCTTGCCTTTCCAAATGAATGCTTCAAAGCTACACTGCGGGGTGTAAAAACCCTTTGACAAACCTTCACCTTATCTGAGCTGTGAGCATTTCACACTGACCAGCACCATTATGTTTAATAGATGTTCACCAAGAGCATTCATGACTTTATTTATCACCCATGGTGATAAGTCTTAAAGACACAGTACTGTACAAATGGACTCCAGGCAGCCATCAATTTGCAGTTTGAATGAGAGAAACTGGCGTGGCGTAAGGCCACCGGTGGCAGCCGAATGATAATTTTACCGCTGACAATGCCAATTCCTCATCCAGATGGAAGCTTGGGCTGCCGGCAAAGGAGTCCCAGTATGCATCACTCACATGGCTTCACTGCGCTGTGCACAATGCCACGGTTTTAGCAAATATGGCTCCCTAGCTAATGTTGAAAATGAGGTTTGCCATCTGGTTACTTGCGGGGGAAAAAAGGGCGAACAAAGCCTAATCTCGCACACGCTGTGTGCGTTTCTGTAAATGCCAAGTCTAGCCGATCCCATACGTCAAAGCATTGCTTGAAGACTCTGGAACAATGCTTTTTTGAGACATGAAAAGACAAATACAGGCCAGCGAGATGCTGTCACAGTGCGTGTCATCCAGAAGAAGACAAAGACAAATGGTTTAGTGCTGTCATCACTTCAACCAATAGAGTCACGTTTTGGCAGAACGTGTCATTAGACTAGTTTTGCAATCCTTCCTAGTATGCGATTAAAAGGAATATTCTGGGATCAGTACAAGTTAAGCTCAATCGTCAGCATTGATGGGATAATGTTGATTACCAAAAAAATCATTTCGACTCATCCCTCCTTTTCTTTAAAAATAAGCAAAAACCGAGGTTACAGTGAGGCACTTCAATGGACGTGAATGTGGCCAATTTTCTTCTGTTAAAACTTGCGTATTATTTGAGCTGTACAGTTGTTTTTACAGCTGTTTGTGCAGTTACATCGGCATGGCAACAAAGTTGTAAAATTGGATATAACTTTACACAGAAAAGTTTGGTAAGCGATTTTATTACACTAAAATGATGTCAACACTCATACTGTTTACGTCTTATGGCTATACATTACAGTGAGTATTTGAATGTTTATGGATTGGCCCCATTCACTTCCATTGTGTGTCTCACTGCAACCCAGACAAGGAGGGACGAGATGACATTTTATGTGGTGATTAACATTATCCCACAATTCTGTCGATTGAGCTTAACTCGTATTGAACTCTGAATTTTCCTTTAAACTTTAGTAGCAAAAATGCTGTTAGCGTCAGGATGTCCCATAAATGACTGTGAATCGGTTTAAATACATTTGAACATGTCAGCTGCAGTATGTAATCATTTCAAAACAATATCCTGGCCCTTTTGTATTCCAAAATCAAACAAGAAATGTTATTTTGCATATAGAAAATGAAGCCTATAGTTAGGGCCTTTAAGATTTATATATTGTGGTATTATTGTCATGACTGTTCCGCACATTTTATCCCCCAATTCTCATTACCACAATGCAAAAAAACAAACAAACAAAAAAATTAAAACAATGTCATTATAAAATCCTCATTACCGCAATGTGAAAAAATATATTATTAAATAAATTATTATTAAAGTTAGTAGTACTCTCTTGGTACTGACTTTCATTTTTGCTGATTTTTAAAAACAAAACAAAAAAAATCTAAACATTGTACAACAGCATAATACAGTAAAAAATTATTATGAATAATGAGAATCATCTGAACCTAATATGAATAATAAAAGTAAAACATCCATATACGTTACATTAATGAGAATTGGGGGGTAAAATGTGCTCTCAAGTGTCCTGAAAATGATGTCGCAGTGCAAAAATGAATAAATACAAATAAATTAAATATAAATAATAAAAAAAAAGAAATGTATACATAATTTTATTATTTTATTGATTTATTTTTGCACTGCGACATAATTTTCATGCGCCGTATATGTATATATCCATCCATCCATCCATCCACAACCGCTTATCCTGTGTACAGGGTCACGGGGGGGGGCTGGAGCCTATCCCAGCTAACATTGGGCGAAAGGGGGGGTACACCCTGGACAGGTCGCCAGTCCATCGCAGGGCCACACATAGACAAACAACCATTCACACCTAGGGCAATTTTTGACACGGGGAGAACATGCAAACTCCACACAGAAAGGCCGGGGCAACCGGGGTTTGAACCCACAACCTTCTTGCTGTGAGGTGACAGTGCTAACCGCTGCACCACCGTGCCGCCTATATATATATATACATATCAGGGTTTCCGTTGTCCGGTAATTACCGGACATTGGCCGGGAAAAAAATGAAATGTCCGACTAAATTAAATCTCTCCGGTCAAATTGTCCGATTAAAATTGCCTAATAATCCCGCCCCCCTAACACAATCTGAATTTGAGAATAAGCCTAAAATGTATCCAGAGTGGACCAAGCTCGCCAAGATAGCCTGTGTAATCCCGGTCTCGAGTGTTCCTGCAGAGAGGGGGTTCTCGCTGCAGAATCGGATCAAGACGAAGCAGCGAAGTCGCCTTGCGGAGAACAAGGTTACGCGGCTTATGCGCATTGCAAGTTGTGGAGAGACACTGGGACGTTTTGATTTTAAGTCGGCAGCTGCACAATTCAGCACTGCAAAACAGCGTAAAAAGTAGCCTAAAATGACGCGAGACAATGTTATAGGCCTAGTCATTTGTTTGTTCCAGTTCATTTGACAAGGAGTCATTTCACGGTGGCCAATTTAAATGTTACCAGCTAAATGAGACATACTGAGAGTGTATAATTAAGTTCGCTTGAGTAAAAACAATAGGCTACTATTCAGATATTTTATATGGGGAAGGGGGATTGGTTTGTTAAACAATGAATGTGAAACACCAATCGGACGTTCATGTTTTTTTTCCGTCTATTTGAAAGTTAGGCTAATAAACATGTTGCATTCTATACTGCCTGATTATGTCATTTTTTAAGTTACATAGCCTGCCTCCAGTTTTCATCAACTTGACTAATTAAGAGGCGAAATTTGACCGGCATATCATCAAAATGTCCGTAAAACGAAACCTCTGCCGGTCACTTTGACCGGCACCATTTTTTTCTAGCGGAAACTCTGATATATATATATTATTATTATTTTTATTTTTTTCTCTACATATGCAAAATATAATTCAAAATTTTCTTTGTATTTGTTATATTTTGTTATTTGTTAAATTTGACCAGGACATGTTTCTTAACCTTTTAAACATCCTGCAATATTTGCCAAAAACGCCTAAAAAAGGCCTACCCAAATTAAAATGCATGCTGTTCTTGAACCCTTTGGAGTATATGCATGCTTTTGCTCTCTTTTGAAAGGGGAGACTTTGAGGTTTGTTCCTGAATAGTCAGAATCACTGTAAGTCTTACTTGTATTGAGTAATAGAACTTTGAACACACTCAAAAAGGGGAAATAAACTCCGCCTACATTTTTTTTTTGTAAAAAGATGCCTGCAGATAACTACAGCTGGGAGGACATAGCTGGAAAACACAATTAGATCACAGCATGAAGCCTTACCAAACCCAATATAAAATTTGATAACAATACATTAGAAAATGAGTGTTTTACACATGTTTATCCAAGTGTATGTATAGGCTTCAAGGATATTGATACCTGGCCACACCTCTAAAATGCACCGACTGGCTAAAATGACCTGTCCATCTAAAGTCCAGGGGTCAGCGGACATTTTGACATAAAAATATGTGTAATGTTTACATGTTCAAGGTAGATTCATCAAAGAATACAAAGTTGTGTCAGCTCTGTCGGTTAGCTCGAAATGCTACGTCTATACTACGTGGGTGTTTATTGATATATAAATGTGTTATGGACCAAAAACTTTGTTGAATTGGATTGTATGGACCCTTTACAGTGTAACTAAACCATTTTTGATGGAATGAAGTGGATCAGTAGAGTAAGATGAGCATTATAAGTGAGTTTCTACCATTTTGGATTCGTTTATTTTGCTGTAAGTGGTCTGAGAAATACACCGATTGTACCCGCTGTGTTAAGTGTATATTAAAATGGTTTACATCGTTCGAATCACAAGAGTCTCAGCTTTCCAACGATGTAAGATATGTGTATCTTTTAATTTTTGAGTTTTTGCATTTCGTGAAGTTATTGCGCAATAGTCGACCGGGCCCGCAGACGACCCGACGGGCATCACCCTTTAGCATTTTGTTTGCGTCATCACTGTTGCAAAATGTTATTGTGACACTTTTCAAGTATCTAATTGTTTACGTTAACAATGCGAATATTGTCCATTGGAGATGGGACAGTCATTGATTTGAAGAATAAACACGTGAAAAACTGGGTCATAAATAGAATTATGATTGCCAGACAGATTATTTTAAGGAGTTGGAAGTCAGCTGGAGCGCACCCATTTCAGGAGTGGTGTTCAGAGATGTCCAGAGTGGCCGCTCTTGAGGAGGGGATCTCCAGAACACTTGGGAGGCTAGACCTGTTTGGGGAGAAATGGGGCAAATATCTGTCTTTTTTGGAGGGCTCTCGGGGAGGGAGAGTGGAGAGAGGTGTAGGGGATGTGTGTGATTAGTTTATTTATTTATTTTTTGTTTGTTGTGTGTCTATAAGTATGTGACAACTGGGGTTTTTTTAAGATTTAGTTAGAACACAAGAATAAAACAATCAACCCACCACTCTTAGCCAGGGGCAACCTGCTTGGTTTCTCAGTTGTGTCTGCGATTTTTGCCGCATCATTGTTGTTGTGTGTCAGTCCATCTCCTTGCTGTGTTTCACCAGATCCTGATTTCAACATGCCCGATGTCTCATCAAAGATCTCATCTCCATCTCCACCTTCAGAAGCTCTCACGTTCTCGGTGTGATCCTCACCTCCCCAGTTCCTCGCTTGGTTCTCCGCTCCAGGTTCAACTCCCAGCTCCGGACCCTCTAGGGGACTTGGGCTAGGTGTTTGCCCAGAGCCATGCAGCGAGCTAGGGCTGGAGTGCAAGGAGAGCGAGGGTTCCTCTGGTTCTCCGTGCCGCAGCACGTGTGGGCGTAGGCCAGCTGGCTCCTGGATGAAGCCTACAAACATGATGCCCTGATCTGCAGCATCCTGGATCTGCTGAGGAGAGAGAAAGACAGAATATGACTAAATATAGCATTCATGCTAGACCTGGATATATTCAAAGCCTCCATATATCAAGCAATACAATGCTTTGAGTGAGGTACAGAATGAAATGTACAACCTCGATAGAGCATTTACCTTCTAAACTTTATATGTTTAAGAGGACATTTTACTCGCTTTTAGCGCCACACAGCGAACATGTCACCCCTGGAGTGTTGCGATACACATAATGACCCACATAATTTAAATATTCGAGTTCAATTAAATAAATATCAGCAAAGAATCGGCCTTATGACATTTTATCATGAGCAGGATATGAATTATAGATATCTAGAGGTACATTGATTCTTGACATCAGCTATGGAATTACTATTAGTGAAAATGTATATTTGTGATATCAGTAATTAGATTTACACTACTTAAAATTTTCATTCTTGATATCAAAAATTAGTCGCGGAAATATAAAGGGCCAAATGACTAGAAATTAAATAATCATTATTTAAATACATCATTGAATACATAATGAAATTGTTAAAAAACCTTTTAAATTATTAAATGAATAATTAAATCACTAAATAAATCAATAAATGTCCCTTGTATTTTATTTTAGCATTAGTTTGTGTCCATTTCAATTTTAGCATTATCTTTTCTCCCACTGTGGTTGAGTGACGTGCCGATAAAAGTAACTCTGAAAATGAAAATGAAATTGACAATCAATTCTATTGAACCAATTCTGAATCAATTCTATAAAATAGATGCAAACTTGTGCTAATATAAAATACCTACAAGTGACATTTAACAATTTATTAATTAATTAATTAATTAATTAATTTATTTATTTATTTATTTATTACGATTTCATTATGTACTTCAAGACTTTAAATAAATAAATAAATATGGTTTAATTAAGTTTAAATAAGTTTGGCCTTCTTTACTAATCATAAAAGTCTAAAAGAAACAATTTGAAAGGCGACGCCCACTGTCGTTGAGTGACATACCGGTCGATAACCGTGATAATGAAAATGGAAAGACAAAGCTTGAGCATAAATTAAATCTGGTTGATTTTTTATAAGCACGAGCTTCGTGTTTTTCTTTTTCAGGAATACCAAAACATGGCTATAATGAAAACGGACCCAAACTAATGCTAAAATGAAACACAAGGGGCATTCATTTATTGTGATATTTGTGATTTAATTATTTATTTAATGATTATAGTTTATAGTTTTTTTTTTTTAAACACTTTCATTATGTATTTAATGGTTTATTGATCAAATTGTGAAATTCTACTAGTGAAAATGCAGCTACGGATATCATTAATTAAACTTTTAATATTTTTTATGTCAAGAATGGGTGTTTCCACATGGAGGGTCAAATGACTCAAAATGAAATCATTAAATACATTTTTAAATGTTCACTACTTTTGCACGTACACATATCTACAATTCATTTCTTGCTAGTTGAACTAGCAATTTTAAATATCAGCTAATAAAAATGTAGAATTGTTACATGAATAACTAGTAAAACTAGTAAAGATGCCCATTTCTGATATTAACAATTGATTTACAACTAGTAAAAATGCTAATTTAATATTTTTAATTTTTTACATTTAAGATATAATTAAATTGAAGTTGAATTAAAGATAATTTAAAAGACTATCTTACTAGTAACAATCATGTTATAGATATCTGAAATAAACATTTCCACTGATTGATATAAAAATATATATGCATATTTACTATAAAGGGCCAATGACTAAAACTTAAATAGCAAGTATTTAAATACATCATTAAACACATTATGAAAAAAGCTATAAAATCATTAAAAATTAAATCATCAAAGCACTAAATAAATCAATGTCCCTTGCATTTCAGTTTAGCATCTTTTCGCCCACTGTCGTTGAGTGACGTGTCAATAGCAGTAACCTTAAAAATGAAAATGAAATACATGAAACTCGTGCTTAAAAGAAAAAATCAACCCAAAGATAATGCTAAAATGAAAATGGAAGAGAAGCATTGCTAATATGAAATATATAGGACATTTATTGACTTATTTAGTGTCTTAATTGATTAATTTAATTCTTTGAAATATTTAATTGTACAGTATGTATTTGGCTATTTATTTGAATTTGTATTTAATTTTGAGCCATATTGTAATTTACTAAATTGTTGACGATTAATGACGTCATTTTCCAGAATTAAAATTTTGACTAGTGCAACCCTAATTACTGATATCCAAAATAAGCATTTTCACTACTAGTAATTCCATTCCTGATATGAAGAATTAACATTTTAACTAGAAAATGTAGTTATAGATATCTAAATTCATGTTGAAAGGGCTTGCAATAACAGAGGTTCAGAATGACATGAGGGTGATCAAATAATGACAGAATTCTCTGTATTTTCAACAGGGTTATGTTATTATTGTAAACCTGTCACCCTGCCAAGTGGTTTGTCCTCATTGTGTTGCTGAACAAGATAATAAGTTTCGTTTGAGAAAGAAGTTTTCTTAAAATAGGAAACCGGCTGATATGCCACATTACCCTGACAATGAAACACAGTTCAAGACAATATATTGCAACACCAGCGCTCTCTCTGCCCACCATCATCTATATGAAATTAACAAGCGCTGATTACAATGGCAGCGGTCCACAATTGACCACCCTCTGCATCCCAAATCATTGAGGCATCTACCACTTTATTGTCCGTTTGCATTTGCGAGCCGATATTTGAATTCTCATCAAACCGAATTGAATCATTAACTGTCAAGGAATGCTAATGATGCCATTTTCCATTATGTCGTTTTAATAAAGGCCAGCCTGAGGGCCGGGCACCACTATCGCCATCTGACACTTTCGCCCACATGACCGGGATCAGTTTCCGTGAGGTGCGCAGGTTATTTTCTCAAAAATTAAACCAGGAACAGGCTCGTCCTTTCCAGTCGCATTGTTTGATGCATATTGAACGGTGACGCCGGGAGTCCTGTCATTATGTTTGCAACAATGATGCAAATTAAATTGCATAGATAAGAAACCATTTTTCTCAGTCGGTGAGAGGGCAGTGAATAATTTCAGAGTTTGATGTGTTGGGGGGGAAGGATCGTATTCGTGACGGCTCATTGCGATTAATCATACTTGGATGTGAGGCGTAGGGAAAGCTCAGCAGCTTTATGAGCTACATGCGAAGAAACGGGAATACCCCTCTGTTTCCCAACTCCTTACACTCCAAATAACATTTTCTTACTTTCTTTAAAGTACACACATCTAAACATCCTTAAACAAGATACATTTACTTGCAAAGCAAAATGACATATGATACTACGTTTTTATTTCTTCAGATAAATCTAACAACCTTTACTGGGCTTTATCCACCGAATTCTACAATGCATTAAAATGCTCCCTCCTTAGGCAGCTTACTATATTTTGCAACAGAGTGTCAGTTAAGTGTTCCTGGTGTGTGAAAAAGCTAAATGAGAGATTCTTACTTTTTTCACATAGCCTTGGATTTGTTCCGTGCTGGGAATCTGCTCTGTAGACATGCATTCCTCAAGTTTCAGGTGGTACGGCTCAAAATCCCCTGGATTCTTCTCCCAGCTGAGGAGAGAGAGGGGAATATGGGCTTTAATGTAGAACATACAACAGTTAAACTGGTGCAGAGCAGAGATATATCACCAACAAACTCCATAAAGTTCATTATTGTGACCTAATTATACGGTAAGGAAAAAATCGTTAGTGAGACATAAACATCCGTTCATGTGGCTTATTATTAAAAATGTTTTTCCTTAGCAGTGGCAAGAAATGAGTGCTAAGAAAACACATTCACAACTTGAATACTCTAATGCAGTTTTTTTCAGTGTATAGGGGTTTCCTGAGGTATTGGTTTAATTGAATTGTTTGATGTTAAAGGGATAGTTCACCCAAAAATGTAAATTCTCTCATTTTCTCACTCTCATGCCATCCCAGATGTGTACGACTTTCTTTGTTCTGCAGAACACAATTGAGATTTTCAGGAGAATATCTCAGCTCTGTAGGTCCTTACAATGCAAGCGAATGGTGACCAAAACTTTGAACCTCCAAAATGCACATAAAGGCAGCAAAAAAAGTAATCCATAAGACTCCAGTGGTTTAATCCATGTCTTCAGAAGATATATAATAGGTGTGGGTGAGAAATAGTTTAATATTTACGTCCTTTTTTACTATAAATCTCCACTTTCATATTCACATGCTTTTTTTTTCATGCTTTGTGCATATCACCATCTACTGGTTGGGGCTGGTCAATGGTCAATTTATAGTAAAAAAAAAAAAAAAAAGGACTTGGTACGTTTCTCACCCACACCTATTATATCACTATGGCTTCAACCACTGGAGTCTTATGGATGTCTTTTATGCTGATTTTATGTGATTTTTTGAGAATACAACGTTTTGGCTACCATTCACTTGCATTACATGGAACTACATAGCTGATATAGTCTCCTGAAAATCTTTGTTTGTGTTATGCAGAAGAAAGAAAGTCACACATCTGGGATGGCATGAGTGTGCGTAAATGAGAGAATTTGAACTATCCCTTTAAAATTATTCTCCTATCCTAGCTTAATATATCAACCATAAGTCATCCATTCATTTAATAGACTTTTTAATAGTAATTTTAGAAATCAGTTAAGACCATTTTGTTATGAAACAAAGAAAATAATTCCAGTCATTAAATAGTGCGGTCAGTATGTTAAGTTGAATTGCATGAATAGTGATTATAACTGGAGGACAAAAACCCTTTGATTTTATGAATATTTGTATTAATTGTTTGTTGAATCTGTTCATTTACCTGAATCATCTGAACAAACTGATTTACTACAATGGATCGAACGCTACAAAAGAAGCGAGTAAAACAATTAAATGTAAATGATAAAATAATGTTCAAAACTCTATGAAATTAGGGTTATAGCGGCAGTGTGGGCAATGTGACTATTTATGATTAATCAGTACAGAACGTCTGTTTGTTTCTCTCTGGAGGAAATCCAAAAAGATCCCCGTGAGGAGGTCTGTGCCCTCGCTCACTGCTGATTCCTGTGATGCCCATTCCTGAGTCTTCTCCTCCCATCTTCTGTGCACGTGTATGGCATTTGGGATAGAGATTAAACCCACTATCCCAAAACTCGATCTACCTACAGTCAAAACACAGCAGGAACTGACTCACCTCTGTCACACACACACACACACACACACACACACACACACACACACAAAACACACACACTCTCACACACACACACACACTCACACATCCCGCCAACACACCACCATCTGCTACCTAAACACATATCCCTCTCGGCTTTCATGCAGCATGTATGACTGTATTTCCTGTTCTGAGTTTTGGCTTTACGATGAATCGAAACAAATCTGAAGAGCAACGTATGACCATCAAAATCCATATATACAATTGTACCTTAACTGTTAATAATATTAGTGCAATAATATTTTGCATCATGTAGCATCAGATTACAGAAATAGGGTTGGGAACCAAAAATCTGTTCTTTTTTTAAAACCTGTAAAAAAAAAAAATAATTCAATCCAGAACCGAAGGATTTTAAATACTTTTGGATCCGTTAACGGTTCTTACTTTTCCGCTAATACGGACTAGACACGGACTAGACACTATCCTAAAATACTCTGACAGTGCTTATTGTTACCACACAGGGGTACTGCAACTGAGTGTAGTCCAAATCCTGAACAAAATACTTTTTTGAGCCGGTTCTGATGAATGTGCAGCACAAAACATACAGCGTAACCAGTGTAGACCGATTCCCCAACAATGACTCTTATGAGTTGGTTCTTATGAATCTACAGCACAACCAGCTGAGAAAGGTTATTCTTCATAGTTTGAGAGACTAAAATTCCTGTCCGGCTGTGGCTCAGTTGGTAGAGTGGGTCAGCCACTAATCGTAGGGTTGGTGGTTTGAATCCCGGCCCATATGTGCCGAAGTGTTCTTGGGCAAGACACTGAACCCCATGTTTCTCCTGATGGCAGGCTAGTGCCTTACTTGGCAGCTCTGCCACCATTGGTGTGTGAATGAGTCAAAAGTGTAAAGTGCTTTGAATACCGAGAAGGTTAAAAAGGTGCTATATAAGTGCAGACCATTTAAAATAAATGCAGTTATCATTGGTTTTGGGAAAATTTAACAAGAAATGTTTTAGTTCATATTGAGATCTCAGACTTTGGGATTTTGCCAAATCTGAGCACAGTTTGAGACACGGTTGAGATCTCCTCTGAAAGCCAATTGAAGACACTTGTGAGAATACTGGGGTCTGTTTCTAAGGAAAACATCTAAGAAGAAGGAGACTTAAGCATTTGATCTCCATTTAATCTCTTTGCTGTCTAGGAGAAACAATTGATATATTGATAAAGGGCTCTTATTTGTGATTTCTGTCTTTCCTACGGCTGTATTGCACCTACAAAACAGCAATCCAATGTACTGTATTTGTAGGAATTCTTTAGCAGGTTAAACTGCAGTAACTACCAGAAAAAGATTCAGATGCTTGCTTGCAGTAGTCCTGCTTTTGGGAATAAAATCTTAAAGCAACACACATCTAGACTTACTTTAGATTTCATTTGCTCAAAGGTTTTTTTTCAAGACACGGATCAAAGACACAGCTGGTTTGCACTGTAGGCAAATGGCTGTGTGCCTGCAGATGATCTTAGTCTAAGTGTGTCTGAGTGTGTGTGTTTTCACGAGTTTCTCCTTGCCCACAGGAGTACCACCATCACTAATGTTGTCAGATAGGCATCAGGTCCGGAGGCCATATCCAGCTGTGGGTGTGCGACTGCGTGCCCCACCTACGGTGGCATTGCTATGACAACAAACTGCATTTGTATCCATCAAACCTATCTTTAATCACTGCATTAATAATGCATCACATCTTTCTTGATGTCAGCTTATTTACCGAACCATCAATAATATTATTCAAGCATATCAGCCTTAATGGCTTTTGGTTCGTACCAGCACCCCTGCAATTATCAAAAAATGATGCATAAATCTCCCACCCTCGTCACCGAAGTGGAACTGTAACTAAAATGAAACATTGGTGGTGATGCTTGACAGTTGACATTTGTAGTTATAAACGGAGTCAGTTATTCACACATTCACCACTTTTAAAATAAGCCATTGCTAATCCATTAGACTATGGTGTTTATTTACAGTTGTGCTGTTCACATCTGCACAAGCCAAAGGTCAGGAAGAGCGCCTGTATTGGTGATGTAATAAAGCTTGGCTTTGGAGGGTAAATTGTAGCATTGCCACATTGGTTCTCCATCGCGGTCCCACGCACAGCGGCTTTCAAGCGAAGCTAATCCTGATGTGGGAGACCTGGGAATTGATCCAGAGACTCTGAGTGAATATTAAACACTGTTCTATCCCTACTACTGATCTCTATACATAAAATATAGAGATGAATGCGTATGGGTGTTTCTGCAGGAGCACGCATCAGGGCCAGTATGGTCCAACCAAGACTTAGACTTCACCAATGACATCGCCCTGCTAGAAGAAGATGAGAAGAAGCTGAAAACTGCGACAAATGATCTGGAAGAAGAAACAAGCAAAGTAGGCGGCAGGATAAGTGCTGAGAAATCGAAGATCATGCACGTGAATGCCATGGGCAGCACAAAGGGGATCGTAGTCGGGTCACAGAGGCTAGAGGAGGTGGAGAAATTCACATACTTGTGTAGTGTGATCGCCAAGAGTGGAGTTGCAGTTGCAGACGTCAAATACCGCATCAGAAAAGCGGCAGGTGTCTTTAGGAGGATGAAGCTCTCTTTAGGTGGATCGGCATCCACCTCCTTGAAGATCAAGCTCTGCAGGGAGACCTGAAGGCGTCAACAAGCATCAACATGAAACTCAACGTCTTCCAGCAAATGTGCTTACACCGAATCCTCAAGAACCGATATTCCGATCATATCACCAACAAAGAGGTGCTCTGAAGGAGTTATGCGTACAAGCTCCACCATCTTCAAATGGAGAACCACCGGATCCCAATCCAAGATCACAACAAGATGGATACCACAACATCAACGAGGATGCCCCCGAAACACGTGGAAAAGAATGTTTATCCAAGACCAGAAGACACTAGACACCACATGGTATAATGTTGAATCTGTGGCCAGAGACCGGAAACACTGGAGAGAACGTACTGCTCGATATGCTACTTGGGTGGATCTAAGTCTAAGCAAAGGAATATTCCGGGTTCAATTCAAGTTAAGCTCAATCAACAGTATTTGTGGCATAATATTGATTACCACAACAAATAATTTCAACTCATCCCTCCTTTTCTTTTAAAAAAAAAGCAAAGATCAAGGCTACAATGAGGTATACTATGGAAGTAATTGGAGGGTTTAAAAGCAGAAATGTGAATCTTATAATTTTATAAAAGCACTTAGATTAATACTTCTGTTAAAATGCATGTATTATTTGAGCTGTAAAGTTGTTTAAATAATCATTTTTACAGTCATTTTAGAGTTTCAGGGTTTTTTGATATTGCATTGTCATGGCAACAAAATTGTAATATTGGCTATAACTTTACACAGAAAAAGTTAGTAAGTGAATTTATCAAACTAAAATCGTTTTAATGTGGATATTGCTTACACTTTGTGGCTATACTTTTGAAACAGTGAGTATTTTAACGTTCAAAAATT
Organism: Moxostoma hubbsi; assembly: GCA_032164185.1. Classification (NCBI taxonomy): domain Eukaryota; kingdom Metazoa; phylum Chordata; class Actinopteri; order Cypriniformes; family Catostomidae; genus Moxostoma; species Moxostoma hubbsi. Next base: position 41,174,250 of record JAVLUX010000015.1, read on the forward strand.
GGCTCCATTCACTTCCATTGTAAATGCACTACTGTAAACAACATTTTTAGCTTTTTTTAAAGAAAAGGTGGAACGAATTGAAATATTTTTTTTGTGGTAATCAACATTACGCCATAAATGCTGTCGACTGAGCTTAACTTGTATTGAACAAAGAAAATACCTATAATATTGACAGTCTGGGATAAAGCTAAAACAGTAACATCTATGCATAAAATTTGAAAAGTACCAAAAATAAATCATCAATGCATGGTAAAACATTTACAATTTAGTTTTAATGAGACCTTCACAAAAGAAGTTAACATGAAAATCAATCCCTGGGATGAAATTAACATCCATGTATAGTTTTGATAACTTTACTATTAAAAGGATAGTTCACCCAAAAATACAAATTCTCTCATTGTTTACTCAACCTCATGATATCTCAGGTGTGTTTGACTTTCTTTCTTCACCTGAACACATTTGAAGAAAAACAAAAGATAAATATCTTAGCTCAGTAGGTCTTTAAAATGCAAGTGAATGGAGATTTCTCTTTTGAAGCTCCAAAAATCACAGACAGTCAGCATAAACGCCATCGATACGACTCCAGTGGTTAAATGAATGTCTTCTAAAGTGATACTGTCGCTTTTGGTGTGAAAAAAGATCCATATTTAAGTACTTTTTAACTATAATCCAACGCTTCAGGAGAGGGTGGAGTCCAAGCGGACTCTCACGTAATGTATTCGCGTTGCCATGGATACTGATATAATCTCATGTTCTCCGTCCGGTTGAGACAGCCAGGATGAGCACACAAACACACCATTGTGAGTAAAGAAACAGATCAATACAGATCTAAACCAAAAGCATCCACGATACTGTACAGCGTTCCTCCTCCTCACTTGTAAACAGCCCTTCCAGGTGTGACTCACATGCATCAGTTCTTGCACGTTTCAAATGCAAATGTGATTACATCACACGTGCATGTCGCTGCTCACCGGATGCATGATTTAGAGTTAAATATTTATCTTTTTTGCACCAAAAGCAATCGTGCCGCTTTAGAAGACATTCATTTAACCGCTGGAGTCGTATCGATGATGTTTATGCTGACTGTGTGTGTCTTGTAACACTTTGTATTACAAAGTTTCACTAGGATAAGAATAGTCGTATTCAAGATAGATTAAAGCGCAACAATAATTTGTTTTATTTGGTGACTGGTGCTCATGGATGTCTCATTTCTGTTTCTATTTAGGAATTTTAGAAGAAACCTCTTAGACTAAGTTAATTCTCCAATGAAACATCACTGAGAACGTGTGAACTATATAAAAGCAACCTCTGAGCAACAACAATTTACTCTGGAAGGTCTTCTACTAGCATGAAATCAGGTCAACCAGGTCATGACCATAAATGACCAGCTTGGACCATCAGAAACTGGTTTTAGCTGATTTTCCCAGAATGTTCTCAATTCTACTGTTCCTCTTCCTCTTTTGTCTTCTCACTATAATATTTCTGGGTCTGTTTTCAGCGGGTGAGGAATGGCTACATGAAGGTGTTTCTTTAATCCGCACTTTCCTCCCTCTCATCTCTTGATTCCAGGTTTGGCAGAGGAGGTGTAGAGCTGTGTCCTGTTTGATATCTCTCCTCACTTTCTTCTTTTTTTGCAGGTTTATCCCTCAGGGCTGCTGCTGATGCGAGCAACTGTCTCCAAGGTGACAGACGCCAGAGATAAAGCAAGGCAACTTTGCTGAAGCCATCAAAGGTTGGCAGCAGCCTCGATACTATGATCCCTCACAACACGCACACATCCACGTGACAGAATCCAACTCTGATCTTTTTTCGTTCTACGTTTTGCTCTTGACCTTCCATTACTCTCTGTCTCTTGAAGATGAACAGTAGATTTCAGTTCGAACAAAACTTCCCCGTCAGTCTTAAAGCACGCCTACTCAATGCACAAAACATGACAAAGGAATTGTTCACCCAGAAATTAAAATCATGTCCTTCCAAAGACAAATTATTTTCTTTCTTCCAAGAATGTGCACACTCTTATTTTTCATACGACAGTTCATAGTGACCCTGGCTGGGAAACTCCAAAAACATTAATGCATCATGAAATGAGTGCACACAACTTGTACGGTGTTTTCCAAGTCTTCTAAAGCCACAAGATAGCTTTATGTGAGAAACAGGCCGAAATTTAAGTTGTTACTCTCTAAAAACGTACCAAGTTTCTCATATGACTTCAAAAGAAAGTGATGATAAATTTACAAATTAAGTTTAGAAGATGTGTCAAGATTGTAGAGATGTAATCTTTGTGTCCATGTTGGTTTCATTCATTTTTGAAAAACGCTTATGCTGTAGCATTTTCTACAAAAATGTATTTAATGATTTCGAGCCTAGAATGAATATGCAAATTTATCCCACTAAAATGCATACAGTATGTGGGTCAAAAAAGACCCATGTGAAAGATGTTTTTTTCTGCATAAAACTACTTATTTTTCGTTTTTGAAGGAAAATTAACTGTATTGACAGTGTAAGTGTAAGAAAGGCTGTAAAACAAAAATAAGGGAAATTTCCAAGTTTTGCAGTAAAATATGAAATGCATCAACGCACAAACACATACATACAAATACAAAGGACTAGGATAAAACAACCTAGTCTCATAGAATGAACATTACTATAACTACATTCTACGATTCGACGCAGTTTCCTAGTAAAACTAACCCAAGAGACGCTACAACAACAGTACGTTTTGTTCACTAACACACAAATCATGAATACAACGGCTGATTATGACTTTATAAACACATATTACACACTATTACTCACACACTGCTATGTTATAGTATCAAAACCCTTTTACTACAACACATAATTTGAAAAACGACACATTTTAATGTTTGTATGGCCGACACACCTAAATATACCCACTTATTCCAATCCGATTAGCTTGCTTTAGACTTAGAAGACTGCGGATGGTCTAAAGTGTGCAACGAAAGTGTCGCACCTGGGATGTCACAATGAAAGTATCGCATGAGCGACGCAAATGTCATAGAGATGACACTAAATCACATGGTTCCTCCAGAAAATGTGCTTTCATGGCGCATTTGCATTTGCATTTAGGACACTATCAGTTAGGCTTAGGTAAAAGTTTTAGGTTAGGAAGGTATGTTTTACTCATTAAAACTCGCCTTAAAAACCTTGTCTGATTACAACACAATTTTACTTGCTTTTGGCGCCCCCCTCTGGACACTTCACTGTGAAACTAGAGTAAAATGTGTAAT
>JAVLUX010000015.1:41182500-41227500 GCA_032164185.1 Moxostoma hubbsi
CCTCGAGCAAGACACTTAACTCCAGGTTGCTCCGGGGGGATTGTCCCTGTAATAAGTGCACTGTAAGTCGCTTTGGATAAAAGCATCTGCCAAATGCATAAATGTAAATGTAAATGTACATTTCCTAGTAGTCGTCACACTCATTCAAAACAACAGCGGGTGGTGCTTCATTCACAGTGATTATCGTTACTGTCGTTATTAACGTTACTATGATAAAATGCCATTGTGGACTATGATGTTTGGTGGTTGGATGCTCCTTGAAGAGTTTAGATCTCAGAAAAATAATAACAATTAAATAATAATATCAGCTGTAACACACGTCTTATCTCTGGTAGGAGAACTAAATTTACGCCAACTAATTGCAAGTTTGAGAGGTAGAGCTCTACAAGTGACTATAGATCGTTCCAATAAGAAAAATTGCAATATTGAACCGACAGCAGTAGCTAATTGTGGCAGGATATTTGCTCTCTTTTACTCACAGCCCCATTGTACATTTGCACAAAAAAGCAAAAGGCCCTTCAGTCATTGGCCGGCTAAAAATATCCCTGGATTTCTCAATTATATTCTCCACAAGCTTTAAATATAAAACAAATGATGGGGAAATAGTCCACAGATACAAAAGCCTGCCAAATCGTACATGCACTCTCGGATGTGTTTAAGCATAATTAATCGGGATCTGTTTGATTTGATTTTTGCTGTTTCTGTGTGTAAACAGAGGAGCTCCCCAGAGGCAAAAGCATGCAGGGTTTGTCCTCCCTGAACCGATGATATTAGCTCTCTCTTTCGTCTGCTGCGGTTTGTGCACTTTCTGTTTCTCGTAGGCATAAATGAGCAAAGGATTTGATCACATGCCATCAGGAAAACATGTTAGGATCTCACTTAAGCTGGCCTAAATCACTCTACTCTCAATATAATTTCAACATGAACTCAAACATTTCTCATTTACATTTTTGGAAGATTTATCTGAGCTATGCCATCCACATAAATGTTTCAAAATCCAAATGAACTTAGCGCTATACTCTTCTCGTATCATTGTCTATTTGTATGAGTTTTAGACGCAACATTGAGACAATGTTGAAATGTTAATGAAACAATGAAACAGAACTTCATTAAGTCTTCAGAGCGATGAAAGAGCCAATTCTGAGTCTATAACATTTCACGTTTTTTGTACGCTGCCTCAGCACACACACTCACAGCTCTGGGTTACATTCATTAATGTCAAGACATTCCAGGTGGAAAACTGATTATATCATTTATTTGCAAATAACAAAGTGTGCGGGGAGAAATGTGTCATTTACAAGTTTAATTACAGTAAATTAGAAAATAGTTTTTTTTCAGTTTCGTTGACGAATGAATATTAAAAGTTTATTTCATCTGATTAATAATGATAACAGTAATAACGGTAACTGCTGCCCAAAGACATTATACGAAAATAAATAAATAAATAAATTTCAGCAGCGTAGCCAATGCACATGAGACTATTAATCTGAAATGTAATTATTTTTACATTAACTCTAACATTCTACCCATCGAAGATTGAACGATTATTTAAGAAAACACACAAGTTTGTGTTCTCGAGCCATTTAAAAAAAAAAAAAATTATTCTACAGTTTCATTGAGGCCCCTTGAGCATCTCTAACGTCTAGAAACTGTCAATAACTCAAGACTTTTCTTTTCTTTCTTCTCTTTTCCCATGCTTTCCTTTATTTCTCTCTTTCACTCTCATTTCCTTTTCTCTTTTTCTTTCTTTTTCCTTTTCCTCTCACCTCTCTATTTCTATCCTTCTCTTCTCTCTTTCCCTGTTCCCGTTCCTTCTCTTTTTCTACTCATTTCCATCTCACATTTCCTCTAAATGTATTCTCTCCTTTCCTTTCCTTTCCTTTCCTTTCCTTTCCTTTCCTTTCCTTTCCTTTCCTTTCCTTTCCTTTCCATCTATCTTTTCCTTTGTTTCTCTCTTTTTCTCTCCTTTTCTTCCCTCTATCAATTTATTTCCCTTCTCTCATTTCTTTTCATCCCCTTTTCTCTTTTCCTGTTTACTTTCTTTACTCATTTTGTTTTCTTCTCTCTTCTCTCTTGTCCTTTCTATTTCCTTCTCTTTTTCTATCATTTCATTCTCTCCTTTCCTTTCACTCTCGTTTCCTTTTCTCTTTTTCTTTCTTTTTTCCTTTTCCTCTCATTCTCTCTATTTATTCCTTCTCTTCTCTCTTTCCCTGTTCCCGTTCTTTCTCTTTTTCTACTCATTTCCTTCTCACATTTCCTCTAAATTTCACTTCTCCTCTCCTTTCCTTTCCTCTCCTTTCCTTTCCTTTCCTTTCCTTTCCTTTCCTTGCCTTTCCTTTCCTATACTTTCCTTTGTTTCTCTCTTTTCCACTCATTTGCTTTCTCTTCATTTCACTCTCATTTCCTTTCCTCTTTTTCTTTCTTTTTCCTTTTCCTCTCCTTCTCTCTATTTTTTCCTTCTCTTCTCTCTTTCCCTGTTCCCGTTCTTTCTCTTTTTCTACTCATTTCCTTCTCACATTTCCTCTAAATTTATTCTCTCCTTTCCTTTCCTTTCCTGTCCATCTATATTTGCCTATACTTCCCTTTGTTTCTCTCTTTTCCACTCCTTTTCTTTTCTCTTCCATTTTTCCCTTTCTTTTTCTTTTTCTCTCCTTTTCTTCCCTCCATCAATTTCTTTCCCTTCTCTCTTTTCTTTTCATTCCCTTTTCTCTTTTCCTATTTGCTTTTCTTTACTAATTTTGTTTTCTTCTCTTCTCTCCTTTCCTTCCCTTCTCACTTTTCATTTCCCTTTCTATTCTCCTTTCAATGTCTTCCCTATCCTTCCCCTCTCTTATCCTTCTGTCTTTCCTTTCATTTCATTTTCTTTTTGTTTTCCTGTACTTTCATTCTCTCTTTTCCTCTCCTTCTCTTCTCTTCTCTTCTCAAGAAATGCTAAGGAATGTAATTATTTTTACATTAACTCTAACATGCCAATCATCGAAAAATGAACATTGACTCAAAAAAGCTTTTGCATTATGTAATCTTTTGAAATATTCCTTTTTCTGTGTCTTCTTGGTCTCATGAGCATCCCTGGCTTCTAGAAACTGTCAATCATTCACGACTCAGCTCAGCGTTTCAAGCAACTGACAGGCATCTCTTTGCTTTCATCAAGTTTAGATAAACACATTATGTTCTGCATCGTGATCCGGTCTCTTTGCCCTTTGACCCGGCACTGGCATTCATAAGCCAGTGCATTTAAAAAGAATTGAATAAGTATGAAATGAAATGAATTAGGCAACAGGAGTAAAGAGCAGAGAGAACAGTGTCCATCGCTGGGAGACGTGGTTCAATCCAATCAGCAATGAAAGGATGGAATAAAATATTCTCTATAACAGAACATTTTCTTCTTTATCTCACATCTGATGGTATACGATCGCTTTTTGTGTCAGTCCTAAATTAAGTCAATTATTTTCCAGTCTTTTCCTATGCTGTAGATTTCAAATCTGGCATGCCACATTCAGTTACAACACATATGAGAACCAATGCCATAAGGTGTCAATGACGTCAAAGTCGGTGCGATACCAAAAAGGTGGCATGTTTAAATTAAACACATTTGAGGGCTGCAGTGGAAGGAAAGATTATAATTTTTTTTTTTTGTAAAAAATATCTAAACATGCTTTAAACAAGATACTTTTACTTTAGAAGCAAAATGACAAGACATTAGCTCTTATTTTCAGAGAAATCAAACAAACTTTTGTGAGGTTTATGCTTAAAACAAGGGAATAATCTATTTGCTAATGTGGAAAGAAAAATCAGCTTTTTTAAGACCTTTTTTAACTCTAAATCTTCACTTTCACTTTTACATCTAAAAGTCACAAGTGGTGCCTGTTTAGTTTCACTTTCACATGTGAAAGTGAAAGTTAGAGTGGAGATTTAGAGTAAAAAAGGACTTAAATATTGTTCTGTTTCTCACCCACACCTATTATATAACTTCTGAAGATATGGATTAAACCTCAGGAATCTTATGGATTACTATTACGTTTTCTTTATGTGATTTTTGGAGCTACAAAGGTCTGAAATGAAATGATTACAGATCATTAAACCTGTCTTAAACCGGATGAATATATTAGTTGAAATGAATCTACTCCCCCAGGTTATTGTTATAAACATGAGCCTCGTCTGAAGGGTCGAGGAGGAGGTGTTGCTACAATTTACAGTGAAGTTTTGGTATTACTCACTGGACAGGATATAAATGTAAGTCTTTTTAACTAATAATGCTTAATGTGACACCGTCAGATATAAATAAAAAATCTCTGTCGTCTTTTGTCCTTGCTACAATGTATAGATCACATGGGCCTTATTCTGATTTCCTTGGTGAATTTGCACATTTTTTTTATCAGATCTTATAATTACTGTAGATAGAGCTTTAATTGTTGGTGACTTCAACATTCACATAGATAATGAAAATTACACATTAGGATTCGCATTTATCAATATACTCATCTCTCTTGGAGTCAGACAAAATGTAACAGGACCAACTCATCGCCATAATCATATGCTAGATTTAATTCTATCATATGGAGTTGATGTTGATAATATAGAAATTCTGCAGCAGAGCGATGACATCTCGGATCATTACCTCATATCTTGTATGCTGCAATCAGCTAATGCCACTCAATCTACACAACACTATCATTCAGGTAGAACTATTATTTCGACCACTAAAGATAGCTTCACTAATAAGCTTCCAGATCTATCTCATACACTCAATAAATCCCAAAGCCCAGAAGAACTTGATGAAATAACAAAAAATATAAATGCAGTCTTCTCTAGCACTCTTGATATTGTCGCCCCACTTCGATTAAAGGAAATTAAAGAAATAAGCCCTGCAACATGGTACAATGATCACACTCATGCTCTCAAGAGAGCAGCTCGGAAAAATGGAGCGCATGTGGAAAAATACAAAATTTGAAGTATTTCGTGGTGCATGGAAGGATAGTGTCTGATAGTGTCTGTAGCCAGCTCAGAATATTTTAGTAAACTCATAGAAAATATCCACAACAATCCTAGATGTTTATTTAGTACTGTGGTTAAATTTGTTAGGAATAAAGCCTCAACAGGACCAGATATTACGTCGCAGCACAAGAGTATTGACTTCATTGATAAAATTTAAATAATCAGAAATAATATTGGAATTATGCAATCATCTGTCATAGCACCTCAGAAAACAGTGTCTAATACGTTTCCTCACGTGCAACTTCAATCATTCTCTGTCATAGGTCATGAAGAGCTAACAAAACTTATCGAAACATCAAAAGCCACAACATGTTTGTTAGATCCAATACCAACTAAGCTCTTAAAAGAAGTATCTACTGCTAATTTTAGAACCTATTCTTAATATTATTAACTCCTCGCTATGCTTAGGACATGTCCCAAGAAACTTTAAAATGGCAGTTATCAAACCGCTTATTAAGAAGCCAAAACTTGATCCTGGAGAACTGGCTAATTATAGACCAATTTCAAATCTCCCGTTTATATAAAAAATACTAGAAAAGGTAGTATCCTCCCAAATATGTTCATTTCTACAGAGAAATAATATATATAAATAATTTCAGTCAGGATTTAGGCCTCATCACAGTACAGAGACTGCAATTATCAGAGTTACAAATGACTTGCTCTTATCATCTGATCGTAGCTGCATTTCTCTTCTAGTGGTTTTAGATCTTAGAGCTGCCTTCGACACGATAGATCACGACATTCTCTTGAATAGGCTAGAAAATTATGTTGGCATTTGTGGAGTTGCATTAGCATGGTTTAGCTACCACTTTGTCTATGTAAATGAGGAATTGTCAAACCAAACAAAAGTAAAATATGGAGTGCCACAGGGATCAGTTTTAGGGCCTCTGCTTATCTCCTTGTATATGCTTCCCCTGGGAGATATTATCAGGAATCGTGAAATAAGTTTCCACTGCTATGCCGACGATACACAACTTTATATTTCTTCAAAACCTGATGAGATTTCACAATTCTCGAAATTAGCAGAGTGTATCAATGCTGTAAAAGATTGGATGGTCAGAAAGTTCCTTCTACTCAATTCTGACAAAACAGAGATACTAATTATTGGACCAAAAAACTCTAAAAATAAGCCACTACAATATAATTTGACCCTTGATGGATGTACTGTTACATCATCTTCAACAGTGAAGAACTTGGTGTTATACTTGATACCAATCTGTCCTTTGAAAATCAAATTACCAATGTTTGTAGAACAGCATCCTTCCACCTAAGAAATATTGCTAAATTAAGGCACATGCTCTCTGTTGCTGATGCCGACAAACTAATTAATGCATTCATGACCTCAAGACTAGATTATTGTAATGTATTACTGGGAGGATGTCCAGCAAGATCAATACATAAACTTCAATTGGTTCAAAATGCAGCAGCCAGAGTGCTAACGAGAAACAAGAAATATGATCATATTTGCCCCATTTTATCATCATTACATTGGCTACCTGTTAAATTCCGTATTAATTTAAAAATTCTGTTAACTACATACAAAGCTTTGAATGGTCTAGCTCTAAAGTACTTTAGTGACCTTCTACCATGCTATATTCCATCACGTTCAATACGATCACCAAATTCTGGCCTGTGAATAGTTCCTAGAATATCAAACTCCACAAAAGGAGGTGGATCCTTTTCATATTTGGTGCCATTAACTATGGAATAGTTTCCCCAACACTGTTCGAGATGCAGACACACTCCTTCAGTTTAAGTCTAGACTAAAGACTCTATTTAGCCAGGCATACACCTAATTTATCCTCCAACCCAGTTTAGTCTGCCGGAACCAGGAACCAGAAGCATTGATCATGATTTATAACTCTGCAATAAATTGAATGGCATCTATGCTTATATTATTTTATTTGTTTCCCTGTCTCAACCTCGGGACTCCTATCCTGAGGTCACCAGAACCGGCCGGATCCAGCACCATTCCTGCTTCGTGTTGGACTCCACTGCTACGTGTCGCTGAATGATGATGAATAAATGCAGCTGGTGCCAGCCAAACATCACTTCAGTCTATTATGATGAACTGATGCCAACTTCAACCATAAGACATGGGATACTTCATATGCCATTGTCTGAACCTTGGATTTAGGCTGGACCACATCGAACCTCACCAAAATGACCTACAGGTTGAACTGCGTTTTACATCCCTGATCTCTGCCTGCATCACCTCGGTCTATTGATGGATCTTGAAATGGAATTCATAGACAAACAATTGCCAACAAAAGCCTTCATCAGCCAATTAACAAGGACAATTGCATCTATGTGAACTTCTGCAGTTAATCCAGGATGGACTTCAAAGAGATTCGTCTTTAATCTTACAGTTCAAACAAAATCGATGTTTAAACACTGACCCTTCACACTTACTTAGTTTAAACCATGACTTTAACTACACATAAGTAATATTTAAATTATATTCATGCTGTTAGCCAGAGGCAAACTGGCCCCCACAGTGAGTCTGGTTTCTCCCAAGGTTATTTTTCTCCATAAATCAACATCTTATTGAGTTTTGTGTTCCTTGCCACAGTCGCTTTCAGCTTGCTCACTGGGGTTATGAATACAATTATTATTTAATTACTTATTTTTAAACATGATTACAATCGTATTTCATCTAATTACACAATGATGATTCATCGACATTATAGACATTACAGTTTTATCTTCTGTTAATGCCTGATCTTCTGTAAAGCTGCCTTGAAACGATGTGTGATGTGAAAGGTACTATACTAATAAAATCGACATGACTTGACTTGATCACCATTCACTTGCATTGTATGAACCTACAGAGCTGAGATAATCTTCTAAAATTCTTTATTTGTGTTCAGAAGAATAAAGAAAGTCATACACATCTGGTATGGCATGAGAGATTTTCATTATGAATTTGTCTTGTGACTGGAAAGAAAGCTGATGTCGTACAGGGCGTCGGGTTGTGATGTGACATTTTATCTCAATGATTAAAGACACGCATGTGATCAAACTATGTTAATAACTCAATTTTAATTAACGTAACATTTTTGCATCTGGAGCCGCTAAAACGGCAATGAAAATGATATACTGGGTGCTTGCTACGATAAACAGCACATATATTCGCTATAATGCCAATGCCGGCTCTTTAACATGATGTAACTGTGAAATATGTTTGTCTGTGTCCCTAATGAAGGGGGGATTATTTGGAAAGAGTGTGTGGAAGTATCTCTTCAGGCTAGACCATGTGGAAGACTGCTTTCTGTCATTAGTAGTCATTGCTCACAGTCGGCACATGAGCCCAAGGGCACATCGGCATGCGTTAATTACTACACTAATGACCCTTTGTGAGAGAATCAAGCTGTGGATGTAGAGCTGTTCCCAAATCTCTCTCCTCCCCTCACACTGCCTCTCCCATCTTCTCCTCTCCACTCCATCCCATTCCTTTTCTCATTTCCTTGTCCCTTCCCCCTTCCTTTTTTCTCTCTTTTTCTTTTCCTTCTCTTGTTTCTCTCTTTTTCTTTTCCTTCTCTTGTTTCCTTTACTTTTTACTTTCCTTCTCTCATTTTCTTTTTCTTTCCTTTTATTTTTTGTCTCTTTCCTTTTCTTCTCTCTTTCCCTTTTACCTTTCCTTCTCTCATTTCCTTTTTCCTTAGCTTTTCTAGTCTCTTTCCTTTTCTTCTCTTTTCCCATTTCCCTATCCTATCTTTTCCTTTCCCTTTCCTTCTATCATTTCCCTTTTCCTTCCTACTTTCCCTTTTCCATTTCCTTTTTCCCTTTCATTTCCTCTCTATATTTTCCTGTTCACATTTCCTTTCCTTCTCTTTTGCCCTTTCTTTTTTCCTTGTTTCTTTTCATTTTCCTTTCTTTTCTTTATCATTTTCTTTTCCTCTTACCTTTCCTTCTCTCTTTCCCCTTTCCCTCTCTAATTCCTCTTTTCATTTCCTTCTCCCATTTCCATTTTCCTTTCCTTTTCTTTTTTCCTTTCTTTCATTCTCTCTTTCCCCTTTCCTATTCTCTTTCCCTTTTTATTTCCTTCTCCCATTTACCTTTTCCTTTTCTCCTTCCCCTTTCCTTTCTTTTCATTGTCTCTTTCTCATTCCCTTTCCCTTCCTTTTCTCTTACCCCTTTTCCTTTCCTTCTCCCATTTCCCTTTTCCTTTCCTTTCCTTTCCTTTCCTTTCCTTTCCTTTCCTTGTCTCTTTCCTTTTCATTCTCTCTTTCCCTTTCCCCTTTCCTTCTGTTTTCCTTTCCTTTCCTTCTCTCTTTCCATTTTCCATTTCCTTTCCTTCTACCATTTCTTGTACTTTTCCTTGTCCTTCTCTATTTTCTTTTTCCATTCCATTTTTTTCTGTTCAACTGCTCCTTTCCATTCCTTCTCTCTTTTCCCTTTCTGTTCAATTCTTTCTGCCCTATCCTGTATGTTTTCTCTTTTTTTCTTCCCTTTCCTTTTCTTCCCTCCTCAGTAATCAGATCTAATGATGAACGATTTACAAACAAATCATTCTGGTTACCGGTTCACAAAGCATTTTTTAAATGCTGGAATTTATGAGAGAAGTTTGTTTGGGAATACAACTGATGTGATAGAACCATAAAAAATGCAATTTTTTTTTTACAGTATTTTCTTAAAAATACTTTTAATTGGAACAAACAAAATCAAGATTTAAATGAGTTAAATGGCATCAAACTGGAACACATACATTTACCTTAATTTACTGCAACATTTTTAATCACTAATAGTGAAAATTTTATGGTGAGATGAAAACCGATTTTATATAATTATAAAAAAAGAGCTAAATTGCCACATGGAGACTTCCTGAAACACTTTTAAGTGATGCCTAAAACGATTCATTGGATCATTGCAATTGCATTCGGATTGTCCATCCGAACTGTTAAAATGAATCAGACTTCCCAAATCTAATCTTTCCTTTGGATCTTTCCTTTACCTCCTAGCACACCAAATCAACTAAATTAATCTAATTTCACCTCAAAGTTTCAATGCAGTCAAACACAAATTATTTTTGCTCACTTTGTGCTTCCTATCAACAGTACACTCCAGATTCAATTTCCTTTTGATAGTCTCTTCTGCTATATTACTGCCATAGCCCAGAAGTTGAAACTACAAACACTACTTCACAACATAATGTTTTACTATTCTCTTCTCCTCCATTCCTCACCTCTTCTTGCAAATATCAGCTGCTCTTTTGTAGCCCACAAGCAGACTGAATAATTTTCTAAGGACTATTAGTTCTGAAGAACTACACCACAAACAGGAGGTGGCAGTTACAGCTCCCCAGAGACACAATCAGTCTCAGGCCAGATTGAGTGTTAATGCCTCGTTTAACCACATTCACATCTTTATGCACACTTTGCAACTCTAGTGGGAACAACTAGCTATTCCCTGATAGACAAATCGATTGATAGACAAACATATTTTCTCTCTGTATGAGCAAAACATCCATATTCTTTGAAAATACCCCCGTAGGGTTTGTTTACAAGTCTATTACCTGGCAAACTGAACTGTGAAACTCTTCAAATGTAATGGGGCAGGAGAATGTAAAGTAGCATGTTGATATGATGTATTTCATCTGTAATCAAAGCATAAATAATTTTACTGATCATGAAAATCATATTAAGAGATTATAGACCCATATATCTATTGTTATTTGTTGTTTAAATCGCATCTCTTGATGTAAAACCAATACAAAGGGGCAAAAGAATTACATTAAGTAGACATGACACAATGCAAATGAAAACTCTTTCAGACTCAGCATGCAACACAAAAAAAATTAAACAATTAAAGGAATAATTCACACAAATATTTACATTCTGTCATGATTTACTCAACCTCATGCTTTTCTAAACGTGCATGCTTTTTTCTGTGGAACATAAAGAAGAATCTTTTCATAAATGAGATCTTCAGCGGAAGGCTCAAAGAATAATGACTTGCATTTTGTTTCCTCACCTTAAGCTATTGTAAAGACTTGGAATATAATGCACGAGTCGTATGGACTACTTTATAGTGCTTTATTGTGTATTTTTAATGTATTTTTTTGTCCTTTATTAGCTTGACAAACGTTCTCACTACAATACATTGTTATATGGACAAGAGCTGCGTGAAAGTACTTTAAAACGTATTTTAAGTTCAGTGGCCACTTACTGGTATGTGTTCAGAACAACGTGAGGGTAAGTAAATAATGATGTAATTTTCATTTTTGAAAGCCGAAGAGCACTGTATTTTTCTTGTAACTGAATTTTCCAAAGGTATAATCAGATGCTACAGCAGAAGCCTGATGGGATGCAATAAAGGTGAAGGTGTGTTATTAATAGCCTTTTAGTGGAATTCAGTCGGTTTGATAGGACATTTCAGATGCTTGTTTTTGCCCAGGAGTCCACGGACTGCCCTGTTGCTAAGTGACAGCTCTAGGGAAACAAGCTCCTTTAAATAGAGGCGGCTTGTTCATCAACGTCATTTCTGAATCCATTGATGAGCTTCTGGAAAAGCTATGAATATTACTTCACCATTGTCAGAAAGCTTTAATGGGCCCAGTGCAGCAGCCGCAGTCAATCGAACAATCAAGTGCTATTCAGCCCATGCTACAGACATCGCAACTCAAGTGAAGAAATCAATTTGTGATTGTGTCTCTTTTAACATGATATAGGGGCTGCTGGTCTGTTAATTCATGATTCAGCATGGCTGTTTTATGCCACTTTTATGATGCTGTCACTAATCCTGGATTATTTAAGCAGTGAACAAATGGCAGATTGTGAAGGCGTTAGCATATGAAGCTGGTGTGCGAATGTAACGGTAGCCAGCTGGTAGGTAGCAGTGCAGTATGTAAACCTCACTCCCCTGGCCTCAAGAGGCACACTAGCAACTGACACTAGGGGCTGTAGCCTTTAGCCTCCTTGTCAGCACGCCTGCCTCCCATGCTGGAGACACAGATTCGAATCCCGCTCGAAGATGGTCGAGCAGGTCTGGTTACAGTGGTGCCGTGACCCGGATGGGAATGAGGTTTAGGGGGTTAATGTAATGGTAGCCAGCTTGTAGGTAGCTGTGCAGTGTGTAATCCTCACTCCCCTGGCCTCAAAAGGTGCACTAGCGCCTGATGCTAGAGGCTGTAGTCTTTAGCGTACCCGCCCTCCATGCCGGAGATGCCTGTTCGAATCCCCCTCGGAGCGGATTGTGATGGATTGATGAGATGTTACTGATGCTTCTCTTCTGTGCAATGGGGTATGGTAAATGTAATTTATCTGACAAATACAAAGTGACATAAGACCTGTTTACATCAAGTCCAACATGGCAAAACAGCTCAAATTGCAAGCGTCAACCGACCCATTCTGCTGAGTTACTGAACACTGGCAGCTCTCATCAGACATCTTTGCATCAGTCCAAAGCGTCTACCTTTGCCTGTTGCATAGCTGATAGCCTGTTGCATGACCAGCCACAGAAACCAGGTTCACGTGATGGTTAGGTTTAGGGTTTGGGTGTAGGGTTAATAAAATATGCATTCCTGTTGACTAAATATTAACTCACTTTCAGCGCCACTCTGTGGACATTTCACCCGATACAACACTTTCAAGTACAGCCATTGGGGTAGTGGTTCGAATTTCGGAAATCACAGACCGATTTTAGCTGAAAAACGTTTGAAATACTGTAGCAGAAATCACATTGTGATCCGTCTAACTAAAACCACTAATAGGTCCCTTGCAAAATTGTCATGTTGCATTTCTACTCCCGTTTTTTTTATTTTTTTTATTTAAATCTGTTATATTTAAATCTGTCCAAATAATATGCATTTTCTTATCTCCTGCAATGTAATTAGAAAAATAAAAGACTTCGATTTTTAATCTTTTTATTAGCATATTAATTGTAATGTTTTAAGAATAGACCACTGGAAAACCCATATCCATGGACCAGTAATCTGTATAACCTCAGAGGAACACATTCCACAATGCTGTTTCCCTGAATCTCAGAAAAGCAAGATATTTACCGCACATGTGTGAACGGGTTAAAATTTGTCGCCACATAATGTAATGCAAACGAAACTGTCACATTGTACAGATCTGGCAGACAAATTCTGTAACTTGATGAGAGAGATAGCAACAATGCAATAAACATGGAGCAGTCATAATTTATGAAAAAGAAAATATTAAGGAATGTAATATTAACTGAGACAAATTCACCTGTTCAACTTAACGCCTGGGGACGGTGTTGAAAACAGAAACAGATGATAGTGCAGGTTGACCCATCATGAGAAAGTGCAAATCAAATATTCAAGTCATTAACGCATTTTCAACCCATGAGCAAAAACACCAAAAATTTTAACACAAAAAAAGGTTGTTTTCTTGATGTTTTTTTTTAAATGAAACATTATAATCTGTATTTTGGTTTTCAGTTTTGAAAACATAAAGATGAACGCAACATATACAGATCAAACCATTACAAAAGTAGTATTCGATATCTCGCCCAATCTATATATGTTTCATTTTCTTCAATACTTGTGTGGATGCCTGACTCGCTTTTCCAGCCATTGCTTTATGAAACACTAGGAAACCTTTCCCACAACTGGTGCTGCATGATTTTCTGTTTTTATGGAGTTTTCTGGAGTCCCCCTTGATCGTGATGTCTAATAATCAGCCTCAGGACCTTCAACATTCCTCTGGAATATGTACTTTAAACATTACAAAATGAGCATGCATACATACCGTCTGTAATTACAACCAGAATGCAAAACAGCCCAATACAACAACACGCAGGGCACTTAAAATGCAATTACACATCTGCATGTCCTCCCCACATGGCAACATGACAAGGCTCCTGTATGATTTCTACAAATATTTAAAGGGCTAAAGAGAGCGCATCCTAGAAATAGCCGACAACTTACAGGCCCTTGTTTTTCTTTCCATAACTTCTAATGCTTATGAAAGATTGTTCAATTCTGTAAAGAAAATGCCGAAACTGGCCTTTCTCTCATATAATGATGCCTGTACGAATAGGCAAAGATGTTTAAAACATCTGTGAATGCATTTGAGAAATCTTTAGCACTTTCTTTTCATCAATGAGACTGAATAGGTCAATATTGACCCGCTTTATTTCACTAAAGTCCTCCTGATAACAAGCACAGACTCCGTTTTTGAAATATTTATGGTGAATCTATATCGTCTTTACTGTTATAAAGACTTAGAGAAAGTACAAAATGTTTAAACCAGCGATTCTCCAGAGAAAGATGAAAGTCTTACGGGTTTGGAACAACATGAGGGAGAGTAACAGGTGACAGAATTACATTTTTTGCATAAATTGTCCCTTAAAACACTAAGTGTAGAGTTTTTGGTGTAGCTAAAATTGAGACTTAATGGACCCAACACCACGTCACAAAGAAATGAACCTGTATAAAATATAATTCCCAATTGCCAATCATATCATTACAGACCTGTGAAAGGAATGGAACAACAGGTGGTGGATCGTCATGGAAACAGCTCCATGATTCCAGCATGGAGGCTGATTCCATGGAAACACTTAAAAGACCAAAAACTAACCCAAGTGTGGAAAAATGAGAAATTTCTATATTTGGCTTTGAGAAATGCCATGAAAAGTCAGTCTGGGAAAAATCCTTGACTACAAATGTAATCAAATAGCAACATGATGAAATACCTGACAAAGATTGGCGAATGGTTGAATTGGCTGAATTCAGTGCCAAAAATATTCACTTTGTCCACACTGGCACATCAAATGTCCAATTAGAGTCCAATCAGGCAAATGAATGGTGTCTTATGAGTACTGAAGACACAATGAACCGGCATTAGCGTTCAAACACTGAGATCATCCGTTCCAAGAACCAGCTGATGTTTGCAATGTTATTTCTATTTTCATTCTCATAGTTTCTGTGAAGTTACTCGGAAAATAAACCTTTCACGAGAATCATATCTTCACTTTTAGCTGGTATCAGCACCTTGTTTTCAAATGTATTTCAAACATGCTGGTATACAGTTCTAGTAAAAGTGAGAGAAAGAAACTCAGGAGTGACACTTTAATAGGAGGCTTTGAAAGAATAAAAAGCATTTAAAGGGATAGTTCGCCAAAAAATGAAAATTCTGCCATCATTTACTCACCAAAAGAGATGAGGCAGAATGTTCAGGCTCAGTCAGCAGTCACTGAGGACGGGTGAGGGTGAGTAAAATTTTAATTGGAATATTCTTTGTACACATTCACCTCTTTTTTTGCTCTCTTTGAAATCAAGATCAGAGAAAGAAAGATCCTTTTTAAAATCTGTGTTGTTTACCCTGCTGTTGCAAACGTGCTGATAGCATCAGCAAAATCAATGCAGACAGGTGCAAGACAACAGTGATGCTGATGCGAGACAACTGGCCTGTGAAAGTTCGATGTGCTTCTTTATCACGCAGACAAGAACAGATGCTGTGATGTAAAGCAGATGCTAATAATGACAGGCAGGGCTGAGGGCAAACATCTCCACGCTATCACCATAAAGTAAACCGGCTTTATCAAGACACCATCAGACATCAGTCCTTCCGTCTGTCTGTCCATCTGTCTGTCTGTACGTCTGTCCGTCGATCTCTATCTGTCTGTCTATCTGTTTATCTGTCTCTCTGTCTGTCTGTCTATCTATCTATCTCTGTCCATCTATCTATCTATCTATCTCTGTCCATCTATCTATCTATCTATCTATCTATCTATCTATCTATCTATCTATCTATCTATCTATCTATCCGTCCATCAGTCCGTCTGTCTGTCTATCTATCTATCTATCTATCTATCTATCTATCTATCTATCTATCTGTCTCTCTCTGTGTCTGTCCATCTGTCTGTCTGTCTGTCTGTCTATCTATCTATCTGTCTGTCTATCTATCTATGTCTGTCCATCTCTCTATCTGTCTGTCTATCTATCTATCTATCTGTCTGTCTGTCTATCTATCTATGTCTGTCCATCTCTCTATCTGTCTATCTATCTATCTATCTGTCTGTCTGTCTTTCTGTGTCTGTCCATCTATCCATCCATCCATCCATCCATCCATCCATCCATCCATCTATCTATCTATCTATCTATCTATCTATCTATCTATCTATCTATCTATCTATCTATCTATCTATCTATCTGTCTCTCTCTGTGTCTGTCCATCTGTCTGTCTGTCTGTCTGTCTATCTATCTATCTGTCTGTCTGTCTATCTATCTATGTCTGTCCATCTCTCTATCTGTCTGTCTGTCTGTCTATCTATCTATCTATCTGTCTGTCTGTCTCTCTGTGTCTGTCCATCTATCTATCTATCTATCCATCCATCTATCTATCTATCTATCTATCCGTCCATCCATCCATCCGTCTATCTATCTATCTACCTGTCCATCTATCTATCTATCTATCTATCTATCTATCTATCTATCTATCTATCTATCTATCTATCTATCTATCTATCTATCTGTCTGTCTGTCTGTCTATCTATCTGTCTGTCTATCTATCTAAACAGGTATGAGTTCAACACTTGTACACGTGTTATAAGCTGGTATAATGGCTTTTAATGGCGGTAAAGTTGACATGCATGAAACCGGGGGAAGAGGGTAAAAAAAATTACGTGTGGTTTTTGCTCAAGCCACTAAATAATATTGGATTATGTACTTATATTGCAAAACCAAAGGTCAGGGTTTTTTTTTTTCACCACTAAATAACATTGAAAGGAGTTTTTCCATGCTACAGTCAATAGCTTGCTCTCTGGGGGCTTTCAGAAATTAAGGCATGATTTTCTATAAAGCTGCTTTGAAACTGTGTATTGTGAAAAGTGCTATACAAATAAAGACTTGAGTGTTGACAAATGTATTTTTTCTCAAGAAAAACATGAAAATTGTGAGTTTTCTCATTACAATCAAGCAAAATAAATGTAGTGCTCTTTAATTTACTTTCTGTGGTAATGGAGGCGTGGCCGAGCGCTGGTTTGTGAATGGGGGGCGAGGCCAGGAGGAATGAATGGGAAGGACTCGCACCTGTGTGTAATTTCCCTAACAGCTGTTCTGTGTTTCAGTGAGCAGCATTGGGGAGATATAAAGAAAGACGGGAAGCCCAGAGAGGAGAGCTGAACCTAAATGCAGCATGTGTTCTGTGGAAGCTTCACTGTCTGGCTGAAATGAGGCAGTTTTACGTTGGCTGCTGAAAAGCATTATTTTTTTTTTGTTACATCCAGAGTGTGTAAATAAACTCATGTGGTTCGTTGAAGCCAACTCCTGCATCCTCCTTCCCATACCAAGGAAGTTGTTACACTTTATTATAGAGCTCTTGTCTGTGTGTGTTTGTGTGTGTGTTATATCACTACAAGAACAAATGCAAAAAGTACAAAAGTACAATGTGCAGGTTTGTAAAAACTGATTAACACTTCCTTGGAATCCAAACCGATTAATTTAAAAACCATCCGAATAAGTTGATTGACTAAAATAAATCATTATGAATCAGTTTAAGAAATATCTTACTCCGCTGTAAAGCTGCGTGTGCAATACAGTATAAAAAATAGCCATGTTGCCTATTCTGCTAATCGCTGGAAACTTTTGTAAACTGCTTTAAAAAACAGCTTAACATTTGTCATGTTACTACAAATGATTGTTGTTAAGTAAACAGCACAGCTACTTTTAATCTTACTTTCACTCCCTAACACTGTTAAATGTGCTTTACTTTGAGATTATACTTGATCAATTGTCATTTACATGACAGCATCCTGACACAGAAAAGACATTGAGCAGAGTAAGATAAAGTCCTTCCCTTAACAGCAACCTACAAATCTGAAAGACTGCAGCGAGCAGAGCTTTCACACTGACTCTGTCGACAGAGAGGAAGGAACTTTACAGAAATCAGCACTTCCTGTTGACAAGCATATGAAGAACAGGCTGATAGAATACATGAACTGCAATACAGCTTTATTGCAATAACATAAAGGTGCAAATGTGTCGCTTTAAATGGCAAAACTGGCCTCATGTCCAAAATTTGAAATCTGAAAGGTTTGAAGTGTGCTTTGCAATCTGAGTTCAATAATGTGGCATTTTAGAACTGTAAATGTTTAATGCACATTCAGAGCACTAAAGTTTTGCTTTAGATTTATCAAAGGAACAAACAGAAAAATATACTTTAGAAAGACTAAAGGAGACATTAATCTTAAATCTCTTGTGACGAGGAGGAGGGCGTGGCCGGTCCATGATGACACAGTTTTCTAATCAGAGGGAGAGAGATAAGGAGGGGCCGGGATACCAGTTCGAGAGAGAGAGAGAGAGAGAGAGAGAGAGAGAGAGAGAGAGAGAGACCGAGGAGGTATGGTACGGTGGTATTGGAGCGGTTTCCCAGGAAACGGAGAAGCCACTGCTGTCCTCACGGAGGACCGCTGCCCAGCTGGCCGAGGACCAGGCGACAGTGTGCCCGGACTTTTTCTCTCTCTCCTCTCTCTCTCTTATTCTGTCTCTACCGCATGCTCTTTCTTTCTCCCCTCTCCCTCCCCTTGTCTCTCTCTTAGTTTCCAAGGAGGAGGGGAAGGCCGGCCGGAGGAAGGACGGCCAAAAGGGCAAAACCTCCCCTCCAGGAAGGGAGGGGGCAGTTGGTCAGGCCGGAGGTTTCCCTGGCCTGAATCTGGAGGTTGGAGGAGTGTGACGAGGAGGAGGGCATAGCTGGGCCGTGATGACGCACGCCTGGCGCTGAGTTGTCTAATCAGTGGGAGAGAGATAAGGAGGGGCCGGGATGCCAGTTCAAGAGAGAGAGAGAGAGAGACGCGCACGTGTTGTGTGTGTGCAACTTTGTTTTGTTTGCGGCAAAGCACTTATGTTATGTTTGATTTATGTATATATATATATACACATACATACACACACACACATTATCTTTTATGTAAGAACATAATAATGTACTGTATATCAACACATAAATGTAATACTGTGTCTGACTATGTGTTTAACAGTAAAAAAAAAAATGCTACGCCAGTAAAAGGTGCATTGTCTGTCTCTTTCGACTTCAAGAAAATGGCCCATTTGATCTTTATTGCAGGGCCATCTCACTGAAAAGCTAAAGGAGTCGATGCGTCCACCATCAGACAGAATGTAATAGAGGTTCACCTGCCTTTGTGCTGAAACCCTTAACCTAACAACAGCAGAAAGCCTCATTTCACAGGCTGAGCTTTGAAATGTGGCTCTTTGGCAGGGAGCAGGGGACCGGGGACCAAACTCATCAACACCATGGCAGTAGTCCACACGGCGAGGATGAAATGAAGAAAGGTAATGTGGGGAAGCAAATGTCTGTGAATGTGACCTCCCATGGCACCCCTCCGACTCAATCTTCATGCCGTTTGGCTAAAGGATAAAAGCACCCGTTCCTGCATCCACCTGCTCTAATCCCCGACACAAATACAGCTCTGTGAACCTGTTCTGTATCCTTTAACCCCATCCGAAACTGTGCTAATCTCATCAATCAAATGACTGTCAAATATTTCACTGATGAATACAAGATGGAAAAAAAAAGCATCATGATCAATAATTTAACCATTTTTATTAAAACATATTGTTGATGAAGATGATGAGGTAACACTTTACAATAAGGTTGTATTCATTAACATTAGTTAAAGCTGAAGTGTGTAACTTTTTCGGTGTTAAAGTACTCTCTCTTATCCCAGCTCAATACGCAGAGACAACAATACGTAATCCATACGTTAGTTACATTTCTCGAAACCATTAAAAACTGTGTCTCTGTGGCGCTATAAACATTCCTGTTTGAGCACCCATCCAGCCATACGCAACAAAATTGACCCGACCAATGGCATGAGTTGGATGCGAAAACTATTTGTTTGTTCGACTAATAGCAGACAGGGACATTTTCGGAAAGCTGACTGAGAACTAGGGCTGCAACTAATGATTATTTTGATAATCGACTAATCTAAAGATTATTAGAACGATTATTCGGGTGATTATTTCACCGATTAATCATTAGCTCTTAACCGATTATTCGATCTTCTTAATAGAGCCGCATATCGCCGCTTTACTTCACGATAAGATACACACGTGACACATATGATCTCGTGTTACGTTAAATGAGATCAAACGACTATTCGACAATGAAAAATTTTGTCGACAATTTGTATTGTTGACGTCGAAATTACACACTTCAGCTTTAACAGGATCTAGCAATGAACAATATTTTAATAGCACTTATTAATCTCGGTTAATGTTAATTTCAACATTTACTAAGACAATTTCTAATTAAAAGATGTATTCGTTAGCATTAGTTAATGCTTTATGATCTAACATTTACTAACAATGATATTTGTGTTTTTATAAATCAACATTAATGAAGATTGACTCATGCTTTTTAAAAAAAAACTGTTCATTGTTACTTCATTTTCCCTAATCCGTTAACTAATGTTGTAGAATAAAATCCAACAAGTCTCAGAATGACATCGCTTACTTTTCTGATTGGCTAGATTTGCGTAACTTCTAATAGTAAGGACACACAGGTTTTTTAAAACCGCCAGGAGTTGCATTTACAGGGTGTCGGGTTGATACATTGAGCATTTTTGAAGACGAACTCATCACCAGATTTGCCAGCATTCCAGGTTAGTGCCATCCATTCTTTAAAAAAGCCTTGTTTATTGCACTTAAGGGAATAGTTCACCCAAAAATGAAATATTTGTCATTATTTAAACACCCTTATTTTCTTCCAAGCCAGTGTGACTTTCTTCAGTTGAATACAAAAGGAGAATAACCAGAATTAATCACCATTCACTTTCATTTAATCTTTTTATTGTACCTAAAATATTCAAATGAATAAATATGACATGACTAAATGTACGGGACGTTTTCATCAAAAGACTCAAATAAAGTACATTGTGAAGCTAACAATGCATACAAACTGTGCTCGCCTATCCCTTGAGCAGTTTAAAGGGCTCCGTACACAAACCTCTTGTATTATTGACTGACAGGTTGAATAAAGGTAATAGGTGTCATTGCATTTTAATATTCTACCCCGCGTGCTGATTGTATCAGGGGTGTGCGCGTGTATGCATATATGGTTTGCATTCCAAGGACGGTGTGCGGCCAAGAATCCAGCCTTAAGTGTGTTTTCTATTTCTCTTGCTCTTGACATTTTAAACATTTGAAATCACATTTGATGGAAATAGAGAGCGTGCTGGGCATCTTAAGCTTCAGACTAGTGTGTTTCGCCACACAATGTATTATGAGGCCCATTTGCTTGCCTCCTAGGGTGGAGGTTTTCTTTGCAAACTGGCATTGGAAAAATAAAACTTTGATGGATCTAGTATCACAAGCGTCGTAGAGGATTAATTGGATATAATTCAGCTAAAACTTGGTGTCGCATCCCAGGGGAAAAAAATATTGATGAGATGTTGCTTTTTCAGACATAATGGAGTTCTCAGTGATGTTTCATTAAAGTGTGTGACAGATACAGTAGACAGTCAGACAGCCAGTCAGACAGACAGACAGACAGATAGACAGACAGTCAGATAGATAGTGAGACAGCCAGACAGACAGACAGCCAGCCAGACAGACAGACATTCAGTTAGATAGTGAGACAGACAGTCAGACAGACAGCCAGATAGATAGTGAGACAGCCAGACAGACAGTCAGATAGATAGACAGACAGACAGACAGTCAGATAGACAGACAATCAGATAGACAGACAGACAGACAGTCAGATAGACAGACAGACAGTCAGACAGTCAGATAGACAGACAGACAAACAGACAGACAGACAGTCAGATAGATAGACAGACAGTCAGATAGATAGACAGACAGTCAGATAGACAGACAGACAGTCAGACAGACAGTCAGATAGACAGACAGACAGACAGTCAGATAGACAGACAGACAGTCAGATAGATAGACAGACAGTCAGTCAGATAGACAGACAGACAGTCAGATAGACAGACATACAGTCAGACAGTCAGATAGATAGACAGACAGTCAGATAGACAGACAATCAGATAGACAGATAGTCAGTCAGACAGACAGTCAGTCAGATAGACAGACAGACAGACAGATACAGAACTATGAAAGAGGAACGTCTCAGTAATAGAATTATAGTCATGGTTTGCAACGGTGCATCAACTCAATGCTTCAATCTATCATTCATAACAAAAGAAAAGAATAATACTGTTTTTTTTCTTTACCATAGACGCATACATTTGATTAAAGCGATTAACAAATGTGCAATCTAATGTTTCCACTCGAGTGGTGTCAGGGAACATTAAGCAAGCTGATGCAGTCCTGCTTGAGGAAGTTTATTGTCTTCGCCGTGTAGATGAGACCATTTGCAGTTCATTCCACCCCCTCTTCTAAAGTGCTTCACAACAGCTCCTTTATGAATAGCAATATATTTATAAAAATAGAGCCGAGGCATTGCTGAGAAATGAGGCATAGTGGAGGAACTGTGAGATATGAATCAATACTGCTAAACACAAAAGTTCTCATAAGTGGTACCCACTTCAGTGCACATATGAGGTGCACACACCTTCTTGTAGAATTCTAGGACATAAAAGACCTGGTGTATTATGGTCATAACGCCCTGATAGAGCTGAAAAAAATGAGCTGTTTGCCGAACAATGCTAAAGGAACAGTTTGAGGAAGGATTTCCTATTGGTATTTGAATAAGCAGCTGTGGTCAAATGACTAAAGCAAACCACAAGTATGTGAAAGACTTTAGACTGTATAATCAAAAGAATTTAGGAATCAGATTTGTTATGAATCTTAAAAGGTACAGTTCGGAGATATTTGGTCTGTTTCTCACACAGAGCTATGGTAAAGCTTCAATAAACTTGTAATGTAGCACACAGGTTGCAGTACGCAGTACATACCTTGTTTTTTGTCAGCTATGTGAGAACTAACATACCACACGACACTGTCTTTGCATTGTAAAGGAGGCTACATATGGTTAAACAGATGCAAAAAAAAAGATCAATATTTACATTAGTCATATTTACTATAAATCTCTACTTTCACTTTCTTCTTTTGTTTTTGTCGATTTGTATTCTTCATGTATATCAGCACCTACTGGGCAAGGAAGAGATTTTATAGTAATAAAGGGCTTAAACATTGAACTGTTTCTCAAGCACACCTATCATATCACTTCTGAAGACATGGATTTAACCACTGGAGTTGTATAGATTACTTTTATGCTGCCTTTATGTGCTTTTTGGGCCTTCAAAGTTCTGGACACCATTCAATTTCCCAGCTGTTTTTTTCAGCATCTCCTGCAGGATGGTTTTTTTAAACCCCGTGTGTAAGTGGAGTCAGTTCGGACTAAATTACAGTAATTGCAGAAGTTTGTTTTACTTGGGGTTAGTCCTTCAGAAGAAACACTTATCAGAATGATTGCCGAATACAAGTATAGTGCTGTAACAATAAGTATAAGCGTAACAATAAAGAGGACATGCAGAGATAGAGAAGATAGAGATTTGGGTTTATACACAAGCAGAGAGAGAGCTAGACCTCAAGCATTCATTTCAATCCCCTTTACTGCATTATTCTGAACTGTGGATTGAGATGTCAGCGTGAGTACTGGATCACACTCCATAGCAACACCCAGGAAGTCCACCCAACCTCGGCTCAGTTTGTGAGAAATAACAACATTGACAGCTATATTTAGCCAAAGCCCTCTGGAGCTTCCCCCATTAGCCACCTCACAGCCTGCAGGTCCCAGTACCTCGCTGCCACCCACCTCATAGATTGCAAACACCTTGGCGAGGACCTGAGAACAGCCTCACGGGAACACGGCTGCCAGAAACGCAAGTACAGTCTGTCTGAGAATGTGGGCTACAGTATTACCAGGCAGCTGTGATTCACAGAGAGAATTCTGTGAGGATTTGGGTTTGTCGTTTGTAAGTGTCATCACTCATCACTTGGGATTTTTTTTAGAGAATACTGTATTTCTGGAGCGTTTTTGAATTTCCTTTTTTAAAAGTTCCTCACAGACTATCCTTACCTCAACAAATCCTTTGTTCATATGCGGCACTTGACATGAAAAAGGTAGAATTTGGTGTCCAATAAATTTTTTCAAGCATTAGAGGCACAAATCCCATGTTTTTCTGTTGTGAGAACTATTAGATAACCTTGCATAACACCTAAATAACCTTGCATGAAAAGTAGCTAAAACACAAACAATTAAAACACTTCTTCACCTTTGTGAATTCAACAAAAATGAACAAAATAAATGGTGGAGGTGGCACAGTGGCTAGAGCACAGGGCTGCTAATCAGAAGGTTGCTGGTTCAATCCCCACAGCCACCACCATTGTGTCCTTGAGCAAGACACTTAACTCCAGGTTGCTCCGGGGGGATTGTCCCTGTAATAAGTGCACTGTAAGTCGCTTTGGATAAAAGTGTCTGCAAAATGTAAATGGTAGAAATAATATACTAGTGTATTGAAGTGCTGATGTTTTGCATGCTTATTTCTAGAAAAAAACAAAAATCACACAAATCAGGGTTTTAAACTGTATCTGTGTCATCACAGATGAGGAGCAACAGTACAGATGTCTTACCGTCTTTCCCCACCAGGAAGTCCAAGTGCTGGTATGTGTAGGTGACCCCAATCTTGGTCTCCACCTGCGGCCTCTTAAGGGTGGAGTAGATCTTTCCTGGACTGTTGTCTTCCGTCTGACGGAACTTCCTCAACCCGCAGCCCATTTCTGTCCAATGAGTGTGCACTTAAACCTAGGATGAAAGAAACATGGTCAGATTTGGGGTGGAACCTATTGGAGGACCAGTTGATTGCATCAGGGAAATTATATATGTAGGTATAAGAACGCAGCACTATTATGATGCCGAAAAGCATATTTCTCCATTGACGGCCACTCAAAAGTAGCCGTCAGTGACAGGTGGTTTGAGAGGGAGGAACATTCTCATTTCAGATATCTTTTGATTGTATTGAAATCTGTATACACCCCTGCTTAAATAAGTTAGTCATCAGAACTGTTAATGTCAAATATGTCAGTCGTTTTAGGGTTTGTTTGTTGACATTACATCGTCATGGCAAGGAAGTTTACAGTGATTTTATCACACTAAAATCATGTTAACAAACATATTGTTTATATGTATTATAGCTATACATAAATTTTTTTCTCTCTCATTTTTTCCCCAATTTGGGCATAGTGGAGGCGTATTGACTCGCCTCAATCTGGGCGGTGGAGGACGAATCTCAGTTGCCTCCACGTCTGAGATCGTCAATCAACGCATCTTATCACGTGGCTTGTTGAGTGCGTTACCACGGAGACATAGCACGTGTGGAGGCACACGCTATTCTCCAAGGCATCCATGCACAACTCACCACGCGCCCCACCGAGAGCGAAAACCGTCCATTATAGCGACCACGAGGAGGTTACACCATGTGACTGTACCCTTCCTAGCAACCGGGCCAATTTGGCTGATTAGGAGACCTGTCTGGAGTCACTCAGCACGCCCTGGATTCAATCTCATGAGGCCAGGGATGGTAGTCAGTGTCAATACTTGCTGAGCTAGCTCCGGCCCTCCAGGGGCAGCTGTGGCTCAGTTGGTAGAGCGGGTTGGCCACTAATCGCAAGGTTGGTGGTTCGAATCCTGGCCCACAT
The DNA here is from genome assembly GCA_032164185.1 of Moxostoma hubbsi. Classification (NCBI taxonomy): domain Eukaryota; kingdom Metazoa; phylum Chordata; class Actinopteri; order Cypriniformes; family Catostomidae; genus Moxostoma; species Moxostoma hubbsi. The sequence goes on from JAVLUX010000015.1 coordinate 41,208,089, forward strand.
GACTCCACATGCTGAAGTGTCCTTGGGCAAGACACTGAACCCCAAGTTGCTCCCAATGGCAGGCTAGCACCTTGCATGGCAGCTCTGCCGCAATTGGTGTGTGTGTGTGAATGGGTGAATGAGACGCAGTGTAAAGCGCTTTGAATACCGTTGAGGCTTAATAAGGCACTATATAAGTGCAGACCATTTACCATATTGTTGCTATACTTTTGAAACAGTGAGTATTTTAACTTTCAAAAATTGGCCCCTATTCACTTCCATTGTAAGTGCCACACTGTAATCTCTGTTTTTTGTTTTTTTTAAAGAAAAGGAGGGGACAAGTCAAAATGATGTTTTGTTAATCAACATTATGGCAAAAATGCTGTTGATTGAGCTTAACTTGTATTGAACCTGGAATATCCCTTTAACTGTATAAAGTTTAGAGTACACTATATATGTGGCATCAAAGCAAACAGAACTGGACTGGGATTTTGATTTCTTTGTTCATTCCACTTGTCTCCGAATGTGAAGTGATCATATTAATTTGCTACTGCATCCACAGCAAAAGACCATACTCTGCTTTTGGAAACAGCAAATGCTGATTTTCACATGCTTTCACACATGTACAGCCTCATCCTGTGGTTGTTTGGAAAGAAAGTAGAAAAAGATCCAATTACGGGCACACTAGATTACTAGTGCTACGAAATAAATATATAAATAATTAAGAGGCATTAATGGGCTTCATCTCATCATGGGAACCCAATCTATCCACTGGCAGGCAGGGAATTAACATGTCCAGTTATGGAGGGAAACCAAAATGCCTCCCTTCTCCAAATCTAAAGTGACAGCCGGTGACAGTCACGAGCCGATAAGAAGACAGGAGGTAATATCCCATTGTGGCGAGCTGATTAAACATGGGGTGGGCCATTGATAAAGAACACTCTCTATTATGTACCTGTCTAATTACAACGGCCGGGCATGCAGTGGCTGAATAATCTGAGAGGCGGCGATGGACGGGGGTTCTAGAGAATACGTGGTTAATGAGGTGAGCTGTGTGAATGAAAAGGTGAGAATCAATCACGGAAAATCAATGAGCAGATTGTTCATTAGGAGTCTGGATAAATCACAGCGTGCCAGCAACTCGAGCTGTGGAGTTTAATTAGGGCCGAGACGAGAGGCCAATCATATTTATGAACGCTGTCATAAGAGTCATTGTGTCTTTCAACATGGACATGAAAGGATGTGTTTGGATATCCATGGCTGCATTCAATCCAATTCAATCGGGAAAATGGCATCTCGGTTACAACAATCATGTCTTACGAATTGGTTTGTTCCACTTGATCGATTTAATGAAACGCACAATGTTGCGCAAAAGATGTCTTTGGAGGTACAGATTTTATGTATGTAATCAGAGACCATATTTTATCTTGACACCGAGGGGCGCATTCATTGCTGCACTTTTACATGCATTATTTCAGATCAAAAACTTGCATCTTATTCACTAACCAATAGCAATCCAGTTTGGAATAGCACTGCGATATGATCATTTTAATTAAGTCGTTGGCTTCAATAACTAAACATTTGTATGTACTGTATATGAGCAAAGGAATCTCTCAACAAAATGTCCTCATGACAATCCCCAAAAAAAAAACAAATATATATATATTTATTATTATATATTATATATTATATTTGACAAAGAAAATGACACCAACATTTGTTGTTTTTTTGTTTTTTGACTATATTCAGGACTCGAGCATGTCATTTTTGTACTGTATTAAGGTTAAAAAGATGCTGTTGTACAATAATATATTCTTTTTTTATTAAAATCTGCAAATATTAAAGCCAGGATCAAGGGAGAACGACTATGATGTCTAAATACTTCACAAATAATTTTTTCACACTGCAGTAATAACAATATCGTACATGTCGTACATGTAACATATTTTTTTAGCATTGCTGCAGGGTCAGAAATTAAGGGTGGATCGGTGCAAAAATGCATCTTAAAGTCAAAATATTTTTCCATAAATAGAATATTATAAAAAATATTGGGGCACATTTTTTTTCATAAAAATTATCAAAATTTGTAATATTCTATTCTAGGCCAATTCATGCATTTAATCTCTTGTTAATGTTAATGAACCGGTTAAATTTATGCATTTAACCAAATAGGATACTATACAGTATATTTTACTGTTAGAAAACAATTGCATTTATTAAGGGAGAAAATGCCCTTGAGAATCAAATTCAGAGGGCAAATATTGTCCCTTAATTGTGCAGTTAATTTCTGACAATGCTTTGTGGTAATGAGAATTTGGGGGGGGGGGGGGGGCAAAATGTGCCTAACTGTCATAAAAATGTCAGAATTTCCATAAAAATAGGCCGAATTTAATATAAAATATGACCAGAACATTCTCCTGACAGGTTTCGTGAGAATCACCAACCCGATCTCATGAAAAGTACGTATTTCACGAGGTGGCTAAATCGTATGATGTTGTACGATTTTGTGCGTTTGATTTTATACGAATGAATCACGCGCAAATGCCCAGATGTGTAAAACGTAAGCGAAAGTTCAGGGTGCGAGGCCTTGCGCACATGCTTATTAATGGTTTGCCCCAACCGAAACCCCTTATCTAAACCGATCCATACCGTAGATTGTGTAAGCATGATAGGATAATGTGATGTGCATGACAGTAGCAAGTAATTGATGCGTTTTAGAAGGAAATGATTGCGAGTGATGTGATTGGCTGTTGTAAAAGCCATATGAATTAATACGACAAGTGGATACAGTTTAGCCAAATTGTATAAATCCTTACGATTTCGCCATGAGAGTGTGTTGGAATCACTCAAACTGGGAGAAATGTATGTGTAAAATCTGCATTTCCAATAAAATCAAATGTTTAAAACTAAAAAATACATTAATAAACACTGCTTTGTAATTATTTATGTTATGAATGTTCATTTGACTTCTATTCAAATGAAGTCACGACAGTTTGACTGATTTATGTGTGGTCAGGAACACGTGTACATTTTGTTTGTAAGACAATACAAAAACTTGGCGACAAGAACGATCTGCAAAAAAATGGTTCAGTTCGTGTTTGTGAGGTCATACTTTTCAGTGCAAACACCCCATTTTTCTAAGTAAATTGGGCTTATTATTGACTGCTCCTTATTCACAAAAATCAGCACTATTTGCGTGGTGCATTTAAAGTGTTTTAATGAAAAGCAGGCGGAAAAGCAGACATTTGTGTACATTATCTTCAAGATAATGTAGAAAACTACATGCAGGGAATTGTGCCGTGCAAATTGCGTTGTTCCCTGCTTTGCTAATCCCTTTAGTGAATCAGCTTCTAAAACAACGCAGACAGCATGCGCAAACAAACAATGTTATCAGTGGACACAATTAGTGAATTGTCCCCTAAATGTCCTCTTGATTTTTTGGCCACAAAAAGAGATTTTGAGAGAGAAGAAAAAATGAAAGTCCTTCTGTAAACTGCAGGACAGTTCACTTTAAAATAACGTGCCTTTCCGATAGAACATTCAACATTTTCCATTCACCAGACAAAAGAACAAAACGCTGCCCTTAAAATAGCCCTCTTTGACAACAAGTAGCACAAAGTGCCTTTCTGAGAAATCTCTTCATGTTTTTAGCTCAGACACCCTCTCTCATGAGGCAACAGGCGAAGCATGTTCTCCGTCTGTGTGAGAAACCAAGCAAAACCCAAAGGGGGGGGTGAGCAATAGATGATAGAGACATGGAGGGGGGCCATGAAATGAAGCGATGAGGTATTTTTAGAGCCAACGGAGGAAGTCGGAGATGTTTATGATTTCAGGGCGACTACTCCCTCCCTGTAGTTCTGCTTCATGCTATGAGCGTTTGGCAGCAACTGTCTCCCAAGTCAACCAGGCAACAGTTCCCCGTGCACTGTGGATAATGACAAGAAAAGAGTTCACTTCCTGTAATGGGTTTGCACACTCAGTAGTGCAAAACAAAAGAAAATCCTCTGTGGCTTTTGGCAGGAGAAGACGGATTCTCCTGTGATGTTTCAGAACGTATTTGGGTGTTTCTTCAACTATGGGCGCTTTTAAATCTGGAGACTTTTAGAAGAAAATCACACACTTACAACGCTTTTTATTTTGTCTATTAACAATGTCCTAGTTAATATATGTGCATTAAAGTCATTTTTGTATGAAACAACAAATGTAATTTCACATTTTAAATTTATATATTTTGTTTGACAACATTCAATTTTTTTCTTTATAAAAAAACATAAAAAAAAAAAAAAATGTTCTTGCTATAGGTCAGAGTACATGTCAGTTTTCCACATACCGGTACGTCTCGCAAAGTATATTCAATAAGTATTGAAATGGTTTGTTTATTTCACTCTTTGTGTGGATTGTATTTTTATGGATTTTCATATTATAAGACTTAAAGTTCGGAGTCTGGGAGAAAGGAAACAACAAATATCTATATCTAAAGACATTTGTAAAGAATAAATAAATAAAAATAAACGTTTCCAAGACGTTCTATAAGACCTGTATAAATAAAAAATAATTAAAAAAGTTTATTTAAAAAGCTTCTTTTCTTCTTTTTTTTTTAGGGCTGTTATGATTATGAAATCTGTCTGATGATTAAAAGGGTGTGTTCACACCAAAAATGAAAATGCTAACTTTAGTCCTGGTTCGTTTAGCGTTCACACTGGCATTTTTAACGCTGAACCTAATGATACAAAACCAAAGGCATCAGGGAAAACTCACGACCTGATTGGACAGCTTTTATGACGTATATTTTTTGACGGAAATTGCCGAACATACAAAACAATGTTGGCTGCTCGTTTTATTTATATATGTATATATGGTGGTAGTTCTACCAGCTGAGAACAAACAAAGAGTTAATAAGATGTGTAAAGGCGTCAAAATAGCACCCAGGAATTCCTCCGTTGCACACACAAACGAAGATATGCTGCAAGGACGGCTGACGGGCGGTTCTGACGCCTGTCCCGAACTGTAATGGGCATCAGCTCCTATGATGAGAAAAACCAGGTATGCTTGAGGTCAATATTAGGCAAATTACTTCCTGTTTTTGGTCAGTTTAGACATCTTTGGTCCATGTTGCATTCATATATCAATCGAACCGCACCAGAGTTTGTTTGGAAACGGACCGAGACCCACTTTTCAGGCAGTCTCGGTCCGCTTGTTTGGTGCCCACCAAGGTTCGGGTGGCAGCGTTCACACTTGTTCAAATGAACCACACTAACAGAGCAATCGCGCCAGAGTTCTTTTAATTGAACCAAACCTGCCAAGTGTGAACACACCCTAATTGTCAAACAAACAAATGTTATTAAGATTACACTGTCAGGGACATGAACAAAACAGACATAATAATGTAAAAATAATTTACATTTAATATCTGTTTTGTTCTTGTCACTTACAGTGTAAGCTTAATACGCCTTAAGAAGTCATTTATTCGCATTTACCTTGGAGTCATATAATTAAATAAGGATATTTAGGATTTAAAGGAATATTCTGGGTTTAATACAAGTTAAGATCAATAAGCAGCATTTGAGCTGTAAATTTGTTTACATTGTCATTTTTACAGTCGTTTTAGGGTTGTTGACAATACGTCGTCATGTCAAATTGGCTATAACTTCACACAGCAAAGGTTATTAGGGAATTTTATCACACTAAAATCATGTTTACACACATAACATTATGTCTTGTGGCTATATTTGTGAAAAAGTGAGCATATTAACATTGTTAGTGCCTCACTGTACCAAGATTTTTGCTTTTTTTAAAGAATAGGAGGGGGAAGTCAAAATCATTTTTGAAATGCAGTCGATTGAGCTTAACATGCATTGAACCCAGAATATTCCTATAAAGTTCAGCAAATGTAGAAAATATTGGACAGTAACATTGACATGAAAAATAATAATTTATAAATTAAATTATGTGTCTCTTTCGTCATACACACTGTTGATTTTGGAACCCAGACAACCATTATATTAATGCATTATTATTATATTATATTATGCAATAGTAATATATTTCTGTCCAATATTCTTCACTTTCACGTGTTAAAACCAGACTGCGTTTATTACTATCAAAATCCTTCTTTATAATTTCTCCATATTTTAGCCCAAAGCACAGACGGTGTGCATAACACCACAAAATAGCATTTACATTTTTATACACTTTTCGGACAATTTTAGTCTATAATGGAATTTTGAAAATTCCCTTATTTTGACAGTAAAACATGCTTGGAATTTGAAGTGCAAAATAATCACGGTTATCTCAGATAATCACGATTAATGTTGTTCAAATAATGTGAATCTGGCATAGTTAGTTTTAATAAAAATCAACCCCTAGAATATAACAGTACCTATAAGAACCACTCATCAACGTGAGATGTGTCAGAGGGACTTTTACGGAAGAATGTCAAAACGCTCTGGGCTAGCCTGCTGTTGAGCATTTATTTGTTCCACTACGTCTTCGTGCAAAGCAAGCCCGTCTACCAGCTTCTTATATCATGTGCCAACGGAAATGTTTGTAAAGATGACACAATTTTCACAGCAACGACTCATTGTGGGGAAGCTGACAGACTACAGGTTGATGACAGTGGCAGATTTCAACATTCGCCACGGCACAGAGGGGCTAATTCAATAACTCTAACTGGAAAGGACAAAACTTCAATGTCATGGTTGCAACTGCACACAAGTGTTCAGTTCAGCGTGTTTACAGATGAGCGGCACATCATAGACCCTTAAAAAGAGTGACTAAAACGCACAACTCTCTTTCTGCCCTATGTTCTTCTATGTGGCAAATAAGGTGAAGCGGCACAAGGCGACGTTTCCTGCCTTGTGTTTTTGTCCGTTCAGCAGGGAAAATGCTCTCCTGGGGTAGGAATTAGGCTGTACCCCTGTTTGGACTTCCTCCTTCCTTCCTGGACGTCCTGGATCCAACAAAGACCCTCACCTGAGGAAGACATTGTGAGTGACTAGTGGAGGCACTTTAGGAGGAGGCCAACTTCAGTGATAATGTATTACTAAGAGCAATCATTACGGCTATAAATAGAGGCTGTTGAATTGCATACAAACACAAATGAGATTTAAAGGGATAGTTCACCCAAAAATTACAATTCTCTCATCATTTACTCACCCTCATGCCATCCCAGATCTGTATGACTTACTTTCTTCTGCTGAACACAATCAAAGATATCTAGAATATTTCAGCTCTGTAGGTCCATCCAATGCAAGCTAATGGGTACCAACATTTTGAAGCTCCAAAAAGCACAGAAAGGCAGCATAAAAGTAATCCATACGACTCCATTGGTTGAATGCAATTTATAAAGAAGCGATATGATAAGTGTGAAGTGTGAGAAACAGATATATTAATCCTTTTCTGCAATCAATCTCCACTTTCACTTTCACATTCTTCTTCTTTTGTTTTCGGCGATTTGCATTTTTAGTGCATATCGCCAACTCCTGGGCAGGGTGGAGAATTTATAGTAAAAAAGGACTTGAATATTTACCTGCTTCTCGCACACACTTATCATATCACTTCTGAAGATATGGATTTAACCACTGGAGTCGTATAGATTACTTTTATGCTGCTTTTATGTGCTTTGTGGCGCTTCAAAAATGGACCAACAAAGCGGAGATATTTTTCTAAAAATCTTTGTGTTCTGCAGAAGAAAGAAAGTCACACACATCAGGGATGGCATGAGGGTGAGTAAATGATGAGAGAATTTTCATATTTTGGGTGAACTATCCCTTTAATTGCAAGATTTCCAACAAAAAAGACTTGTGTTTCAGTCTGTTGTTTGTCACACAAAGCTATTGTTTCACATCAGACGACGAATATTGTGCATGTCAATACAGACTATTGTAATAAATATTACTCTGAGAATAGACTATTTAAACTAATTTAAAGACAAATTAGACTAAACGACTATTTTTGATGCTTTTAGGGAGCTTTTTTTGTCCTTTTGGAGCTTGACAGTCATGCTCACTATGAACTCTCGCTGAATGGAAAAAACAGCCTAAAGATTCTTCAAAATATCTCCTTTTGTGTTCCACAGGACAAATAACAGCGATATGTACAGTACATCATTTTGGGTTAACTTTTAAACTAATTTATTCTCCATTAAATCTCATTGCTGTCTAGGGAGAAATAATTAAGATATCAAAGAGATTTCATTGGAAATTTTGTCTTTCTTGTGAGACTGACTGCCTCAGGCTGTATAACTACTTGAGCGAGTGCTAGACATACAAACAATGTTTTTCTTTGTGGATGTATTTCCCTTGCAAAGCTAAAGTCCCGACTGAACAAGATGTAACAGTAAAATTAAGGCAAATCCCGGGGTTAACTGGTGTCTTGGGAAAGTATTCCTACTTCATGTCCAATCCCCCTTGTGTTCCCCCAATGTTTATGGATGATTAGAAAAAATAAGGACTCCGGTACAATTAAGTCCACAGTACTGTAGGTACTCTGGACCTCCTTTGACAGATTGTCTTTTTGTACTTCCCTTTTGTTCAGAATGAACCTAGAAAAGCAATCCGCTAAGTGTTCAAGGTCCGGCCACAGCCACACTGGAAACCCAGACACAGCGGATGGAATTGCCATGGGAACGGGCCCCTTTGACAACGTTTTCATACTCAAGAGAAGAAAAGACAGCAATATCTCTCCAGTTTGTCTCTATCTTCCATTATCTGCCTTCTTTGAGACACTCGTATTCTCTTTTTCTTTTATTCAGTCTCTTTCTCTGATTCTAATTTGGATTACATGCCATTTCATTTTATAAGACAAATATTATTTCCTGTACAAAATGGCCCACATATCCATGTAGGGCTGAGCGGTATGACTGTATCTACTTTGCGGTGGTTGAAATGTGATTTTGCCATACTATTTATACCTCATTAAGTAGATATATGTGTGTAGCTCTCATTGGGCAGGAATGTTTTATGTTATTTACATATAAGAGCAAAAAATATACAAAAGAATTCAACTAGTGTGCGGTCACACGTGTGTTTATACTGGCGGCATTAAAATAACTTTCAATGTAGCTCATCCAATCAAAATTTTGAGTCAGAATGTTCCGTTATGTATTAAAATTTTGTATTTTTTTTTTTTTTTTTTTTTTTACAGATTATCCAGTCAAATAAATAGTGAATTAATGAAAGCTAATTTATTTTATTTTACTGGATAAAAAATAAAATAATATATATATATATACACACACACACAATTTTTTTTTTTTATGGATAATCCAGTAAAATAAATCATGAATTAATGAAAGCTGCATATTTTCTCTATTTTTGGGCACTTGACTGATGAGTGCAAAAATAGCTTCACATTTGAGTTAACAATGTTGACAATTTATCTATAGGTTGATATATCGCCATGCCGATAGTTATCAAAAGTTTTTTTTTCCTATTATTCTACGGTGTTCCTCTATGGCTGTCGCTGGAGAATTCTACAGTTATATGAACCGACTGACAATATTCATTCATATTTTTGTCCTCACTTCAATGCAAATTTGTTCATTTCTAGGGATGCACGATATCATTTTTTCTCTTCCGATTCCGATACCTGGAATCTCTGTATTGGCCAATAACGATCCCGATCCGATCCCAGTGGGGTTTTTTTCCATATTCAGTTCAGAATATCTATACTTCACTCTGTCATATTAATTGGGGGGACTTTTTTTTTATTTAAAGAAACATAAACCTTTAACTACACATCTTTTTTATATAAATGTGTATCTTATTTATCTACTGGATAATCTAGCTGCAAAATTAACATTAATTCCGGTGAAAGTCTTCAGTAGAAAAGAAGCCAGTTTTTTTCTTTTATGCACAATTTTTTCAACTTGTATCTGGACTTTAAAGGATTCAGATCTAATTTTTTGTTCAAAGTTGTAAGGTATTAGTCTACTTTTCATTCACACAGTTATTTTTTTTTGGCACCCATTCAACTTAATTTTTAACAAATAATAATGATAATAATCATACACTACTTCATTATTATTATTATTATTGACTTTTATCATTTTAAAAGTGCACCCTTAACTTTAAAACCTTTGGACTTTTATTTTGAAGGTCAGAACACTCTAGGAAGTCCTGTAAGTGACTTTATGTAGGATAGTTCACAGTAGCTTAATTCGCTTCTTATTCAAAATCTGGTGAAATGCTCCTGCGGTGCCGTTCTCAATGCATGTTATAAGCGAACAGAACTATTCAGCATCTACATCTGAGATGTTGTTCATGTTTAGCGCTCGCACATTGCACACCACTCTAAGAGCTGCAAATAGCCGCGAGCGCATCACCAGCCTGCGCATGCATGTGTCAACAGAGCCATTCACTAACGCACTGCGCGTGCAGACTATCCAGATTAAATTTACTTATTAAACAGGCTTTTGCGATTCACAACGCTAACGCATGACTTCAAGTGACTTTGAATAAAATGCACAAGTCATATGGACTACTTGAATGGTTCTTTTATGTCATTTTTTGACTACCACACAGGATCGGATTTTGATCGGGCTTGTCGGACCGATACCAGATCCATCTAAAAACATCAGTATAGGAGTTGATATCGATCCAGGTGTCGGATTGGTGCATCCCTAGTTATTTTGATTAAATCAAGTGTTCTAAACTGAAGTGAATGCATCAAAAGAAAAAAGGGACTCTATGGAAAGTCAGCACATACTTTGTGTCTCCATTTTCATATCTTGTGAATAGAAACTAGAAAATAGAAAACTCATCTGGTGGAATGCATGTCTCAGTCATTTCAAAATGAGTGTCCCTTGTGTGTTTTGTGTTTGTGGACTTGTTTATAGCTAAAAGTCCCATTCTATGCTCCAAATCTTCTTTTTTTCTGGTTATTATTGGGATTATGGTTGCACAATAAGCTGCATCTGGGATTTTATTCATTTTGAAATCTTGTAGCCTCTATGTCTATGCCCATAACAGTGAGGAAAAGCTAAAGATGTTTATTAAGATTCTATAAACCAATTCTAAAAACTACTGGTCGATTAATTGTTATCAGCCCTTTCCACCACCTTAGTTATTGGTATCGCCAAAATCAGGTGACCTCTGCTTACAGCTTTCCAAATATTCTAGTCAATTTAACATGTGAAGTTGTAATAGTATCAACTAGTAATGAATTAACAAGTGCATTTGTCACCTCAACAACAAAAATAAAAAATGCTGAATCAATTACCAGTTACCAGAGCTGGACTGGGAAGAGAAATCGGACCAGGGGTGTGTTGGCTGTCCTTTTCTGCATATCGCGGCGCCGTTTTTGTGGTCCGTTCTGCATAACGCGGCGGCGCATTTTTGCTTATTGCGGCACATTCGGCATGTTTTGCAGCCGCTGGCCCGCTCGGTCCTCCCGATGGTCAGTCCGCCCCTGATTGGCCCCAAAGTGCGTCGGCCCACCTGGAAAATGCCCGGAATGCCAGAGTGCTAGTCCAGCCCTGCCAGTTACCTAATTTGCTGAACTTCAAGGCTGAGATATGTGAATTGCTTTCAATCTACATAAAAAGACAAACAATATCATCTCAAATTGTTGTCCCACAGTTATCACTTTAATTATTATTATTTTATTTATTTTTGTATTATTTTTCCCCTTTTATACCCAATTTGGAATTCCCAATGCGCTTTTAAGTCTGTCGCGTAGTGACTCGCCTCAATCCGGGTGGCGGAGGATGAATCCCAGCTGGCTCCATGTCTGAGACCATCAACCCCGCGCATCTTATCATGTGGCTTGTTGAGAGCGTTGCCATGGATATATAGCACGTGTGGAGGCTTCATGCCATCCACGCTCAAATCACCACGCGCCCCACTGAGAACGAACCACGTTGTAGTGATCACGAGGAGGTTACCCCATGTGACTCTACCCTCCTCCCTACCAACCGGGCCAATTTGGTTGCTTAGGTGACCTGGCTGGAGTCACTCAGCACACCCTGGGATTCAAACTAGCGAACTCCAGGGGTGGTAGCCAGCGTCTTTACCACTCATAATTTTTTACTTCAATTAAACAGTATTGTCGATACATTATCTTGTTGTCTCAACAAAGCCTTCTTAAGTTGAAAGAAATGTATATTTTTTAATCAATGGAAGTTGACTTTGAATTTGAGTAACAGCAAAACAAGTTAAGTTGAGTCAACAAATTTACAGTGTATAATCACTTGTTTTTTTTAATAAAAAAACACATTTTTAATTAATTTCCAGCAACTATGTGAAATGTCCAGTACCATTACGTGATATAAAATTGCTCATACACACCCTCCAATTCATTGATGAGCGAGATGGTATGTTAGGTGAGAACAAGAGAAGTTTTCGAAGGGGGAACATTTTTTAAAATGAAATGAGAGACTGAAAGCAATATGTCTCTGTTCTACTTCTATCTGCACATTCCTTGAGAATAATCGCTGTATGATCTACATTTGCCTCTGGCCATGCCTGTATTACCCCAAACAAAATCTAAGTGCTTTGGCTCTCAAGTAAATTATCAACATGTCCTTCTTGAGCATTTATCAATCAATATTGCTACAAATTTCAAAAAGAAATCTTAAATGTGTCTCATTTGCTTGCTTGTTTAATACTGAAAGCACGTTTTCCTGCAGTGTACGCATATTTCTTGCTTTGATTATTCTGTTATGCAGAGGCATTGCCAACGGCCTGAATATTTGTGGCAAGGAGAGGAGAACCTAATCTTTGCATACATCCAGGGAACATAATCCATTCAAAGTGGCACCTCGCTCAGGAGCAGAACAAAAATGACTATTCATCTTCCATCAAGGCATGAAGCTAAGATGCGTTTCATCCTTGCATCTGAGTCAGCTGTCCCGAAAACATCGAATGTGACATCAGATTTGTAGGCTGTCCTATTACAAGAGAGGGACGTACAGTTCTGTTCACAAGTGAGAGCCGATGTGCGCCTGTTCTAATTGAACTAGAGGAGCCTTTCAAAGGCCACAGAAAAGCTTTTGGCGGAAAGGTGCAATATGAGAGACAGCGACAAATAATGCTGTCTTTAGCACGTCACGTCTCCGAAGAATGTCGTAATTACGTTCAGAATGCACTAAGGTATTCCAATTATCTAAATTAGATTTAATTGAGCACAAGAGAGGATTCTCTGTCCTAATTAGGTTACCAAAATATTGGAGCGCAACATATATTAATCATGTCGCTAGCACACCAGCCCAGCTGCTAACAATAAAGCAGGTTGAATAGGAGTCATGATGCTAGAACACAATTATCCACAACTACACGCTTACCTCCAAAAGGAACCGTTCACCCAAAAATAACATAGTTTATTCACTCTCATGTTGTTCTAAACCTTTAATGAGCAGGCGCAGAGTTGCAGGAAGCCTCTAATTGCTTTTGGCTGGATAACTTTAAAATAGATTAAAGGAGACCTATTATGCCCCTTTTTACAAGATGTAATATAAGGCTCAGGTGTCCCCAGAATGTGTCTAGGAAGTTTCAGCTCAAAATACCTCACGGATAATTTATTATACCATGTTGTAAATGCCTCTTTTTGGTTGGAATCAAAAACACGCTGTTTTCGCGTGTGTCTCTTTAAATGCAAATGAGCTGCTGCTCCCCGCCCACAACATAGCTCTGGTCTCCGTGAATACAGTCAGAGACAATGATAACTTTAGCTGCATTAGCCATGGAATCAGCTAACAAGCACATTCGGAAAGGCGACATGCAAACATTCACAAAATATAATGTGCGATATTTACATCTTCAGGATATAAAGCTGGAACACGAACAGTTTCATTTTTTTTGAAAATCCTGCTTTATATTGACACTCATTCACAAAGCAATCCGGTGTAAAATGATTGGCACAAACATGTAAAAATGAATTTTGCATAATAGGTCCCCTTTAATATATGCTAATCATACAGCGAGAACCATTCATTTAAGCAGCTTTATGTTACACTTTATTATTTTTTTTCCATTTCTGAATATTAACTTGAATTCTTAATACTGCTGTTAAAACCAATGCAATGTATTCTTAATTTGTATCTTTGTTCTACTGTTTTTATTTGTTTATTTTTCTTATTTTATTCCCGACTGTTTACTTGAATAATTACTTGAGAAACAATGTATACTCAAATTAGTACTTTGGTGGTGGTATCAAAATTAGTATTGAGAAGAGTCATATTGCTTTCATATGTAAACAAAATAGACATTTACAGCCAAATTAATTGGAATCGAATCAAATCTAAATTAAATCGAATCAAGAGCTTGTGAATCATAATTGAATCTGTATTGATACTCAGCCCTAAAACGGGTTTGGAACAACATGAGTGTAAGTAAATGATGACTGAATTTTCATTTTATAGGTGAAGTATCCTTTTAAATGAAAACATAACTGGAAACTGAAAGAGGTCTGTAAGCTGTAATAAAATCCTTCTGCTGATAAACATATGACAGTGAGTAAGTCAGCATTCCTCTTGACTGTAAGAGCAACAGTGAAGTCTCTAACACCGACTATGCGTGGGGTCGGAGGTGACTAGCCCGTGATGTGATGCACCAGATTCCTCAATGACAACAGCAGCTCTGTATGTCGACTCCCGAGGCGCCCAGCTCAGCACGACTGAATGCTCACAGCCTCCGAACCAGCGTCTGGAACTGATTAATCACAGTTTGCCTCCTCCATTCCTACTTACATGCCTTTCTTAAGGGGCTGTTCACAGGGACAGCGATTTGCAACGACAAAGCAGCTGGAAGTCATTCGTTTTCTATAAGACTTGCCGATTTCTGACAGAGACTAGCAGAACTAAATTTATGCAAATGAGCAGTGATACAATGTGGCAACTACCAATAGCAGTGAAGATAGTGATTTGCTTCCTGATAAAGTTGGAAATGGAAGATGAGTAAGGACACCTACAATAAATTAACAGCACAGAGACTTGACGACCTTCAGTGGACATTCAGCGCAAATAAAAATGAGGACAAAAAGACACAAAAATGTTATTTGTGTTGCCTATTTGAGAAGAGCAAAATAATTGTATGTGTAACATTATATTTTAATTAATAAATCATCTTTGTTTGAACTTGATACAATCATGGACAATAGTTCAACACGTTTAAAATTAGTTCATTCTTCACGTAGAGGAATCATAGTGGAATCTATTAAACCCCAAAAAATTATAAATAGTCAAAATAACACAAATTAAATTATTTTGTGATAAAATAGCTAGTAACAGAAAATGTTAACATGCTAAATACTGGTGGAAACTCTACTGATTGCAACTTGATCAATCCCAATGTGGTTTGAATCAGATTCTGAAAAATCTGATTTTATGTGTTTTTTTTGCTGTCCAGACTATCAAAAACTCATCTGAATACAATCTGGATATGCAAATAATCGTATTTTTAGTGGCCGTCTGAACAAGGCCTTAGAGCGTATGTGTGGTGCTGGAGTGGTGGGTTAAAGCACATAACTGTTAATCAGAAGGTTGCTGGTTCGTTCCCCACAGCCACCACCATTGTGTCCTTGAGCAAGACACTTAACTCCAGGTTGCTCCGGGGGGGATTGTCCCTGTAATAAGTGCTCTGTAAGTCGCTTTGGATAAAAGTGCATAAATGTAAATGCATTGGGAATTGGGCATTCCAAATTGGGGAGAAATATATATATATATATATATATATATGCTAAGGTAACCACAGCCATTACTCAGTAGATCCAGCAACATAAAGGAACTCAAAATGTATTGGTACAAAAACTAGGCTCAAGCTCCAATCTTCACCATGACGGTAACCCCCAAAACTACAACATAAAAGAAATTCTTCTAAATCCCAACATACCAAACATTATAAACTAACAAGTTACCCCCTTCATATCAATTTTGCTCTAAGACACATAAAATAAGACTTCATTTTAACACTTAATCTCCCTGCCCAGTCCCAAGCAAAGCATGCTGGGAACTCAGTTAACCAAACAAGAACATTCATGTTGACGCATATGGATTAGGTGAAGCTGAAGACATTTAAGTTGAATCAACTCAGTTAATTGAAGTTCCCTTGGTTATATACTGTACATTTTTTGAGTAATATGAGCATCGAGGGATTGAGTAAAACTGACGAGTTACATTTTTTTGAGAAATAGGAACCAAAAATTGTTAGTTGGGTGTGACCAGAAAAATCCCAACCTGACTTTAATGTAAAACTGCATTCTAACCTGACATGTCGTGATAAAGCGTCAAGCAATAAAAGCTATCTTACTTATAAATGTGAGCTTTTGCCCTGACCTACTGTGACTAGCTACAGGAAATGTTTCCGGTCACTCAAGTTTCTGTTGCTTCTCGCCATTTTAGCCACGCCCACTGTGGAATCTCATTGGTCCAAAAAAACTCCTCCGCACAACAGTATGGTCTATTAAACTTAAAATACATTTTGGTTTTCTGTAATTGTGTTGCATAGCTTATAAGTTTCACATAACGCCTGGTTAGGACACGGCATCTGATGTCATTTAAATCCAGAAATAAAGTGCTGAAGTAGCCGTGCAACAAAAATAAAAATAAGTCGTTCATCAACTGAAGGCGCAACGTGACTCTTTACATCAGACGCATTCAGTGTAGCTTTGTTGATTATTATTTGAGCTATTTAACTTTGACACACCACTCCAGTCCAGTGTTATTTCGTTTTTATCACTCATTAATCCGTTAAAAACATACGTGCATAAAGAAGAGTTTGGGTAGATATGCATTTTTTCTCCCTTCCTGTTGGTATCACACTTTACACATGTGACTCAGTGCAAACTAAGTCATTGATCTGTGTGATAGGCTTTACAGTCTAATGTGTGATTGTATCAAGACTTTTGCTGTGGAACATCTCACAGTAGCACACTTGTGGCTTGCCCATAATTGATTCTTTATCGCCATCAGTTGTCGTGTTTACTTGCCTCCAAGACAGACAAGCGCACATGTCCTCACAAAGGAGATCACTTTAATATCTCATTTGTTTCTTCAAGACACCATTAAAGTTATATGAAGAGCAAATTAGCAGATTTGTCGCCTGAGGAAAAAAGACCCCAGTAGTCTCACTTGTGTCTCCCTAAGAGTTTCAGAGAAGATCCCATCAATCTGGCAAATATCTGCAATCAAATGTCAAAGAATTGCACCTCATCATTTCTCATCAAATTCTTCCAACACAAAACGATCTGAGTTATATCAGTTTGGTAACCATTTACAATAGGTTGTATTCAACTACATTAGTTAACAACGATCAATAATCCTTCATTTCAAGTCAAGGTAAAATAATGTATTTGAAAATGAAACGTTGAGTGCCTTAACGTTAGCCTAGTTAATGCATTATGAACTAACATGAACTAAGACAATTGCATATTCAAAAATGAGCATTAACCAAGATGAACATATGCTGTAAAGAAATATTGTTTATTGTTAGTGACCACACTGAGTGCATTTACTATGCATTATGAAAACAAGTATAACCTTGTTGTAAAGTGTTACCATCAATTTGATAGCTTAGTCTTTCTGTATGACAATAATTGCCTCAATTGTGTCTATTTGTATCTAAAATAAGGAAATAGATGAGAAGACTAACAGACATAACTGACAACTCCATGAAGTCTTCTGAGCTTTGAAAGGGCAACCTCTGAGCAATGAAATTTCCCTCTGGGCTTTGGCTGAGTTTAAGATAGCTTAACATGCAGAATTGAACAAATCAATGGATATAACTGTACCTGTTGGGAAGGTTTTGACACGTAGACGCTTCAAGTTTTGTGCCGTGCAGCGCGTGAACCGCTGGAGTGACGGTAACTGTCCACAAATAACCCGCGCGATACCCGTTTGACGTGCCGGCACAACAATAACAATAAGCGAAGATCCGATCCTCCGGAGTTCCCAAACAGAGCAATCCTCCTGCGGCAGACAGCTAACGGAGAGCAGACAAAACACTTCGTGTGCAGCTGATTAGGTCATGCTAAAAGTATGTCTGTGCGATGTTCTGCAAGCTCAGGAGAACCACATCCTCTGACATACTCTCTCTCTCTCTCTCTCTCTCTGTCTCTCTCTCTCTCTCTCTCTCTCTCTCTCTCTCTCTCTCTGAGATGACAGTCCAAGCTGACCCACACAGCTCTCTCTCTCCCCTTCTTCTTCTTCTTCTTCTTCTTTATTTGGGGGGGATTCCTGATGTTTCTATGAACGATCTCTTTAGGCTACGTTTTTTTATGATATTTATAATACTGGGAGATTTTTTTTAAGACAGAAAACAGAAAATAGCTTCTAGCCCACAGAACAATTGTGTTCTGACAGATTGTTTCACTTTTAATTGACTATATCACAATTCCAGTGTGTCAGAAGTTTACATACAGTAACATAACTGTGCCTTTAAGCAGCTTGGAAAATTCCAGAAAAAGATGTCAAGCCTTTAGACAATTAGCCAGTTACCTTCTGATAGGAGGTGCACTGAATTGGAGTAACCTGTGGATGTATTTAAGGCCTACCTTCAAACTCAGTGCCTCTTTGCTTGATATCATGGGGAAATCAAAAGAAATCAGCCAAGACCTCAGAAAACAAAATAGTGGACCTCCACAAGTTTTGCTCATCCTTGGAAGAAATTTCCATGTACTTGAAGGTACCACGTTTGTACGTCTGTACAAACAATAGTACGCAAGTATAAACACCATGGGACCACGCAGCCATCAAACCACTCAGGAAGGAGATACATTCTGTCTCCTAGAAATGAACAGTTTGGTGCGAAAAGTGCAAATCAATCCCAGAACAACAGCAAAGGACCTTGAGAAGATGCTGGAGGAAACAGGTAGACAAGTATCTATATCCACAGCAAAACAAGTCCTATGTCTTTCTGTGACAGCCTAAAAAGTATTTAAAAAGAACGTTCCCTAATGGTTATTTTTAGTTTTTTTTTTATAACCAAAAACAAAAGTTTCCAGAACATTCCGGAACCAAAATTAGAGACCAGAAACAACCTTGCTTACGAACCTTATTTCTCTCTTATGTCTCAAACTGTGTGGATTTGCCAAGGTATCATAGGCTGCAGTTAATAGTCAGAGATTTCAATTTGATCTCAATAATTTATCATCAAATTCTCGTTTTATAGCTCAAAATTCTTACTATATGTCAACAATTGCTTCAATCTGAGAAAAAGTTGATACTTCAATGAAACATAACTGCTACTGAGCAATGCAACCTCTGAGCAATAACATGTTCCTCTGGGGACATTGTGTGGCTTGTGGTTTGGTCAGGGTGAATGAGAGAGGGTCTGTGTCGGCTGTCCCCGCTACTGAGATGTATTTTTCATAAACCCTAGACACGGCCCCCTATAGCTGTGAATCCATTATTCAGACTGGTCTGTGAGAGAGGGGACAGACCACTGACACGGAACACACACTGACACGAAACGCACACATACACACACTGACACGGAACA
>JAVLUX010000015.1:41232500-41502500 GCA_032164185.1 Moxostoma hubbsi
ATTGATTGTTTTAAATGGATTAGTTGGACTTAAGGGAAAAGTGCCCAGCATTCAAGGGAACTCCTTCGACACTGTTTATAAAGCATTCTTGAAGCTAAAGATGTTTGTTTTGATTTGTTTAACATTTTTGGTCATTACTTAACTCTTACACTTTAATGTATCCTTGGCCAATTATATGTAATTATTTGTTTAATGTAACACAATGGCCAATTATTATATATGTACAATTAAACTTTGATTAAATTCTCCTATATAACATCTAATATCTTATGCATGGATGGATGCGTCATTCCTGCTGTGGGGATTACAGTCAGGTAAGCACTGAACAACATCACCACACTGCGTAAAATCCTGCTCAGACACTAACATGCATTATCTGATGCAACCTTTGCTTTATAACTTCACAGGCGTCTGTACGGACCAGACTTCAGTTCAGGAGGAGATTGTGAATGTGCACAATGCCTTCAGAAGGGCTGTGACGCCAACAGCCAGCAACATGCTGAAAATGGTGAACTCTCTAATCGTTATATTTACATTTTAATGCATTTAAGTGAATCACTGCTTTAGTGACAAATGCTTTAAAGGAGTTATGTGACAGGGTGAATCTCACGAAACCTGTCAAGAATATGTCCGAGTCATGCTTATCAATTAATACATTTTAAGTATACAACAACAACATTGTAATACACCGTAGAACACACAGAAACGTTAAAGTAATAAGAAACTGGGGTCTGTTTCATTGTCATGACCACAATATACTAATGCAAATATGTTAATGGCACTAAAATAAGCTCAATTTTTTTCATGCAAAACATAATTTCTCACTGTTTTCTTTTGATTTTGGTGTGAAATGTGACCTGGATATGCTCTTGACAGGTTTTGTGAGATTCACCCAGTCATATAATTGTCTTTTACGGCACGTAAAATGAGCATGTCACTAATCTGAATGTACTAACATGCATGTTTCGCCTGAAAACTTGTTTTCAGAGCTGGAGTCAGGAAGCGGCAGATTCTGCTCAGGGTTGGATTGATCAGTGTAACATGACACATGGTCCAGCAAGCTCTCGCATGATTAACGGTATGTTACCTGCAATGTAAAAAACTGCCAGGATTTTACAAGATTTAACAGTGATTTCTGACCATAAAATACTGTATTCAGAATTTTACTGCAAAATTAATGCATGTTAGGTCAGGTAGTTGTATTATAACACAACAAATTGCTGGGGAAAAAAGAAAGTACAGTATCTCACGGCATTGTGGGACAATAGTGTTTCATTTGAAGTCACCATTATAGTGTTTAGTGTTCCCTTAAGATGGGAACTTTGACTTATTTATGTTGAATTAATTTTCTTCCAGCTGGTGCAATTGTGCTTAAACCCACAATTTATTGCACTGCGATGTATGGAGAAAATAATTTCAATTTAATGACTGACTCTATTTCTAGCCATGTTGTGTAGGCTACATTGTATAATGCAATTGGAAGTAAAGTAAAACTATCATATTAAATATATAAAGAGGGAGGGATGTTTGCAGTGCTAGTCTATGATATGATTGGTTTTATCTCTCATGAACTTTTAGAAAAAAAAATTGTCAATCAGGCATGCACTGATATCAGCACTCAGCATATAAACCTCAACGATGGTGACAATTAACAAACACTGTAGAGAAAAATATACAGATGATCAGTGTGATTTTTCGTCTCAGCACTGCTACAGTACATTACAGTCATTTCTTGGACCTGTTCACTGTGATGTCACAGTACACAGTTGTCTTTTCATTGTAACAAATTGTAGAAATACTACTGTAAAATATACTGTGAAAGTCATGGAAATAGTAGCCAGGAATATACTGTAAACTCACTCTGAAATATGTATGGTAAGCAATCAAAGCAATAGAGCAATAAGAAAACAAAATGTGTCTTTCATAGAATTCCCTATAGTCTAAATATTTACACTGTACTGTGTAACTGTGCATGTTAAAGGAATGTTCCAGGATCAGTTCAAGTTAAGCTCTATCAACTGTTTTTTTGATTACTAAAATAATTAAATAAATAATTTGATTACTCATAGTTTTGTCAAAGCACTTGGATTATTCAGTTTTAATATACTGTTTGAGCTGTACAGTTGTTTTATACATATATATATATACACACACACACACACACACACACACACAGTATATACTGTATATATATATATATATATATATATATATATATATATATATATATATATATATATATATATATATATATATACACACACACACACACACACACACACACACACACACACACACACACACAGTATATTCTGTATATATATGTTTATATATATATATATATATATATATATATATATATATATATATATATATATAAAATAAACATCCATTTTAAGTGCATGGCTGAATTTTGCTTTATTTTCTAAACTATTAATAATAAATTCTGTGGTAATTATGTCACAAATGCTATCAATGGAGCTTATGCTCAGTAAGAAAATACCCCGTTTCCATCAAGCATGCAGTTCATGTACTAGTTTTTTTATTTTATATAAAGCGCCTTTTTAAATCTGCTAATTCCGTCATCATTTTCTCACCCTCATGTTGTTCCAAACTGATATGAATAACTTTCGTCTGTGGAACACCAATAGAGAAGTTTAGCAGGAAGGTTTTAAATATAATCTGCCTTCTTTTTAAACAATAAAAGTGGATAGTAACTGGGGGCTGTCATTATGAGGCAACACAAGTCACCATTTATGATCATTTTGCACCGTTAATCCGTCATAAGATTTGTCTTACTTTCATAAAAGTAGTAATAAAAATAGCATGACGTGCACTATTTTCAAGATAGCTCTGTGTGAGGAACAGGTGGAAATTTACATAATTATTCACTGAAAATCTAGCAGGACAGCCCTGGTCACCATTCACTTTCATTTTATGAAAAAGAGCAGCTTAAACACCTCCTTTTGTGATAAATGTCTCCTTTTGTGTCCCATGGTAGAAAGACAGTCATACGGGTTTGGGAAAACATAAGGGTGAGAAAATGATCTAAGCATTTCCCTTTTTTCGGGTGAACTATCCCTTTAAATTTCTCTCTCTGATGGACAGGATATGAGTTGGGTGAAAATCTCTTCAAGGCATCAGCTGTCTATCAGTGGACTGATGTAATAACTGCCTGGCACAGCGAAGTCAACAATTATGAATATGCATATGGATCCATCAATGGTCAACACACTGGACATTACACACAGGTGATAAAACCTTAAAAAAATGAACAGCAATTTCTGTGGCTCAAAACGGAATTGCAGCCAGTTTGAGACTATTGAAAATTTGGGAAACCAATTTAAAAACAGTGATTGTTTTTGCAATTCCCTTTGATGCCACTAGTGGTGCAGAAAGTACACACTTCATCTTTAAATACCTCTGATTAAATAAGACTAAAGTACATTTTACTGTATTGATTGACGCTTTTTATAGAGGTTTATGATTTTACATTTAAAGTAATGCTTTTCTTTGTGTAAATCTGCAAAGGTGGTGTGGTACAGCTCATACGAGGTCGGATGTGCCGTGGCTAAATGTGGAATCTCCTACTTCTACGGATGTCATTACTACCGCGCGTACGTTGCTCCACCCTTTCTCTCAATATTGACAAGTTGATTTCACTCTGTGATGTCATCGTGTTTTGTTTCTGAATGTAAAACAGCCAATTCAAAACAAGTTCCTCAAAAGTTTGTTTCCTCGTTCATTTCAGTGGAAATTTCAGAAAAGTGCCACCATACTCACTGGGCAATCCTTGCACTGCCTGCCCAAACAACTGCGAAGACAACCTTTGCAGTAAGTGCATTTCAGTTCAAAACTCTCATGAAAAGTGACTCGTGCTGACTCACGATCGCAGTTTGCATTACTAAATGTTCTTACTTTGTAATAAAATGAACGATGTGTTACTTCAATGACTTCAATTCTCTCTTTTTCTTCTAGCTAATCCTTGTCCATACATCAACAAATACATCAATTGTGCCGCCTTAAAAGAAAAGGCCACATGCGACAACTACTTTGTGAGCATTTGGTGTCCTGCTAGCTGTCAATGTGATGACAAAATCGTCCCCGTCGCAAGAAAATGAGTCTTTTATTGCCATTTTCCATGAAACTGACATATGTTTTTACTTTTCAGTCAATCTGATTGTTCATCTTTAGCGCCACTTTCCTATAATGTGAAATTTGTACATCCTATAGCACACAAATCATGTATTTCTTTCTACAGTGTGTAGATAACCTTAAATATGTCTACAACGTTTCCTGATGTTCAGTACAACAGAACATGTCATGACAATGAAACATGAACAAGGAAACAGTGATTTGACAAGACTATATACAAATCCAGTTTAATTTACTGTAAACACTGATTTGTAATTATATTACCTCTTTTTCAGTAAAACTTACATAACAATATATAAGTAAAAACCATTTGTTTTGTAAGCCTTATAAACCATGACACTGAAAATAAAATCAGATGAAAGCACCAAATATTGACTACAGCCATTCTGACACTGTATTTATAGAATATGTACATTTACTGTAGTTCTCTTGCCAAAATGTTCATGTTATGGTCATTTCTGCAGTGACTTTTATATGGAAGTATATTAATAAAAAGCACACTGAATTGCACTAATTGATAAATAAACGGATTGCATTACATGCACTTTGGGGGGGATGCAATTTCATATGGTTTATATTTCAACTCAACACATTTCACACAAAATTTCACCGTTAATAATACAATTATATATATATGCACCTCCCAAAGTTGCTCCCAAACCTCCAATATATTGTTTTCATCTTAAGGATTCAACAAGTAATGCTCTGTCCATTTTATTTCCCATTACAAATTTACTTCTTAAATTTTAGTGGTTTAAATTCAATTGGAAATTCATCCTTGTACATCCTTGCAGGAAAAGCTTTTGCTCTTGATCTTCATCAACACACGACTGCGCCCCTAGTTAAGGGGTCTTGTAGCAAGCAAGTAAAGATTGTGCATCGGCACTCTACTGCTTTTCCTGAAATGCCAATATGTACGAGGCTGAACTTCCAACCAAACGTACCGTTGAATAGAATGGACCGAATCTTACCTGTTGAATAATGAAGATGAAATTGTAATAATTTGTTATTTTATTTTGGAACTGAACTTTGGAAAGTGAATTTTTAATTTTTCAATAAGCACAATTCAGTGTCATTAATACACTTCCATTATTTCCACCCTAATCTTACATTTTGCATAAATAATTAGCATAATCAGTAAAGTGACTTTAGGCAAAATCATAAGGGTCCACAGATACATATGTACCCATTATACCCCCCTCCCCCCCACACAACATGTAAACAACAACAGAATGAGAGTTAAACATACAGAAGCTAGGTCAACAGGTTTTCTGTATCTTGTCACTTTAATGTGGATTTTTGCACAGCTAGAACCCTTTTGACCAATCAGCTTCCAGGAAAGGAACATTGATTCTAATACAGCAAATTATGCCTTTTTTGGGCATCCCTGTGTTGTCACATCCAACACTGATAGTTGTGTATAGGAACTTTAATAGATGGTCATCCGTTTTAAACTACCTTGGTTGAACTTAACAATAAACCTCAACATTTTAAACTGTTTATTTAGCTTTACACACATCACTTTACTACAGTTGTCATCTTATACATTTTTTGGGGGGGATTTTCTCCCCTTTTCTCCCCAATTTGGAATGCCCAATACCCAATGCGCTCTAGGTCCTCGTGGTGGCGTAGTGACTCGCCTCAATCTGGGTGGCGGAGGATGAATCTCAGTTGCCTCTGCGTCTGAGACGACAATCTGAGCATCTTATCAAGTGGTTTGTCAAGCGACTTACCGCGGACACCTAACATGTGTGGAGGCTCACGCTATTCTCTGCAGCATCCACGCACAACAAACCATGCGCCCCACTGAGAGCGAGAACCACCTTATAGTGACCATGAGGTGGTTAGCCCAATGTGACTCTACCCTTCCTAGCAACCGGGCCAATTGGTTGCTTAGGAGACCTGACTGGAGTTACTCTCAGTACATCCTTGATTCGAACTCGTGACTCCAGGTGTGGTAGTCAGCGGCTTTACTTGCTGAGCTAGTACACTCAGGCCCCCTGTCATCTTCTATTTTAATGACATGGGAAATAGTGAGGAAAATCTTGTGTAATGGCCCACGAGGGAAAATAAGGAGCTGCACACTGTTCCGAAGGTAATCCTCCAGTTGCCGAAAATCTTGCGAGAGTCACACGTGATATTTGGAGTCCCACGGAAACCCTACACCTACCCCTAAACCTTAACTAACCTCAACCCTACCCCTAAATCTAACCATAACCCCTTGATTACAGCAAATGAGACTTTCACAAACTTTGACTGCCAGAGGGTTACCTTGCAGACACAGCAAAATGAGAGCTACTCCAAAGAATATATGTAGTGAACTCCAATTTGATTGATATTCTCTTTTAATTATAATATATGCAATTATGACATCATGTTAATTTAGAGGCTGAATGGAATATATGGAATATCAGACACTGCATGACTATTTAGGTGAACTGCAAAAAACAAAAAAGTAATTACAAATACACTATACACTTATATCTATACACTTATATATATATATATATATATTATTTTTAATCTAAAACCTTGATGTTGATATTTTGAACTAATATTATAGAATTCAAACATAAATCAATATTTTATAACTATAAAAGTAGTAACAAATAAGATTTTTACATGCTTATGTAAAAACAATTCTAAAACTATACTCTCATTATTTTATTACTCACACATATATAGTTTAAAAAACACATTTTATTTAAATATTTAAGGAAAGACATGCACGAAGAATAATATCCAGCAAATAATAATTAGATACAGGCACATTTTGTTCACATGTCTCTCTAGTGCAGAAAGAACAACATGTTTCCTGATTCCTGAACAGTTTTTGTAATACATCGAGTTTCCAGCAGGTGACTCTGTTGTACAGTACTTGAAATGAAACAGCACAAACGTTTTTACTTCCTGTCTAGGAGTAGTTGAATACTCGTCTTTCCTTTCAAATATTGACACTGCTTAAATAAGCTGAGAATATTACAATAAACTATCGCACATCCGTGTGTGCTCTGTGTCCTATGAGTCTGAGTGTAACATTCACCTGCTTGAACACTACTTGTTGAAATGTGCATGTCATGTGCACCTGAAACACAATGCAAATAGGCGGGCTTTATTTTTCATGGCGGTCAAATGACAAATACAGCTTTCATGTGCCAGACACAACAATATTTGATGTGGATATGGATTTGGAGTTGTGCGGAGTGCCATTGGCATACTTTCCAAATTCATTTCCTGAATGCTAATTGAGGTAGCAAACATGATGCAGAGTTTTAATTTAAGGAAGAATGAAAATGGATTCAAATGAATAGACATTCATACAACACCTGTAATTGTAAAGTAGTTTTCAATTATAGATTTTCCATAATACATATAACATTAGATTATATTGATTATCGGTGTTTAAAAAATTGTATTGTTTGGAATTCTGACACGTTTATTAATTTTTAGTACACTTGTGTGTCTTTTTTATAAATTAAAAATGCATTTTTTTTATTTTATTTTTTTTTAACAAAAGCTATTGTTTTATAACATGAACAACACTTTTAGAGCTTATGGCTAAAAAGCAATATTTAGCCTGTTATTAAATATGTTTTTACATCAAAGTTGATTTTATAGGCTTAAAAGGGAACGCTATTGTCTCCTTACAATCCAAAAGTGACTGCAATAGTAAACGTTCTTATTATTATTGTATAACCTGTATTTTCTGAATGTACTGTCACTTTGATAAGATGTTAAATTGAACGCTCTTTAGGACTTCAGCTTGCTTAATCGCTTCAAAGTTGTTGGTGTAGATTCAGTACATTAAGAAATGATTTTTCAGCACATCTTTGATGCGTTGTGCAACAGATATCTGTCTGGACATGCATGCAAACACAAATGTACGATGTGCTAACTTTTGTTTTATTTAATAGGACCTGATGTTATTGTTATTATTTATTATGTAATTATTTAAACTGTGGCTTTGATTCTTCATTAAGTGTAGTTGTGAAATGTCTTATATTAACTAAAGCCTTAAGCTTGCTTAATAAGTGGTGCTATTGCTACAGAATTGCTCAACTGAATGAACCTCTAACCTAAGTATTAAGCACTGGCACATACTTCTTCCTGCACCGTTGGACAAAAATGATCATCTTTTTTGTGCAATTGGACTGAGAACAAAACAATCCCATCTACTAACATTAAAGGGACCCCAAGACATATCTAGGGGACCAGAATATCATAAAACCAGAAATAAATCAGCTAGCAACCACCCGTAACAGCATAGCAACCAGATACAGAAGCAACACACTGAAAAGACATCCACAGGTAAACCTCCAATTGACTCCTGTCAGAAGCTAATTGGCTAATTTACTAAAGACTTGACATCATTTTCTGGAATTTTCCAAGCTGCGGCACAGTTAACTTATTGTATGTAAACTTCTGGCCCACTGGAATTGTGATATAGTCACTTAAAAGTGAAACAGTCTGTCTGTAAACAATTGTTGGAAAAATGGCTTGTGTCATGCACAAAGAATATGTCCTAAACGATTTAAAAACTGTAGTTTGCTCATTTGAAATCTGTGGAGTGGTTAAAAATGAGTTAGAATGACTTTAACTGTATGTACAAATGTAAACATCTGACTTCAACTGTATCTGACGCACTAAGCAACAGCAGCAAGTTGTGAGCATATCTGTCTTGACATGCATGCACTTCCACGTTCAGCCAACACAAATCTGATGCACACCGTCTAAGCGCACACAGCCTTAGCACGAGCGTATTGAGGGAACCTAATGTGCCTCGGTTGTGTTTCTGAGCGACGGCACGACACGAGTATTGTTTTGATGTGATGTGAGTTCAGCAGGTGGCAGTGTCTATCAGAGCGGCTCAACAATGAGACGTGCAACATTGTTACATTCGAACACCGCGCGCGGAGACACAATGTATCGAGCCCGACAGATACTGCCGCGCGACAACACTGATGAGAATTAAACCTGGGATATGGCACACCAATTCTCTCTAACGTCTCTTCGAGTGCTCCAGTCGCTCAATACTCGAACCGACAGTTAATACCGCCAGGCACAGGGTGCTGTGTGCACGTATACGGGGCTCATGGCGGAGTTTGTCGCCGAGAACTGCGGGGTATCATCACCGTGCGGCGGCGGGAAATCTACCCAGCCCGGCGATGAGGCGGACGGAAGAGCTCCGTGCGAGATGTCGGTCTCAAACGGGGACTGTGGACTGTGCGGAACTGAGAACCAAGGGCTCGATACGGCCACGTTGGACGGTAAAGCTGGAATACCACGGAAGACCAGCATTATAAAGGTAAACTACATATTCAATACGTTATTACAGGCTTAATGTGGCATGTCAAACCTCGCCCTGATACACGTTCAGTATAATAGGGTACCCCATCCCAGGGGCGTAGATTCCTGGGGGGATGGGGGGGGAGGTAAACAATTACAACCCCCCCCCAATAGTTATACCATGATCAGTGGAAACATATACATGCTTCACACTGCAACCCCCAATGGCCAAGCCAAATCTACACGAGATTTGGGAGTTTTCCGAATACATAAAACAACACAGCCAACCATGGGCATGTTATTGCCTTTCGAGAGCCTTTTTTATTATTTCATGACGCACACATCAGTCAAATTAAGTTATGTACGCTGTGTTTTGTTAGTAACTGGGACAATATGCAATTCCAAACCTGTTTCATTCCGATAACTTCTGTGATATTCCACATAATACAGTGATCCTGGGTATCATGAGCTAGTGGTTACTTCACACATATTTAGCAGTCATATACCATGATTGTGAGGATATAAGCTATTAAGGGCTCTAGTTGCATACATTTGTGAAGCATAAGTGCACACTGAGGCCATTGAATGTGTATTTTTGGTTTTTAGCCGTTGCACACAGTGTACAAATGTTTTGTCAATTAATCTAAACATGCATTTCCTGTGGCAGTTTCTCAATGCACTCTGGTCTCAAGGATTATTCAAATAAATATTTCACCCAAAGATGGAAAGTGTCATAATTTAGCTACTCATCCTCATGTTGTCTTAAATCTGAATGACTTTCTTTCCTTAGTGGAACACAAAAGATATTGAGATACATATTTGAAGGATATACTGGCCGCTCCTTTCCATATAATGAAAGTGAATGGGAACTGGGATTAACAAGCCCCTAAAAATGACATTATAGCACCATTAAAGTATCACAAAAGTAGCCCACACAAAAGTTATTTTAAAACCACATAACATTTTGGAATGTTTGGAACAACATAAGGTTGAGTAAATAATGACAATTTATATTTATGGTTGAACTATTCCTTTAAAACGACTGAACTAACATACAGTAGTTTACACACATGGACGTCATTTTTTATGGGTCAGAAATGGTAAATGGTTTGTTGTGATACCAACACATTTACACTTCATAATGCAGTTCCTTCCGCAAGGCCACATATCAGTGTGTTTTACAGATATTAGAGGCAAGGCAAATGAACAGGAGAATAACCTCATCCCAATGAATCTGACAATGTTTACAAGATGGTGACTTTAACATCATATTCTCTCTCTCTTACTGTTTGGATTCAGTTCTTGATTTAGTCGTTGTTTACTACATCATTGGGAAATCCTGAACATTTTGCTGCACAAAGTGGTGACAGGAAATATTGCACTACTTCCCCATGCTGACTGTTGTGGCACACAAAGTCATTTTGTCAGCTCAGTCTGAAGAAACTGATTTTAAGTGGCCTAAGTCAAAGTTTACCCAAACAGACGGACGGATGACATTTAGGCCTAGATGTAGGTTATATTTGTTTGCTGGCCTGAGCAATCTGTCCTGACATACTGAAGCACATTTTGCATCTTAAAGGGATAGTTCCCCCAATAATGAAAATTCTGTCGTGATTTAATCACTCACATGTTGTTCCAAACCAAAACACAAACACAAAAAGAAGTTAAGCACAGCTTCAGCCATCATGCACTTTCATTGTATGGACAAAAAGATGCAGTGAATGTCAATGGTGACTGAGGTTAACATGCTAACATCTCATTTTGTGATCAACGGAAGAAAGACATTACAGGTTTGGAACGACATGAGACTGACTATATTATGACAGAGTTTTCATTTTTGGATGAACTGTTCCTTGAAGTTTTGGTGTATCATCACTTGCAGTTTTTTGTTGAAATCTCCGGTCAAAGATCTGTGTCGAAGCGAGCACAAAGCAAGCTTGAGGGCTTGTGTAGAAGAGAGTTTAGACGTTGAAAGGAAATGCTTTCTCTCATCTGACTTAGTTTCACTTGTGTTCCTGTAGCAAATACGGTGTTTCCTGTGGAAAGATTTATCATTTGCTTCGTTGCTCAGTCAAACCATGTGGTTAGAACAATCATTGACTGTCACAAGAAAACCACAATAACGTTTTGATCATGGCAGACTGCAAACCTTGCTGAATTTTGGGTAAAAAAACAACCTGTGTTGGCATAAAGATATCCCACTCTAGATTAAATAGAAAAATTGAGATTATTTTGATAAATATTGTGATTTGAAGTGAAATAACATGGACAATAAAGGGGTAGTTCACCCAAAAAAAAAAAAAAAAAAAAACGTTATTTTAACGACAGTAGACTGTAGTGGAGCAGCAATATACTACATTAGATGAATAACGGCATCTTTTGCTAAAACACACTGCAGAAAACGAGAATGAAGCCAAGTGAAATCAACCTCATATGTCTGAAATTAATCCGGCCGTTCAGCTAAAACCAGGTTTGTGACGGGACAACGTGCTTCCAGAGCGCCTTTAAACTAAAACATTTTTGGTGAGCATTAATCAGAGATGTCAATGTCATCATCTCTGGCATAGATGGCAAGGAAAAACAACCAAAAATATGATATTACCAGTAGCATAATGGAGTTTTCATGAGAACGTTTCCATTATTTGATAGTCCGACCATTTATTGGCCTACTTAATTTTAGCTAACAGTATTTTTAAGCTACATTGTTTGTTGTTGGTAGATTTTCACTTGAAGGAAAATATAAAAATGGTCCATTCAGACTTTTACATTTTTAAAATGTTTTCTCGGGGGAACCTCTGGACCCTTGTACATTATCTTTCCTTAGTCGCAATGCCTCCTGTGCCCTTTGGGTATCTAAAACGTTTCAAACACAAATATTGGACTGTTGTTATCCAGCATCAAAACAAACAGTTGATTTTATATTTATAATATTCATTCGGTACAGAACAATGTTCGGCATGTTTAGCTAACCATACTCGTCCGTTCTCATCCGAGCTGGTGGAATGGGTTTAGTACGTGTCGACTCGTTTGGTGTATCTTAATGATTTAATTATAATGGTTGCTATTGTAACCTACATTTAATTTACAACATGCCTTTTTCATCAGGGAAGTAGATTACTAGCTCATATAAAGTAAAATGACATCAATATATTCCATTTACCATTTTCATATAATACTGATATGATATTTTG
This sequence comes from Moxostoma hubbsi, assembly GCA_032164185.1. Taxonomy (NCBI): domain Eukaryota; kingdom Metazoa; phylum Chordata; class Actinopteri; order Cypriniformes; family Catostomidae; genus Moxostoma; species Moxostoma hubbsi. The sequence goes on from JAVLUX010000015.1 coordinate 41,245,133, forward strand.
TCAATTAATGTCCTTTTTAGCTAGTCCGGGAACTTTTCACTTTCTTCATGTTTGTGTCCGGTGGCATCCACTTGCCGGACCTCTTTGAACTTGAATTGAAAATCCTTGCTCTAGCTTTTAAGTAAACATTATTTATGATTGTTTGTTATATATCGCATCATATGTTTTGTAGTTAATCGCAGTAATTAATCAGAGATTTTGAAAGTGCTGAAATTTGACACTATAAATCAGGGGTTGGCAAACTATGGCACGCGTGCCAGCATTGGCATGTGGAGGGGTAATCACTGGCATGCCAGCAACGGCAAGAGAGGAGCAGACTATATTATTCATATTAATTCGTACCTGCATTCCAGTCTACATCTTGATGTAATACTTCCTCATGATCACGCAGCATGTTTTCATGAGCTGAATGGGAGGCTAAACAAAAAGTTCATATGTGACGAGACTGCAGTATACCCAACAGACACATGCAGCACGTTCCATGTTTCAATTGTTTCTTTTTACTTTCAGAACAACACGTGATGTAATAGGGAAAACACCACTATTAATACATAGGTACATCCTCTTTAAACCATGGTCACACTCAAAATGACATTAAACGATTAAAAGAGAAAACATAATCCCACGTCGTTGGGTTCAAAAATCTTTTCCAAGTCAGTGTGTTTTGGTGATAGTTAAGACTTGACGTGCTTCTGTGGTAATTAAAATGTACCTTACATAAGCTGAACAATACATCTGTCGGATGTCCCATCTGGGCTTGTTTTGTACATTAAATAGCATTAAGAGGTCCTATCAATGTGCGTCAGTGTAGGTTCTGCCCTTCCAACAAGTGTTTATGCTGGTTTGTGCTTTATTAACATTAAATGCATTAATCGTGATTAAGAAAAAATCTTTTTTTTAATTAATCACATGCGTTAACGTGTTAATTCTGACAACTCTAGTATCAGTCCTTAGCAGGGACATGCACAGATGTGCACAGCACAAAAAGGGCACTTCTCATAATATATGTATTTATGTATTTAAACAAAACGCTAAATATATTAACACAGCTCTGACTTCCTACCAATTTATTTTAATTTCCTCACACTCACGCATTTGTTTCATACTCAACAGGTTTCTATATAATAATCAGTTCACACAGAGGTAATGGTCTTCTTTAGTATTCACAAGGTTCATCACAAGAGCAGGCAACATCAAAGGAAACTATGCCACAATGTGCATGTTTTCTATGCTACTAGTTTCAAGTATGTATTTAGAATAAATGACTGCACCAAGGAGAGGGACATAGTTTCACTAAGAATTTGTTTATTAAGGCAATAAATCATTTTAATACTTTTGGTGTTATTGGAATAACATAACACTTCAAAATCAACAACAATCTTCACACTAAACTGAAAAAGGCTGTTGCTGCTATTTCTTTAATTTTACAGGAAAAAACACTGCAAAAATAATGAAAAAACACTGCAAAAAATTATTGACAAAATCCAAAAATACAGCAACTTAACTGAAATGATTACAACTAAAAAACTTGAACTTTGAAATAATATTGTTATTTTGTTTATCCTATTCATTCAGTGCCTTGTCAAATGTATGCAAATTAGCGCATTTTAATTAGTTAACACCTAATTTGCATACCAATGTGGCGATTGTGATGACACTATTAGACCTGTAGTGTCTCCATTAAGTACAGTACATTAGCCTGTATGGCCATGATATATTGCCTTAGCTAAACTTTAGTTAACTTATTACATTAGTTAGTAGCTCAAGAGTCATGCATGTTAGCAAGACACAAGTTAACTATATTTGTCTTTTTGATTTGGCTATAATTTAGATATCCATTTAAAAAAAAAAAGCACCCCAGAAAAAAGGGAACGTGCTCAAGCCCCCTTTGATGTCTATTTATGCACATTTAGGGGGGGTCCTTAGGTAGAGAATTTTCCTATGAATATATATCATGTGGTACACGATTAAGTGTTCATAGATTATGTAAAATATGGTCATTTAAATTTTACAAATTGTATTTAAGTACCATGTGCATTTTTTTAAAGTTACTGTATTAACTGAAATGTTTAAGTAAAATTGACTCACTTTAAATCTTAAATTAAAGTAAATCTTACAAAGCAATTTTTTTTGTGCATGTGTCTATACAGAAAGTGGCTTTCAAAAACATGCCTATCCTGAGAAATATTTACTAGAGTAAAAAGTGTGACAACTAGCATTAAGAAAACTAGCACTATATACTTTTGAGAAATTGGATTTGAAGCCTTTAGGCAAAACTACGGAGATGTTTCTCTTGTGTCACAGATGGTGCTGAACTTTGAAACTCGCTCCAGCAGCAGATAGGCTATATTGCGACGCTGTTGACATTAGTGTCTTGTAAGAGTCCAGGAAAGCTCCGACTGATCTTTGGTCTCACAAAAGCCTGTTGTGATGATTAGAACAAAGTAGAGCCTATATCATTCTTCTGCAAGTTCCTCTATAGTTCCAATTCCTGTAAACCTTTCAAGGACATTTGCTGCTTTTCTTAAAGGGACAGTGAACGAAAATTTGATTGAAAACCATAAATTAAAATTATGCCATTTACGAAATGGTTGTTCCAAACCTGTATGGCTTACTTTTTTCTGTGGAACCCTTGAGTGGAGGGGAAGTATATCAATAATAATGACGATAAAACAACAACAACAACAGCAAAAATTGTATATATTCTTGTTGCTTGTATTCTTATCTTGGATAGTATTTTTCTGATGCAGTTAAAACTTTTTGTACTACTGTCTCCTTAAAATGAATCGCTTGTTGCGTTCTTCCTCTTTTTGTAAGTCGCTTTGGATAAAAGGTGTAAATGTGAATGTAAATATTAGTCCGTTTCCCGCTCAAAGTTGTATGAAGACTGGGAGGGGATTTATTTATGTATTTATAGTTTTGCATTTAATTTCAAAAAGTTTTATGTTCCTGCGCAATAGTTTTGCGTTCACTCACAATAAGTTTTATGTTCCCTCTCAATAAGTTTCTGTTCCCTCACAATAGTTTGACATATTTACGTGTCCTCACAATATCACTCACAATAAGTTTTGTCCTCCCTCGCAATTGTTTGCGTTCCCTAGCAATATTAGCAATGGTTTTTGTGTACCCTTACAAAAAATGCAATTAGTTTTATATTTCCTTGCAATCTGTTTTGTGTTCTCTCAATATAACTTGTATTGTCAAAATATTTTTTGCATTCCTTCACTATAGTTTGTGTTTCTTCACAATAGTTTTGCGTTCTATTGAAATGGTTTGCCTTTCCACGCAATTAGGGGTGTAAAAAATTATTGCATCATATTGTATCTTAAGAAACGACACTTACGATTCAATACCATATGCATCATACAATACATAAACAATCACATTATAGTGTAATTAACACCAAAAAGTGCAACATTGAGAGCTCCTCCATGGAGGAGCTTCACGCCTACTGTATATAGGTGAGAAGATCGATGGCAAATGGCAAGTAGATGTACTGTAGCGGTACCGCTTGTCGAATTTGTCAAACAACTTTGACATGTCCTGGAATTACTGTACAACAAACATGTAGTTTTATTCACACTGACATAACCATGCAAATCTGTGGATTTGTGAGGCAGAAGCATCAAGTTTAACAGTCGCCTCTCCTTGCCGACACAGAGTGTGACATGCACAAAAAGACGCTCATAAGTTATGAGTCATAACTTCCAAAAAACAGCTTATTCAAAAAACTGGCAATTACATGAGATTGATAATTCTCTGCTTTAACTTTAAAATGTAAACAGGATTGGGAACAACACTTGCATGCATTGGATAAGCCGGTAATAATGCTGGTAAAGTTTACAAAAAAGAAAAATAGTGCCGATTTGCAACAAGCACATGGCCAAATATACTGTACACTTAAATTAACCTTTTAACACCGGCCGACTATTGCGCAATAACTTCACGAAATGCAAAAACTCAAAAATTAAAAGATACACATATCTTACATCGTTGGAAAGCTGAGACTCTTGTGATTCGAACGATGTAAACCATTTTAATATACACTTAACACAGCGGGTACAATCGGTGTATTTATCAGACCACTTACAGCAAAATAAACGAATCCAAAATGGTAGAAACTCACTTATAATGCTCATCTTACTCTACTGATCCACTTCATTCCATCAAAAATGGTTTAGTTACACTCTAAAGGGTCCATACAATCCAATTCAACAAAGTTTTTGGTCCATAACACATTTATATATCAATAAACACCCATGTAGCATTTCGAGCTAACCGACAGAGCTGACACAACTTTGTATTCTTTGATGAATCTACCTTGAACATGTAAACTTTACAGATATTTTTATGTCAAAATGTCCACTGACCCCTGGACTTTAGATGGACAGGTCATTTGAGCCAGTCGGTGCATTTTAGAGGTGTGGCCAGATATCAATATCCTTGAAGCCTATACATACACTTGGATAAACATGTGTAAAACACTCATTTTCTAATGTATTGTTATCAAATTTTAAATTGGGTTTGGTAAGGCTTCATGCTGTGATTTAATTGTGTTTTCCAGTTATGTCCTCCCAGCTGTAGTTATCTGCAGGCATCTTTTTACAAAAAAAAAATGTAGGCGGAGTTTATTTCCCCTTTTTGAGTGTGTTCAAAGTTCTATTACTCAATACAAGTAAGACTTACAGTGATTCTGACTATTTAGGAACAAACCTCAAAGTCTCCCCTTTCAAAAGAGACCAAAAGCATGCATATACTCCAAAGGGTTCAAGAACAGCATGCATTTTAATTTGGGTAGGCCTTTTTTAGGCGTTTTTGGCAAATATTGCAGGATGTTTAAAAGGTTAAAGGGAACATTGCTACACAACATTTTGGAAAATGTGCATTGACCACCAAGCTATGTCTCCAAGAGGATCCTTAAAGTAAAGTTGATATAATGGTAGATTACCCAAATGCTGCAGAGACTGTTTTATGGTAATTTTGCCTCTCAATAAGTATTTTCAGCTCTCTGGAACCAAATAGGCCACCACAGAAGCCAGTGCTTTAAAAGCATAAAACATAAATGTTTTTCCAGAATCACTTTGAGCAATGAGTAAAAATTGAAATGCAATTATCAGCATGGCAAAATAGCTAATTGAAATGGCCATTGGCAGGCATGCTGTGTTGCAGGTAGCAGATGAAGTCAGTAGTACACATGAATTACTTCTGAAGGATTGTTGCTGTCCTAAACTGCGGTTTGGTATGCAAGAGTTCTACATTTCTGTCAGAGGATGTGGTTTCAACATTAACGGACATATACTTCAGTCTGTTAAAGGTCTCTTTGGGGCTTTTGCTACATTAAGGTGAGGTTGAAACATTAGTTCAAATTTAGAAACTGGTAAGATTGCACTGCATAGGTTATATGCAAGGTTTAATTAGTGCAACAATTTGTAAGGCTGTGCAATGTATCAAATATTCAAAATATATTCACAATATAAAGTAACATTGTGAAAATTACAATTATTATAATGTGCTTTTAAGTTGGCCTTGAGGGTTTTTTTAAAAAGTGTCAGATTGTTTTAGTAGCAAAAAAAAAAATGTTGAATGAGTATTCAAATTAAGCTCAACTGACAGCATTTGTGGCATAATGTTGATTACCACAATGTATTTGAACTTGACCTTCTTTAATAAAAGCACAAATATGGGTTACAGTAAGACACTAACAATAGAAGTGAATAGGGTCAATCATTGTTGCAAAAGTACAGCAAAATACCTTTTAATATGATTTCAGTATGACAAAATCACTAACTAACCTTTTCTGTATAAAGTTATATCCAAAATTTGCAACTTTGCCACCATGATGATGTAATGCTTTTATTAAATTATAAGCTTCACATTTCTGCCTTTTAAACCATCCAAAAACTGTCCCCATTCGCTTCCATTGTAAGTGTAACCTTGATTTTTGTCTTTTTTAAAGAAAAGTTGGGACGAGTCCAAATATCTTTTGTGGGAATCAACATTATGCCACGCATGCTGTCTATTGAGTCAGTTCAAACTATTCAATGCAAATAAATCAATTCAAAACTTAGTTTGATTCACTGAATTGTTTGCGTTATCGATCGAAATGTTTGTGGAAGTCTTTTCACATATTAAAATGTTTTAGTAAAAACATAAATGTGCATACAGTATAACAATATTCATTCTTGTGTTTAATTGTGAGAAACACTGTAAAAAAAAAAAAAAACATGAATTTAAACTAGATTTTTAAATCTCATTGGCAACAATGGCTGTTTCTTTGATGAAAAAAATAACAAAACAAAAAACAAAATTTTTAAGCCATCTCTGAGCAAATATATTAATATCAAGATGCATGTTGAATATCAGCCTAAAACTGTCTGAAAAATATTGAATTTTTTTTTTAGCTACATTGCCCAGTCATGCTAATATACAAATCTCCTTTTTGAGATGAAAACAATGGCCTGACAGTAATTTAAGGGCAACCCTGTTACTATAATGAGCTGCTATTTTTATGCTTTGGACATTTCAGCATAAACAGCCTCGTGTTGTTCACGTAAAAATCACAGGTTTTTAACAACTCCAGCCTTAGTTAAACCACACTTTTCATGCCGACTGATTGCATGCCTGCCTGCACAGTGCACACATTTGTTAGTTACACAAGATCTCTGTTTTGTTTCATAAACCTAATAGGTTGACTAAAACAGCAGTTTTAAAGGCTGTTATTGTTGACGTCGGGATTGCAACAAAGAGATAATACCGACAAGTCTGTGCACTTAAAAGACTGACTGTCAGCCTTATATCTCATGTGTTCAGCACAGTCATGTCATGCAATTGTAGACCAATCAGCAGTTGATATCAGTGATGCCTCAGCAGTTTATCACCCTTAAGAGGCATATGACATGAATGAACCAGTCAAAATCAAGTTTGTCAAGATTTTGAACTGTTTGATGATTAATTGTCAAACACATAAGTGCGATTATGATGATTAATTGTCTCTTTTAGGGCTTTCATGATTAATTGTCATATAAATGATCATATTTCTTAAAGTGCATGTGTGCTTCATAAACCTTAAGAAGTCATTTTTACTTATTTAACTTCAAATGTGTAAATCAAATCATAAAATAGAGATTAAAACTATATAAATTACATAAAAAATATTTTTTAATATCAAAATGTTTCTAAATACTTAAAATATGTTTCTCTTTTTTGGTCAACTTTAAATGTACACTGTTGTATTTGAAACTCATAAACATTTTTATAAAATACAAAATATATTTTTATTATATTTATATAATATTATATTAAGCAATAGTAAAATATTTCTGTCCTAATTTTCTTTCACACATCATTTTAATGTTCTTTGATTAAACCATCCAACCATTATTTCTCATGAAGCAAAACTTTTGAGATTTAATTGAATAATTTTATCACTCTACAGAAATACAGTAAGCTTGTGTCTGTGTTAGAGCCCTGCACGGGCCAAAAAACTCCAGCCCTGGCCCGTTAGTGCTCAAGCCCTAGCCTGGCCCCAGCCTGACAACATTTGCATTTATTCAGCTCGAGCCCAACGCCAATATTTAAGCTCTCTGACTTGCGCTCTCTCTGATAAACACACACGCTAAGAGGTAAATTATTATAGGCCTCAAATATAAAGTTACAGTGCCACCGGCAATCATGCCCACAAATAATATTACCGACTATCCATTACAGTGGAGCATAAGCATGCAGTAGATAATAGCCAAGCTACGTGATCCAGCAGCAAATAAGTAAATAAAGATGTACAGCCTACCTTTCTTTGATGTGAAGTATCTTTACAGAAACTGGAGAACAATGTTTCAAAGAACTCTTCGCCAACTGGCTAACGTAAAAAATAAATAATAATTAGGGCTGGGATAAACGTATATTTTTTAAACGATTAATCTAACGATTCATTTTTTCAGTCCGATTCGATTTCGATTCAATTATAAAATGTAAAAAAAAAAAAAATCGGCGGGAGTTTGATTGACAGGCGATCTGATTAATCAATCATAATACGCCATTTTTGTCCGACAAAGTAGTCAGGAGAGAGAAGATTAATGTTGGTGGATTTGAATTTGAATAATGGATTGTAGGCTACTGTACTGACGTCTTTCTGCGGTTAAAACAACAGTCCTTCTGATGTAGGCTACATTCATGTTTAGCCTATTTGATGCTATAAATTAACCAAGGAAAAGATGATCGGTTCACGAGTAGCTTTAACTGAGGCAATCTGTCACGACACATTAAAGAGCCACAAAATAGTCGGCCTATTTATGGTTTAATTTTCTTTGACTGACCAAATTTGAAAGTTGAGATTTTATTAAATGTTACCTGCTTGGTCCTGTCTGTCAGCGCGTTGTCAGTGTCCTCTATGTATTTTTCACGACATTCATAGCTATACGCGCATTATTAATAGCTATAAATGAAAACTTTAGGTGTCGACAACGTATTATAGCCTACTCCAACATCGAGTGCAAAGTGGGGTGTTGAAAAAAAACTTACGGTGCTCTGTCATCTGCAGCTGCTCCCGGGTGGCGCCTCTTCAGGTGCTGGTGCATTGCCGTGGTGCTAGAATGGAAGGCCATCTCCATTTTGCAAAGACAACATATCACGGAATTGTTTCCTTTTAAATTAAAGAATTCCCATACTTTAGAGGAACGAGTGCGTGCCGCCTTGCTAATACTCTCCGGCGCCGCCATCTTTGTTTTGGGTCTGACGAATCGACGCGCATATTTTGCATCGACGTATTTTTTGCGTCGACGTCATCGATTACTTCGCGTTGTCCCAGCCCTAATAATAATCCTTTGAACTGTGTACAGGCTGAACTGCCACTGTTTATTGGCGGTGTTGTGAAGAAAAAGAATCGCATCCACCGTTGAAGGCTTCAGAGCTGTTCTCCTCTCCTCCAGCGTCCTCCCTGCAGTGCTGAAAACGCGTTCGCTGCTACTGCTGCTTGCAGGTCTGCTCAACACATGACGGGCGAGTCTTGACAACAAAGGATGCGTCTTCTCATGTTCACTCCACCAACCCAGCAAATCTTGGTCGTCATATTCTGTGCTGGGGTTAAGGTTGAAGTATATGTGAACCTCAATGTGAGGTGTCATCACCCTGCGCGAGATTTTCCCTCTCCAGTTCTGAGTCTGACAGTGATCTTTTTTTTGCTGCCGGTGGCGGCAGGCAGCTAGCTGTCTCCTCAGTCGCATTTCCATCGGTTGCTCGATAGTTAACTCTTCGCATCTTGCAGGATGGTATCTCTCTCAGTCGTACAGAACATCTGCAACTTGTTGAAGTTTTACAACACAAATATTGTCCGTTTATGGAGTGGTTGAATCTAGACCCTCTTGCCAATCCACTCCAAGTGTCGCTGGCGGATGGTGGCTTGATAAGGCATGTCAGCGCTTACTGGCTGGGAATGACGCGTCAGCTTCTCGCAAGGTTCAAAGTTGGATATTGACCCCCTTCCAACTTCTGCTGGGCTTCGTAGAACGGTTGGTGAAAAACTACCAAAAAATCCAGAACATCTGGGGACACATCAGCCATTCTTTGGCCTTCTCCACGGCTCTCTAGCTTTTCCAGTAGTTCAGCATGCACATCCTTGATAGACTTGAGCGTGAGAAATACAGTGCTGTAAAGTGTTTCTCCCATCTGCAGAACGGTCTTGGATAACTGGCCTGCCAGACCGCTTTGTTTCACAAACCGGACTACTTTCTTGACAGCCAGCAATGTTGCACCAACCTCTGGGACTGTTACTGGCAACTCTGATGTCCAAGGCATGTCAGAGGACCGCATTGTAGATGTGATCCCGACAGTCCAAGCGTTGGTAATTAAGGTCGTAATGCAGCAACAATATTCGAACCTTGGTCTGTTACCCACACCACCTTAGTCATTACAGAGGGATCAAACTTCAGAACTGACACAAGCTGCTTCTGCAATTCCTTGCGGATATTTTCAGCTGTTTTAGCATCATCGTGAGGGAACATGGCAGTTGTGAGTACATTAATCTTCAACTTGATATCTGATGTTATATAGTGAAATGTAATCGCCATGTAACTGACCTTGTGGTAATCATCAGTCCACATGTCTGTGGTCATCCCAACCTCAGCAATAATCTCTTCTCTTTTTGTTGTTGACTTTTCGTGGCATATGCGAGAGACAGTCGTGGGGTCAGGCAGCAACTTTTCATCTGACAGGAGACCATAGGCTGCCCCGGCGTTAATTAGTTCCTGGGCTAACTTTATAAATCCGCCTCCAGCCACCGTTTGAAATGGCCGTATGTCTTCGCAGCAGAAATCCACACACTTCTCGTGACTTGGGATCTGGCATTAGCTGGCACTGGCTTCGAGAAGAACTCGGACATTGATAATTGTCTCGTGCTAGTAGAGCTAGCTGTTGCGCAGCCGCGCTCAACATGCCATTGTAGATGAGATGTTCCTGTTTTTTTGCTGTCAGGAGCAAGAATAGTTTTGCTGATTCTGCACTGCACATGACCAATTGGCTCCTTGTTTGTTGTGGTGATTAAGAAAGGAGAGAAGTTAAAGGAGCGAGCCTTATCAATTAAAAAATAAATTGGCCCGAGCCCGACCCGAATCGACTCAGCGTGTTGGGCTCCGTTGGGACCCAACGGGCTTGCAGACCTCTTGTCTGTGTCACTCTGTGTCATTAACAATGCCCGAATGAACCCCATTACACGATCGTTAAATTAAAGTGAAATCGGATTGGTTTGCGCTCACTATCAGAATCAGAATGAGCTTTATTGCCAAGTATGCTTACACATATAAGGAATTTGTCTTGGTGACAGAAGCTTCCAGTGCACAAACAATATAGCAACAAGACAAAACATTTATTATTATTTTTTTAATAAAATAAAAATGTTATAGAAAATAAAGTATATCTAGAATACAGAATAAGATATATATATATATATATATATATATATATATATATATATATATATATCCCCTTTTTGAGCACAAACCATGAAAATGACCTGAACTTAAATGTTTGTATTTACGGGACCCTTTGGAGTATGGACACAGTTGGAGTATCTTTTGAAAGAAGACGCTTTGGGCTTTATTTCCCAAGTTTCAGAATTAATATATGTTGTTATTTTTTAAAGTTAGAGAAGCTGAAGTTTATAGTAATGGAAATATTTTGTGCTGAACATGTTTATAATCTAAAAAAGCAATAATAAAAGTGTCAAGACAACCCAGAAATACAATGTTCTCAAAGCCACAAGCCTAAAGAAGTTACGTTTTGAATTTGAAGATGATCCAAAAAAAAAAATGAGGTTCCTGCAGCTTTTTTTCTCTGTAAAATCACTGGAAGTGTACAGAGTAAAATTAAGGCTCCGTCTTTCTTGACGACACAAAATCTGACAGCACTGCTCGGCTATTATGAATAAAACTTTTAAAAATAGACTTTGGTGACAGGCTCATTTTGTTTATGAGACTCTAATATATAAGATCATATACAGTTTTACAACATGAATGTTGCTCAGATTGCAGAGTTTGTTGAAGGACGATGATGAAGGGTAATTCTTTCAGGCGAGATCTCATGTAAACAATGGAGAATATATCAATATTTACCAGATTTATCACTTTTATGGACAAAAAGTGCTCTTGGATGTTTTTCAATGAATGCTTGTCATGGACGATTGACCCAAGTGTGTTGAACTGGATTCATCTGGCGATCGCGTTTTCATAATAAAGGTATAAAGTCCCGTTTTGATATTGCATGTTTTCATTTGTACTCCTGCACAAATAACTAAATTTCTGTTTCTGGAGCATTGCTATTGTGAAACAGAGATCGGATATCAATGTTGAACCCTCAGACCTTTGAAACGATGTATCATTTGTTAACATTAATTACATTTATAAACAGTAATTTTATTGTAAATGTAAGCAGAGTGACGTCACTCCAGAGTGTGGGGAAATTGCGTATCAACAATGTACAGGACCGGTCAATGTACACCTGCATCAAGTTAAATATAGTTTAATACTTAGAACACATCTTGAGATCTCTTAGTTCTAATTTGCGCTCCATCAAGTGTTTTGAACGAAAGAACGTAAAGCATGTTAGTGTTGTTCTGCTGCTGAAGGGTTTTGTTCACTGTATAAACTGCGCGTTGCTCATACAGCTGAAATTTCAGTTACTGCCCTCTGGAGTAAACAGGTGGTACTACAAGCATAGTATACTATATATACACATACACATATATGTCAAAGTTTGTTTGTTTAAATTTTCACGGGAGTGTGGAGCCAGCCAGAAAGGAGCTGCTCTGGTTGACATCCACAGTGAGTCTCAGTGATTCTCGAAGTTCAACTGAATGACACACAAATGCGCCGTTCATGGCATTTATATATTCGCTTAAGATTCCCTTATATGGGAATTAAAATGTGATTGGAATTTAAAGTGCACAATAATCGTGGTAATCTCAAATAACCGTGGTTAAATCAAATATCCAAGATCAGTCGATTACTTAATTATCTCGACAGGAGATATTGCTCTTGTTTAGTATAAAACTTAATCACAAGTCATAGTGATGTCTGATTTGTGAGCAAATCGCCCTTTTGAGTCAAAGAATTAAAACAGTCGGAAAGGTACACAAATCGGTATGAATGATTTATTAACGAATTGGTCTAAATCAAAATGATTAAATTATGGAAAAGTCATGGAATTTCATTGGTCAAAATGGGTGGGAATCCTTAAAGATGCAATGAAAGTGAATGGTGACTGAGGCTAACAGTTTTTTTGTTGTTGAGCAAAAATAACTAAATTGTGATATATATATATATATTGATACTGTGATTTACAAATACTCGTACCGTAAAAGAGTTTGGTCATACCACCCACCTCTTTGTAATAGCACAAGTTGGCATCAACAGCCATTGGTGTTTTCTGTTTTGATGATGAACGTACCGCTGTCTGTTAATATAGAAGGCGTAGTGCGTTGTTAAAAAGGTCAATGTGCACTTTGTGTTAGACAGCTTTAGACACTTGTGAACTCAGTTCTAGGTCTGCCACGTTGTTCATGGTCTATTCATTGGTAGTGGCGTCATTCGGTCTCCGATCTTTATGTAAGCCACTTGATATGGATTAGATAGAAAACAGGCCTAATAGGCATTATACAGACAGATAACTATTGGGTTGACATATACACTTTCATTTCTTAGTGAACTGCAGTCATATGAAGCAGTGCAAAATAAAACATCTTGCTATATTTTAATAAATAATTAGCTTCAACGGCACTATTTATGTATTTGACACATTTTTGTGAATGCACAATGTGGGCACTTTCCTTGACCTGATGCATTTAAATAAAACTTTGATACATATGCTGAAAATGAACATGAAGTTATAAGCACTGTATTCAGTTTTTTTTAATTATTTTAATACTTTTAAGATTTTTCATATTATTTTTAAAGGACCTAAACAAATGCATAGATTGCGATAATAAGGGAAAATCTCATTAAAACGTGACCTGGCCAAACAGTGTTTTACCCCAAAATAAATCATATAAAAAAAAAATCCTAAAAAGATCATTAAGATTTTTTTGAAATGTGACATTATTTTCCTGACAACTATATATCCCAGTCATTACTCATTGCAATACAGTAATTGTTATTGAATTATAGTAAAATAAGTTATGGTGTACTGCAGTCCAAATTCAAAATATTGGAGAGTTGTCTGCCCCGCCCCAGACTCGAAGCTCATGCGGGTCACCAGAATGAGGACACGGAACAGGAAATGTCAAGCGACGAGCTTTACACTATAAGTTGATCAGCTAATGTATACGTTTGCAAAGTTTTTATTGTTTGCAAAATATAAACCAGCTCATGTGGATATTTTTCGTGATACAGTTTGTTTGCTGGCTTCCATGGCGGCAGCACGTAGTGTTTTTTGCCTGCAAACTTGTTCAAATCTGGCAACCCGGCGTTGCCGAAATACTATTGGTGAGTAGGCAGTGGGCGGGATCACACAGTCCAAAACATAAACAGAAATTCCAGCCCGGAACGGACATTTCAGAGTAGAATATACTGGCTGTAGCATTGTTATCGGAGAAGCCAGTATTTCAACTTAGCATGTTTCCTAATTCATTTTATGATTTAGTACAGTAAAAATATTACATATAGCACCTTTAATAGTCATGAAAATAGCATCAATGCAGTGTAGCAACAATGCAAACAATTGTAATAGTTTTTACCTTAATGCAAAATACAATTGATCCTTTTCTTCTGATTATGGGTTGAAAAAGTGTTCTTGTCAGGCTTTGTGAGATTAAACCCTAAACGTCTCTGTATTATGATTAAACAGAAGTGTATTTATTAATCTACTGGAAAACATGCATTTTTAAAGCTTCCAATACTGCAGTTAAAGAAAAGCTGCCCAGCATGCTGCATTCAGATTTGATTTTCATATTCAATAGGAAAGACTTTAATTGGACTCTTTCTTCATCTGGAAAAAGCTTGTGTGTTAAAGGGGACAGCCGTGATTGAAGTGCAATAGCCACCCTTTCAATTCTTTACTTCATTATGCAGGACGTGATAAGCAATCTATGCCACCATTATAGAGGCGAGGCGAACACTTCACATGTTTTATGAGCATCTTGGGAAGTGCCCTGCTGCTTTACAAGTGTGCGTAGGAGGTTAAAGTTTGATTATAATGCTGTGGACATATCCCACAGTGACTGACTGCAGATTCTTTAGAAAACTTCTTCCTTAAAAATGCAAAAGTTTGAAAACGTTTTGTCCTGAAATGTACAGTAGTTTGTGCAACCTAGTCTCCTAGAATGAATGTTACTACGTATTTGCAAACAGAGTGAAATTAACACTAGATACGCTACAACAACTGTGCGTTTTATTCACTTTCACACAAATCACGACTACAATGGCTGACTATGACTTCATAAACACTCATTGTTCTGCCTGCATTACTTTTTAATTGTATATGTAATCACACTCTAAATGGATGACTTTTGTCGTATTTAAAGGTCGAAATATACTCTACGCAAGCACATGAACGCATACGCATTTTAACTTTAAGGGTGGGCAATAGGTTCTCTCTTGGTCTGACTGGGAGAGCTTTTATTTTTTTGTGGAATTTATGGGAAAAAAAATTTGATATCGATGATAAACTTTTGAGTAATTTTCTATATTTAGCCTATGTTCTACATCTAGACAATCGGAGCAGCTACGTGTCTCTAAAAACGCAAGCAGTTTGGCAAAATAATACACACAAATGAAATCAGAAAATCTTCCTGTTAGGAAGTATCAGCTGTCATGGAAACCAATCAGGCTAGATAGCTGCTAGCCAGTAGCTAGCTAACCGGCTAATTTAATATTGTTGTGTACCGAACAAGACAGCACTGAAAATGCAATACAGCAGCTGTCGACTGAACACAACAACAACAACAACAACTCCGACATCGACAACATTGCTGTTTATGTACTTTTTAGTTAAACGTTCTTTTCATGATCAATAGCACTGTCACAGAGAAGGGTCTGTCTGCATCCTGCAAGACTACTACAAGACATCCCCACTACAAGTTGCGGCTCCTCCAAATTATCAGCGAAATCTTGAAGTCTTGGAACAGTTAGATGCCACATTCATACACTGTTTGAATGTGTTTATTTGGCATCCCGCAACAACCATAAACACCTACATTTATCCATAACTCTAAATGTAAAGATCATCACAAAGATTTTAAAAATGAAACGTTTGTAAAATCATTAAATGTACTGCAAATGAAAAGTTATTTTAAAATCATTCATACTGCTGTATCAGTAGGTGGCGACAGTGAGAAATTTAAAGCTGCACTTTTTTTTTATTATAAAAAATTAACAAATTGCCATTATAGATTTAGTACATAAACAATCAGTGTTAAAAACAATGTTCTCACCGTACCCAGATTCACTACGGTAAGCCTATCAAAATAATTTCTATTTTGAGCTGTCAGGTTCAATTTGGCACAAAATCGCTGGCTTATGACGTTCATCCTTGCATCATTACGTCATGTCCGCACACACAGGAAATGAAGTGCCGGCTGTCTCATGTTCCGGCTGGAGAAACTAACAAAGCTGTTCAGCTCAGTTCAGTTCAACACTTACATTTACATTCATGCATTTGGCAGACGCTTTTATCCAAAGTGACTTACAGAGCACTTATTACAGGGACAATCCCCCCGGAGCAACCTGGAGTTAAGTGCCTTGCTCAAGGACACAATGGTGGTGGCTGTGGGGATCGAACCAGCAACCTTCTGATTAACAGTTTAGTGCTTTAGCCCACTACCACCACCACGACCACGACACTTACACAGTTCAGGACAGCATCGTTGTAGTTTCAGATTACATAGGCTGAGTTCGGAATGGCATACAACCCATACTACTACTGCCATATGTGTCTATGGCAGAAATGGTATGAGCAGTATTTTAGGATGCAATTCCGAACTCAGCCATGCACTTGCTGTCACAGGCATGAAAGTTTTCTTCTTCTGATGATCTCTGTTGCCAGTTGGCAATCCAGTTTATGGTGTATTACCACCATCTACTGAGCTGGAGAGTGAACCGTCAAAAGAAAGTCTTTCAGTGGAGTCAAACATCAGCTGAAGGCAATGAAATTGTCTAAATTTCAACAAAAAGAAGTCACACACCATGTGTAGGATTAAATCCTAAACTGAGGGTACTTTAAAGGTAGTTTACCCAATGGAGATTACTTGTAAACAAACAAGTTTTGTTTAATTAACACATTTTTTAGGCCATATCGCCCAGGCCTAGAGGCATAGACCCAGCCATGCTCTTTAACAAGAGTTGCTGGATTTATCTTCTCCAGATACTCTGGGACCACACTATTTCTCACGCCCAAGTTTGCCGAGAGGCTTTAAAAATGGCATTACCGCATGCTGTCATGTTTTTCTGATTAATTTGTTGAGTATATTAAAAGCCAGCCGATGTAAAGCTTTTTCTCAGTAAAGCAATACTATCTGTACTGCAATGTAATCATAAAAGTGACATGTTGAAGAGTAGTGGATGAATAGTGTCTCCCCAGTGGATATCTCCAAGGGACACACAGTTTGAGCAGTGCAGTTAGCCAGAAAAAATGCGTTTCAATCCATTAGGGATTTATAATCAGGTGGGAGTGAAGAACAGTCCCTTATCAGACCAACACAGAGCAAATTTTGTAGGCAAAAATACACTTGAAATCCCTCTGTTGGATTATCTTAATGACTATGTACCTCATTCGCTCTAATACCTCAGTGAACACGTGTGCGCATTTATCTCTAGAAAACTTTCAGTCGGTATGTGTTTTGGGTTACCGAAGAGCTGACAGCAAAGTAAAATGGAAACAGCTGCTTGTGATTGACATATTTATTTATAATGTGATTTGAATCAATTTATTGAATGACAATGGCACTTGAGTCAAATTCCCTCGGAGTCACTTTTGTTGTTGTTGTATATTTTCATTTTAAGAAACAGAACTGTTTTTAACTTTGTTGCATAATTTTCTTGCATGTGAGTGGCACATGCTCTCAGGGTATTTCAGATGGTTGCCAAGGCATTGCTATTCAGTTGTTAGAGTGTTCGGAGTGGTGGTGGTGTAGTGGCTAGAGCACAGGGCTGCTAATCAGAAGGTCGCTGGTTCGAACCCCATGGCCACCACCATTGTGTCCTTGAGCAAGACACTTAACTCCAGGTTGCTCCGAGGGGATTGTCCCTGTAATAAGGGCTCTGTAAGTCACTTTGGATAAAAGCGTCTCATAAATAAAAGCGTCTCATAAATGTAAATGTAGTTGCCTGGTGGTTGCTTGCTGGCCATATCAACAGAGCCCAAGTCTCTATGATACCCTGGTCTCTATCAGTTTAAGTCTATGGGAATTTTTTGCTCGTTTTATTGTCCGCCAGGTGAAAATTGTTTGATCACTTTGAAAAGTAACAGTACACCTTTCTGAAACAAACCACATGATTTGAGGTATCATTCATGTCTGTGGCACAAACGGTGCCAGTTAATACGTTTAATACTTCGGGTTACGGGTTTGTTCAAATCCCTAAAACCGTAGTTTAAGCGATTATTAAAAGTGCTACTAATAATAACTTTATTAATTCAGGTAAAAAAATAAAAAAACTTGAAAAAGTACTTTATTGAAGTAACAGAATTTATAAGTGACTTTGCATAAATCTTCAAATGAATTAGATTACAAGAGGAATATTTTGCGACGCCATTCATGTGAATATAAATCATATTGTTTTGCATTAAAACCGAATGAAATGCCTGACCCCAATCCCAGCAGGGGTTGAAAAGAGGCCATTATGTAACTTTCCTGAAATAGCCTTATACGGAAATAATAAAACTGCTGTTTAGACAGAGGGGGTTCTACATCATTGTTTTTGGTGCCCGGGGATGGAATGGCTTCTCCTACACGCCTTAAGGAAATCCTGGGGAAGGACATGTTGCCTAGAAGACACGACTTAAGAGGAACCACATCCTGCGTGTACAGCCACACCTAAAGGTCAACACTGCTCAAACCACTTCTCAGACAGATGGGACCTTCCGCATTGTTCCCCAGATCAAACAGATTATATTCAATCATGTGGTTCAGCTTTTCCTGAGAGCTTCTGTTTTTTTTTTTCTTCTTTTTTTCTTTTGAGAATTCAAGTTCAAAGTCCTGCAGTCTTTCCAAAATTTTGCAAGGAATAACATGGCATAATGGTTAGGGCTAGGCATTGATACAAATTTCCCAATTCATTTCCAATTCACAAGCTCACTATTTGATTCCAATTTCGATTAAATTAGATTCAATATTGATTCATATGGGTATATATATATTTTATAATGTCCCTTTTGCGTACATATAAAATATATTGCTTCCCAGCCAATGCTGTTAATTATACAGGGGACCTTTTAACTAGGTACATAAGGAAAATATTAATTTAGCATTTTATTACTTTTTCATCATTTTGGCTACATGCATTCAATCAATAAGATATTATATTGCATATATTGTATATGTTACATTTTATTGTTAAATTGCATAATGTGTACTATTTCCAAGTATTTATATTGATTTGTTGAACACGTGCTAAAACCGATACTGTCTCTTTAAAAAAAAAAAAGCATTTCTGTAAACAGCGCCTTTAAATGAGCACATGTTAACTAGAGAGGACTTGAATGGCTTAATCTCATCTCTGTCATGCATGATAGCTGTAAAGAACAGAAAAGGTATAAAAAGAGACATTATTCAATGACAAATGGGTTGCATGGATCTCGTCTTGGACACACATTACACGGAACAACTTTTACTCTTAACTTTTACTCTGCTTACTCAACACACAGGATCTCGATACTGAACACTGTAAGGTAATTTAAAGGGATTTTTAAATCTGTCATCATTTACTCACCTTCACACAGTTCCAAACCTATAGATTTTGTATGTCATGATTATATGGTTTACTATTAAAATGTCATGGTTTAACCATAAGAATTTAGAATCTAGGGTTAAAAACCATGAAGTGTTTTATTTATACAAGGATATATATATATATAGATATATATAGATATAGATATATATAGATATATATATATATAGATATATATATTACAAAAGTAATCTGTAAAAACGTTGACACCTTTTTCATTTTGGGCTAAATTAAAATACTCTTAACAGCGGGAATGAGTTAGAAATGATTTCCCGGTTTCCTTTCATCAGGATCTTACAGATTAAAATAAAGTCATCTGAAGACAAACAAAGCCTGTTTTTAAACTAGTTTAATCACGGACACATTAGGGGTTTTCATAGAGGTTTTAAACAAATAATAAATGCCAAATCAACAACCCAGCCCGTGCTTCTTGCAGCACTGTTTATGGTGATCTGATCGAGTTCGAGATCGGTCCACGTGTAAACACACATGCTCTGCACTGATCTGTCCATTGAGCCACGGTAACCGATCCGGGTAGAGTTTTGTTTCGTCTTTGGAACGTTTGCCGTTTGATATTTCTCATATGTAACAAAAACCAACTGTGCATAATCAGGGAGTCGTCCAACTTTGTAGTCACACCAGTGCGACCTCTTGCAAAGTTTAATTGCACTATTAGGAAAATCTGGAGCCCTGCTGGCTGGTTAGAGCGGGTGTTGCTATGGTTACAGACAATATCCGCTAGGTGCTTGACCAGGTGTCGCGGACTGAGCATGCTTTTAATTCAAGTGAAACTGAGGCTAAACCCACCAACTACAAAAATAACAGAAATTCAATCAACCAGACTCAAAATCAACCAAAAAAGCATCTTAAATCGGCTGTTTGGGAGCATTTGAATAACCGAGGGTTACTGAAGACAACGGATTTACTTCAGAGAATACAGAAGATATTTAATTGTACACTATCCTACGAATGAGACCGGATATTTCACTAGTCATCCAACAACCAACTGGTGGGTCTAATATTTTTAGCTGTGATGTTTTTAAAGGGAAGAGTTGAGACATGCAACATTTTGTTGCGTCTTAATTCATCCTCATTATTTAAAGAATTGCTTGTATACAAATTCATCACATTGAGCAATAAATGTCAGTATTAGTCATTATCGGACTTTAAATCACCTGCTGTTAGCAATGTTCCCAATATAATGCATTGTCCACCAGTTTATTTGTGAGGTGTTGTGGACAGATTCAAGGACAGTATTTTTATTGAGTCTGTTACCGAATGTATATGGTGGAGTGTTTGACAGACAATGGACTGCTTTTATAAACCATTGCAGAAGAACAAACTGTTGGATGCTATGAGCTATATGTTGCACACCCACTATGATCTTACAGTTATGCACTTTTGAAGAGTCTCCAAGCACTCTGGTTACATTGAAGATATATTGATCATTCTGTGCCCGGAAGGCAGATAACTGGTGTTGTGCCCGATGTTGGAGCATCTCTTATTAAATACAGAACATCTTATTTATTTGTTGTGTATTTATCAGTTTTTGTAATGCATTGGCTGTGCTTAGAGAGTATATATCCTTAAGAAAACCTCCCAACACGTTGTGATATGACATGACTTTTTAGCCTTTTCTTTTTTGCATAGTAAGAAAATATGCAAATATTTGTGAAACCGGTCAACCACAATGTTTTCTCAGATGGCAATCTAACTGTCAAAATCTCCCTACTTCCAAGCATCAACAAAAGAGGAATAATTCTGACATCATTTACTCACCCTCATTTTGTTAAAAAACTGTATGACTTTCTTCCATGAAACACAAAAGGAGATGTTAAGGAGAATGACAGCCTCTGAGTAAACGATGACAGAATTTTCATTTTTGGGTGAACTATCCCTTACACAAAAGATTGTCCAAGGTCTGTTTTGAGTTTGGTTTGACAAGACCTTATGCAACTCCAGCCCCAGATGGTGGTTTTCTCACAATTGATCTTGCCAAAGGCTTCTATCTGTTGTAAATGTCTGATGTGTTGTCTGTGACCAAATTATTTTTAGCGCTGTCTAAAAATGTTTTATTATCAAGTTCAGAGGATTTCAAGGACCCCCAGAGGGCCTCAAGTTGTTGTGAAGGGGGCTCTGGATAAAGTCCAGAAGAAGAAGTTAACATGTACCGAATATGATGATATTACAGTTTCATTCTGTTTTCTAAATACAGGTTTGAAATAATTACTTTTTAATTTCTTTTCACCACTGTTGACTTCACAGTCGCTCTCAGCTTGCTCACTGGGGTTATTAATACAATTATTATTTAATTACTTATTTTTAAAGCTGCTTTGAAATGATGTGTGTTGTGAAAGGTGCTATACAAATAAAAATGACTTCACTTGACAACTGGTGTAACCACAGACACTCTTCTCTGTAAAGCGGCACATTATTGGAAGTCATTATTTGGAACATTATTTTCTGTAAAAAATGCGTTACGGATGGATGGATCCATCCATCCATCCATCGTCAACCACTTATCTTGTGTACATGGTAGCGGGGGCGGGGTGGGGGGCTGGAGCCTATCCCAGCTAACATTGGGCAAAAGGCGGGGTACACCCTGGACAGGTCGCCAGTCCATCGCAGGGCCACACATAGACAGACAACCACTCACACTCACATCCACACCTAGGGCAATTTTTGGAGACATCAATTAACCTAGCCTGCATGCTAGGATGGTGCTTTGGATGGTGGGAGGAAGCCGGAGCACCCGGAGAGAACCCACGCAGACACGGGGAGAACATGCAAACTCCACAAAGGCCGGGGCAACCAGGGTTTGAATCCACGACCTTCTTGCTGTGAGGCGACAGTGCTAACCGCTGCACCACCGTGCTGTCCGAAAATGTTTCTACACAACTTAATAGAAAAATATTCTCCAGATAATATTTGTAATCATTTTCATGCTTTAGTCCAATGACAATATCAATTCCAATGATATAAAGGGATAGTTCACCCAAAAATGAAAATGCTCTCATTATTTACTCACCCTCATGATATCACAGGTGTGTATGACTTTATTTCTTCACCGGAACACATTTGAAGAAAAACAGAAAAATATCTCAGCTCAGTAGGTCCTTAAAATGCAAGTGAATGGAAATTTCTCTTTTGAAGCTCCAAAAATCACAGATAGTCAGCATAAACGCCATCCAGCTGTTAAATCAATGTCTTTTAAAGTGACATGATCGCTTTTGGTGTGAAAAGGATACATATAATGAGTAAATAACCAGAGAAAACCGCATTCTGTCTTTATAATGTTTTACACTTGCTACTTTTCTGAAGCAATATAAATGGACTTTAGACATGGAAATGTATATCTGCCTTAATATTTTAGCAATGGGGTTCAATGTAAGCGGATCAGCATATTTGGGGATCCTTGGCATGAAAGCGTTTGAAAATCCTTCAACTGCTCATTCATTTCCTGGAAGTGTCCGACAGCTTAAAGCTTAATATAAATATTTCCACTAATTCCTCAAAGGTCTTCAAGTTTTTTCATAAGACTTGAAGAATGTGTATTATGTAACCGCTGACCACTGTTCTCCAGACCTCTAGGCTTCTCGTCTTTGCACAATACTCCCTCACGTCCAACAGAAAACACCTTTCTGCATAATTAGCTGCATATAGTGTCAAAAAGATGCAGGGCCAGGTCGTGATGATACACACCCGGTCCCGTCTCAGGCTAATCAAGCCTCCAAGAGAGATAAAGGTATAGTGCGACGAGAGAGATCATTTACGGACATGTCCGTCATGTGTGTGTTTGTCCTTTGTTTTAAGTTTATTCTTAAAACCTTATTTATATTGTCAAGCCGGTTCTTGCCTCCTCCTTGCTTGTCTAAATCCTTTACTCAGAAATGAAATTTTGTCATTATTTACTCTTTCTTCTCTTTCTTTCTTCTGTGGAACACAAAAGGAGATGTTAGCAATGTTCCCTCTAACTTTTATTCTTGCTGAGCTAAACATATTTCTATTGGGTAGAACCTTCTGCCACCTGAGTGTAACAGTTTAATTTCTCATGGTTCAGTTTGTATCATGGTTAAAGTGGAGTGGTGGTGGTGTAGTGGGGTAAAGCACATAACTGTTAATCAGAAGGTTGCTGGTTCAATCCCCACAGTCACCACCATTGTGTCCTTGAGCAAGGCACTTAACTCCAGGTTGCTCCGGGGGGATTGCCCCTGTAATAAGTGCACTGTAAGTCACTTTGGATAAAAGCATCTGCCAAATGCATAAATGTAAATGTTTAAGGGTCACGGTTTTGGGTACGGTTCAGTATTTGCTTTGTTAAAAAAAAAAATATATATATATATATATATATATATTACTGCCAAATCCAAAGAATAATCTATTTGGTGAACACTTCAATAGGTTTGCCCTTAAATAACAATAATTGTTTTACAGTAACCACAATATAAACATGGTTATTGTCATGGTTACAATGTATAGTAAAATCATGGTTACTAAATAGAAACTACATTATTAATGGTATCAAAACCATGATTTCTGCTCAGAAAACCATGGTGACAGCAGTCATTGTTACTACAGTATTACTATAGTAAAACCATGGTTAAATTTTGTGAGGGTCCTTAACTAAAAAACAATACAATTTTCTCTAATTACTAAATCAGCATTTTAAGTTTATACCTGGACTAATACGCTACATGCATTAACATGGATTGCACTTCAAACTCATCATCATATAGTATTTGGAAGCTGTACATCACTATACAAAGAATAACCTTGCTATTAGAATGCATACGAGAAAGGATGTTGTGATAATGCTGCTTGAGTATTTTAATCATACATGGAACTACCACATGAACACCACAAGCGCTTTAGTTATTGTTTCATGTCTGTCTGAATTAGCACCGAGTGCCTGCTTAAAAATGGAAGAGTGTATGCTGTTTCGGCTCACCTACGGCTCTTTCTTTCTGTAAATTATAAATCATGCATCAATGTATTACTATAACGGCATCTTAATGCCATTAATCAAAGCACATTATTGATGCTCGTGATAGATTACAGCCACGCAAGGAAACAGGATGAACTTGCGTGCGTGTTTGAAATAAACCCTCACGCGCATTATTGACATATATTTCCAGTATACAGCACTCGTCTGGAGCGACGTCTGTAAACAGTGCCTGTTTTGTAAACGTCTTTTGACCATCACTGTTGTAATTGACTGCAAAAAGAAAATGTTCCCAGAAAGGAGAAACACGGGGTTTCTCTCTCAGCGTTTAGTTTTCTCCACTTGCCATTTTCAACTACACACAACGCTTGCAGAACAGTGATGTCATCGAGTTGACCCACGTGAAACACAGATGGAGCACATCCATTTACAGATCCATTGAGGTGCATTAGCCGAGGTCTGTTTGACGCTTTTTATTGACCAAAACTTGTGCTCCAGATGCGTCATTAAACGTGAGGTGAACCCACCGTGGTGCCAATGCTTGCCGAACCGTGGGTGGCGAACTGTACGGTTCGTTTTTTTACAGAATGTTAAGTAGAGACGTTAAATGAACAATACTTTTACAGCACTTATTAATCTTTCTTAATGTTAATTGCAACATATTCAAATATATTTTTTACATTTAACAGTTGTATATGTAAACATATAGTTATGGCATTTTGAACTAAAATTAACAATGAACAAAACAGTCTTTATAGATGAATTAGTTCATGATACTTAATGCATTTATTTAAACCTTATTGTAAAATATGAATATATGTATGTATGTATGTATGTATGTATGTGTGTGTGTGTGTGTGTGTGTGTGTGTGTGTGTGTGTGTATATATATATATATATATATATATATATATATAGAAAAAAAAAGTTTTTTTAACATTGTAGATTGTTTTTGGAAATGCGATGTTTGGAAAAGGACTTTAGACAGTTTATATTTCAGAAATAACTTTGACCTTTTATGCTCACTGAGGGCTAATTCCCTACAAGCAGAATTGAGTTCACCTCCAAGGCTCAGTTCTTTCCTACAGGAAGGCACATTTCCTTTGACCCAGCTAGAATAAATTTCCAGTGGACTAAAGCCATTGACCTTCACATGGGCCATTACTCTCATTAAGTGCTGCAGCGCCTGCTCCTCATCATATTTAGAGACAGGCGTATGGGTGCAGGCCAAACTCTGGACTGAACTCTAAGGGGACGCTGGGGTAACATGGGACAGTGGGACTGCCAAAAAACCAGAGCAGGTGGAGCGCTTCTAGGACGGAGATGTTCAGGAATTTTGGGTGCCGAATGGGAGACTCATTCCAGCTCAGCTGTATTACATTCTGGCCTCAAAGTGGCCAACTGCGTGGTCTTGAAGGGGTCATTTCACATGTTAATTTATTTCAGCTTATAATGTTAAAAGAGGTCTCTACATTTTCAAACAATACATTTTTTTATGACTGATGCCGGTATCTACAGAGCAGGATGTACATTTATATTATATGAAATTATTGTATATTACAATTTAATGACATCCAATGAGATGTACACAAAATTGCTCATATGACATTAACACATATTTTACACAATATGAACACAAAATTTACTAAAGGCATCTATAAACAAAAAATGCAATTCACAATTCTGTCTACAGATTTTGTGACTTTTGGCCATTGATCTCAAAATGGCCAAATATTTGTCAATGAAATGGCCTAATTGGTTTGTAAAGTTTAATTTTTTTATTATTATCTTTTTTATTTAGTTTTGTCAATAAACACATTACATTACAGTATGGAACACCATTGGATCACGACATCATAAAACACAATTCACCAAAACAGCTCAACTAATATTGTAAAATGGATAGTCCCAACTCTAAATTCTGATTGGATTTGCCGCATTCGAAGCCATTAAATATGCTTACCTTTGTATAAATGGTATAGAAAAATGTCTAGTTGGTGCCATATTTAAAAGGGATAGTTCACCCAAAAATTTAAATTCTCTTATCATTTACTCACCCTCATGCCATCCAAGATGTGTATGAATGTCTTTCTTCTGCAGAACACAAACCAAGATTTTTAGGAGAATATTTCAGCTCTGTAGTTCCTTAAAAGTGAATTGTAGCCAGAACTTTGAATCTCCAAAAAGGAGATAAAGTCTGCATAAAGGTAATCCATATGACTTCAGTTGTTGAATCAATGTTTTCTGAAGCAATCCAGTTTGGGTTGGGTGAGAACAGACCAAAATGTAACTCTTTTTTTCACTGTACATCTTGCTATATTAGTCTCTAGGCATGATCATGATTTCAAGCTCGATTACACTTCCTAGTGCTTGACACGGGCACAGAGCATTAGGTGGCCCTATAGGAAGTTAAATCAAATGAGAAATCATGATTGCCCACACTTAATCCTTCACTTATTGAGAATGCAGTAATCTGCTTTAGAAGTGAAGTATTCACAAATACAGAAATATTGGCAGGTGAGGTGAGGTGGTGAGGTATATCTGTCAGCATATGAGCTCATCATCTCTTAACTCAAAATGCAGAATGGATTTTTTTGTACTGTTTATTTAATAAGCATGAAAAAAAGATAATCTGTCATAGTTCCAGGGACAGGGAGTTTATTTTACATTTTTCCTTTGGCCATACTAATTCTAGTCAATACTTTAACTGCTCTGTCTTTGTGAAACGGTTGTAATTATTTTCTAAATTAAGCCCATTTTAGTTCAATATCTTCCTGCCTCTGGGCTTGGTGTGTTATTAAAGAAAAGGACACATTGATGCACAGTGATTACAGCACATACAATCACCGATGATGAAACCCAGAAAGGACTCATCGAAATAACGTATTTAATTCTCTTATACTACAATAAAACAGAAAAAAACCCAACTGATGCTTTTAAAGGGGTGGTACTACAGCTGAGTATCTTAAAATTTCTTCTTCAAAGCAATATTTCTCATACTTGGGGTGAGGTTTTGAAATCCAAGCATTAAGCTTTTGCCGATTATCTCGTCCCGCAGCACTTTATTAATGGAAATTAATGATACCTAAAATGTTGGGGATTGTGGATGAGAGGTGTGCTATTACTTATCTAAGCGTTCAGACTTATGATCACCTTGCGGATGAAACGTATTCCCTTTTTGCTCAGTAGATGCAAAATCTTGTTTTGAATCATCTCTTTAACCATTTAAGTTTTAAACCCAAATGTGCAGATTGTAACAAGTTATATACAGTAGACTCATATTTTGTCAGATGTCATATTTTTATTAAATCTGATCAATAATTCTTATGTCAGGTTTTTTTTTTTATAATTATTTATTATTGAAATATTTAAGAAAAGAGTTTGTGTATGTAAATAAACAAACTTATTATTTTTTTTCCAAACCCTGTTGGTTACTTATCATTTTTATCACATTATAGGGGTATTTATACTTGGTCACTTAATGCATTTTTACTGATCGGACTGCTATATGATTTATTAAGCACATTACATTTATACTTGGCCACATCAACATGTTTCCGCCAAACAGATATAAATCCGATCTTCAATTCTTGCGCAATATGGAAATCTTTTAATCATCGCTCCGTAAAATGCTTAAAGTGACCAAGTGTTAATGCCCCCATAGTTGTCAAGTTGTTCAATACTGATGATGGTTAATCATTTAATTTTCCAGGATGGCTCCAGACGATGCAAGGAAAGGAAAAAGACTGTGTCATTCAGTAGCATGCCAACAGAGAAGAAAATCAGCAGTGCGAGCGACTGCATTAATTCTATGGTGGACGGCTCGGAACTGAGAAAAGTACGCTCCAATTCAAGAGTTTACCAGCGTTACTTCCTCCTAGATGCTGACATGCAGTCTCTGCGGTGGGAGCCATCCAAAAAAGAGTCCGACAAGGCCAAGATTGACGTCAAATCTATTAAAGAGGTGCGAACTGGTAAAAACACAGACACCTTTAGGACCAACGGCATTTCGGATCAGATTTCTGAGGATTGTGCATTCTCCATCATTTATGGGGAGAATTATGAGTCGCTCGATTTAGTGTCAAATTCAGCTGATGTAGCAAATATATGGGTGACAGGACTCAGGTACCTCATATCATATGGAAAGCATACCCTTAACATGATTCAGAGTAGCCAGGACAACATGCGCGCCTCCTGGCTCGGCGACCTCTTCGATGAAGCCAATGTGATTGGCGGAAAATGCATCAGTCTTTGTTCAGCTGTACAGCTGATCAAAAAATTAAATCCCGGAGTGAAAAATGTCAAGATAGAGCTCAAGTTTAAAGAGTTGCACAAAGCAAAAGATAAAACAGGTTGTGACGTGACCAAGGAGGAGTTCACTGAAGTCTTTCATGACCTCTGCACAAGACCTGAGATTTATTTTTTGTTGGTTCAGTTCTCAAGCAACAAGGAATTTCTCGATACCAAGGACTTGATGATATTTTTGGAGGCAGAACAGGGTATGGCCAAGGTGAGTGAAGACATCAGTGTAGAAGTTATTCAGAAATATGAACCATCAAAAGAGGGGCAACTCAAAGGATGGCTTTCCTTGGATGGATTTACCAATTACCTCATGTCAACAGAATGTCACATATTTGATCCTGAACAAAAAACAGTATGCCAAGATATGAACCAACCACTTTCTCACTACTACATCAATTCCTCCCATAATACCTATCTGATTGAGGACCAGTTCAGGGGTCCATCTGACATAACCGGGTACATCCGTGCCCTAAAGATGGGCTGCAGAAGTGTGGAACTTGATGTGTGGGATGGGCCAGACAATGAACCGGTCATCTACACTGGCCATACACAAACCTCACAGATCGTCTTCCGCAGCGTCATTGACATCATCAATAAATACGGTTTTGTGGCATCGGAATTTCCTTTGATTTTGTGCTTGGAGAACCACTGCTCTTTACAACAACAAAAGGTAATGTTTCAACACCTCAAAAAGATAATTGGGGACAAAATTCACTCAGATCCTCCCAACATTGAGGACAACTACCTTCCGTCCCCCTCAGATTTGAAGGGCAAGATTCTTTTGAAGGGAAAGAAACTAGCGAGCAACTTCACTAGCTCGGAAGGTGAGGTGACCGATGAGGACGAAGGGGCGGAAATGTCTCAACGGATGAACAATGAGGGAGGGGAACAGCAAATGGTTGCTCAACCCAAACAGTTTCAGCTCTCCAAGGACTTGTCTGATTTGGTAACCCTGTGTAAATCTGTTCGGTTTAAGGACTTTCAGACAGCTTTCCAGAACCAGAAGCACTGGGAGCTTTGCTCCCTTAACGAGGTCTTTGCCAGTCGATGTGCCAATGATTACCCTGGTGACTTTGTTAACTACAACAAGAAGTTTCTCGCAAGAGTTTACCCCAGTCCAATGCGGATTGATTCTAGCAACATGAACCCTCAGGACTTTTGGAAATGTGGCTGTCAAATAGTAGCAATGAACTACCAAACACCAGGTCTCATGATGGACCTTAACATCGGTTGGTTTCGACAAAACGGCAACTGTGGTTATGTACTACGTCCAGCCATCATGAGGGAGCAGGTGTCTTATTTTAGTGCCAATACTAAGGACTCAGTTCCTGGAGTATCTCCACAGCTTCTTCACATAAAGATTATTAGTGGACACAACTTTCCCAAACCCAAGGGCTCAGGCGCCAAAGGTGATGTTGTAGATCCCTATGCTTACGTTGAAATTCATGGCATCCCCGCCGATTGCGCGGAGCAAAGGACTAAAACGGTACATCAGAATGGCGACAATCCCATCTTTGATGAGAGTTTTGAGTTTCAAATTAACCTTCCAGAACTGGCAATGGTGCGCTTTGTCGTTTTGGATGACGACTACATTGGGGATGAGTTTATTGGTCAGTACACCATTCCCTTTGAGTGCATTCAGCCAGGTTTCCGCCACATTCCACTCCAGTCACTAACAGGTGAAGTGTTACCACACGCCTGGCTTTTTGTCCATGTGGCCATTACAAACCGGCGGGGTGGCGGTAAGCCTCACAAAAGGGGGCTTTCTGTCCGCAAAAGTAAAAGGGGTCGGGAATACGCCACCATGAGGATACTTCTCATCAAGTCTATAGATGAAGTCTTCAAAACTGCTGCACAGCCACTTCGGGAAGCCACAGACCTCAGAGAGAACATGCAGGTGAGATAAAATTATTATTATTATTTTAATTTTCTTCAAATTAATGCTATTTATCTTACCAAATAAACCCAAAAGAAAAAATATTCTTGTTTCAATAGAAGTTACAATCAACAACATTTGTGGCATAATGTTGATTACCACAAAATTATTTAGACTTGTCCCACCTTTTCTTAAAAACAAAAACAAAAAAAAACAATGGGGCAAGTGAAAGTGAATGGGACAAGTCTGTAAATGTTAAAATACTCACCGTTTCAAAAGTAGCCATAAACAATATGCATGCTAACATGGTTTATGCATAAGTGTGATAATATGGGTAATAACCGTTTCTGTGTAAAGGTATATCCAAATGTAAAACTTTGTTGCCATGACGATGTGACATCATAAACCCTAAAAAGATCATAAAACGCAAGCTCAAATAAAACACAAATTTTAACAGTATCATTTATTATTAATGCATTTAAATTCATGTATTTTTAAGCCTTTAACCCCTCCCCCATCCATTGTAAATGCCTTACTGAATCCTCATTTTTTGCTTTAAGGAAAGGAGGGATGAGTGGATTATTTCTTATTATATTATGTGTGGCATGTATCTTCTTTTCAATGGCGTGAGATTTTTTTCCTCAAAGGGCAAACACATCAGAAAAATGACCTTGAGAGGTAGCCACAGATTACGGAAAGTATCTTTTTGCAAGGACAGCAGCATTCGAACTGAAGCCTCTCTCGTACAGATAAACAAAAAAACAAAACCCACTGATTTTAATCAGGTTGAAATTCCTGTGTTGCACAACTTGTTGGAGTGGCACAAGTTCACTTTATAGATCAGCTGCAGATAAGTAAACTCCCTTATTTAGCCATGAAAACTGAGAATATATTCATATATAGGCTGCAGGTAGAAGATCAGCCAAATTCCTGTTTAATATTTGATGTGGAAAATGTGTTACATAACACAGAGTTAGAATGCCCAGAGGCATGTATTTGTTATACCCCCTTTAAGAAGAGATTAGGTTGTCTCGTGGATTAAAGGGGCACAGCTGTTTTAAAATGAGTCAGGAGTTTTTTTTTTCTAAAAAGATTGTACCACAGGCGGTGTTTAACCTGTTGATATGCAATTCCCCCGCACGCAGTGGTGACGTCACTCTGCTTGCATTTAATATAGAATTAAATGTAATTAATGTTAACAAATGATACATCTTTTCAAAGGTCTGAGGGTTCAACATTGATATCCGATCTCTGTTTCACGTTAGCAATGCTCCAGAAACAGCAATTTAGTTATTTGTGCAGGAGTACAAATGAAAACATGCGATATCAAAACAGGACTTTTATTATGAAAACACGATCGCCAGATGAATCCAGTTCAACACACTTGGGTCAATCGTCCATGACAAGCGTTCATTGAAAAACATCAAATAACACTTTTTGTCCATAAAAGTGATAAATCTGAGAAATATTGATATATCGGTTATATATATATATATATATATATATATATATATATATATATATATATATATATATATATATATACACACTCACCTAAAGGATTATTAGGAACACCATACTAATACTGTGTTTGACCCCCTTTCGCCTTCAGAACTGCCTTAATTCTACGTGGCATTGATTCAACAAGGTGCTGAAAGCATTCTTTAGAAATGTTGGCTCATATTGATTGGATAGCATCTTGCAGTTGATGGAGATTTGTGGGATGCACATCCAGGGCACGAAGCTCCCGTTCCACCACATCCCAAAGATGGTCTATTGGGTTGAGATCTGGTGACTGTGGGGGCCATTTTAGTACAGTGAACTCATTGTCATGTTCAAGAAACCAATTTGAAATGATTCGAGCTTTGTGACATGGTGCATTATCCTGCTGGAAGTAGCCATCAGAGGATGGGTACATGGTGGCCATAAAGGGATGGACATGGTCAGAAACAATGCTCAGGTAGGCCGTGGCATTTAAACGATGCCCAATTGGCACTAAGGGGCCTAAAGTGTGCCAAGAAAACATCCTCCACACCATTACACCACCACCACCACCAGCCGACACAGTGGTAACAAGGCATGATGGATCCATGTTCTCATTCTGTTTACGCCAAATTCTGACTCTACCATCTGAATGTCTCAACAGAAATCGAGACTCATCAGACCAGGCAACATTTTTCCAGTCTTCAACTGTCCAATTTTGGTGAGCTCTTGCAAATTGTAGCCTCTTTTTCCTATTTGTAGTGGAGATGAGTGGTACCCGGTGGGGTCTTCTGCTGTTGTAGCCCATCCGCCTCAAGGTTGTGCATGTTGTGGCTTCACAAATGCTTTGCTGCATACCTCGGTTGTAACGAGTGGTTATTTCAGTCAAAGTTGCTCTTCTATCAGCTTGAATCAGTCGGCCCATTCTCCTCTGACCTCTAGCATCAACAAGGCATTTTCGCCCACAGGACAGCCGCATACTGGATGTTTTTCCCTTTTCACACCATTCTTTGTAAACCCTAGAAATGGTTGTGTGTGAAAATCCCAGTAACTGAGCAGATTGTGAAATACTGAGACCGGCCCGTCTGGCACCAACAACCATGCCACGCTCAAAATTGCTTAAATCACCTTTCTTTCCCATTCTGACATTCAGTTTGGAGTTCAGGAGATTGTCTTGACCAGGACCACACCCCTAAATGCATTGAAGCAACTGCCATGTGATTGGTTGATTAGATAATTGCATTAATGAGAAGTTGAACAGGTGTTCCTAATAATCCTTTAGGTGAGTGTATATAGGTTTTGGATAGACAAGATTGACAAATGCTTATCAATAATACTCTTATGGCTAAAATGTTTAAGTGACTAAAATATCAATATGACTAAAATGTCAACAGTTTTCATTGACTAAAACTGCATAAATAATGCCATCAGACTTTGTCAAACAAAATGACTAAAAACAATAAATAGAAATAGGATTAGGTTGACTATGATAAAAACTAAAAAGGCCATTTGACACAGGATTAAGACTAAGATTCAATTAAAAAAACAGCTGACAAAATGAACACTAGTATTCAGTTGCCAGGTCATTAGGAGTGTAGTAATGCAAAGCCAACATTTACGTGTTTTTAACATCACTTTTTTGATCAGTATGGTACCACCTCCGCCTCATTTTGAGCCAGGAAAAACCCTGGTTATATGGCGATATTTTGGCTTTAAGATAACCGACACTGAGCAGAGAGAGGTACTGTGCAAAATTAAAGTTGCTACATCATGTGGCAACACGACAAATTTATATCAGCACCTAAAACAGCACAGAGAAAAGTAGAAAAGTGAGATTTCAGAAAATGATCCACACACAGGACATGAGATACCAGCGATAAGTAGAACTTTTTAGAAAGAGGATTTGGAAATACCAGTTGTCATTTAAAAACAACAACAACCGTTTTAGTGGTTTGATTGAGAGAACCACACTTTTATATCCAGTTTCCTTTTCAAAAGAGTTTATACAAAGTACATGTTACATCCTGTTTGTTTGGACAATCTTAATGTGTATGTTCTTATTTATTGTTCTTAATTTTATTTAAGTGTAATATTGAGAAAATAACAAGTTTGCAGAAATACAAAGATGTTATTATTTAATTTAGTAAAAATATCATTTTAATTTGTGAGTGGAAATCTAATGAGAAATACACATTTCAGCATTATCAGTAATTATTTGTGCATTTTCCGTGATAACCAAGCAAGTTGACTCGTGATACTATTTGTTTATTATATCGCAATCGCATATCGCAATATTAGCCTCGATAATCGCAATATGACATTTTCCCCAAATCGTGCAGCCCTAGCACCAATGTAATAATACATAGTGATAGGCACCAATTTTTACCTACATACATTTGCTACTAATATTTAATACAGGATGAATGCCAAATAGGGACATTTTTGATGACGCAAATGCATCTTTAACCATGGGTTTCACTCATTCCCTAATCTTATTCCAAACCCATATGACTTTCATTCTTTTGTAAAACACTAAATGTTAGCCTCAGTCACCACTCACTTCCATTGCATTTATTTTCCATACAATGAAAGTGAATGGTGACTGAGATTTTATATAATTTCTAATATATTGTGAATATTTAATATACAGTATTTCCCAGCCTAAGACATTAGCATTTTTACATTTAAAGTCTTTAAGTCAGATAATTAATTGAACAGTAAAAGGTCTCCTATTCTGTTATGGTTTCTCACAACATGCTGTATATTAGAGTTTATTTTAATAGTTATGTTTACAATGCTTTCTTCCCATGAAAACAATTTCAGGCTTAGAGACTATAACACTTCTTGTGTGTTCAGTCACACTACTTCATCTTCACGGTTATTTACACCAATGCTATCCAATCGTTTAAGTCTCATGAACAGACACAAACCAGTTATATCATTAAAATGGCCATTATTACAATTATTC
Organism: Moxostoma hubbsi; assembly: GCA_032164185.1. NCBI lineage: Eukaryota > Metazoa > Chordata > Actinopteri > Cypriniformes > Catostomidae > Moxostoma > Moxostoma hubbsi. Next base: position 41,280,126 of record JAVLUX010000015.1, read on the forward strand.
ACTTTTAAACTAAAACAATCAATACTATGGATGAAACATATCCTCAAGTAGTTTTCTCACAATGTGAAGCAGTTGTATTTAGTTTAATATTGGTTTGATTGGCTGAGACGTTTGATGGGATGAAAACTTTAATTGTGAGATAGACAAGTAAAGTACACTGGGGAATAAATGTACCTCTGTATAGAGTCTTTATATACAGTGGCCTGAATGTGTTTATATTATATAAGAAGATATCAATTCAAGAAGCATAAATCATCAATAAGTTCATCCACTTAAAAACAGTAGTCCTATACCTCAAAAACGACGAGTTGGACAGCTTGACAGGTCACATAATAGACATTTTTGACTGAATAATCTATGAAAGATCTATATAATATATCTAATATAATAGATTATAAATTATAATCTATCAGTAACCATAATGCTGTTTTAAACCCTTTTTAAAACTGGCACTGTTACTTCTGTTACGATTCTGAATGATGTTTTGTGATAATCAACATTATGCAACAAATGCTGTCAATTGATTTTAACTTGATTTAAACCTGCAACTTCCCTTTTCCCTTTTTTTTTGTCAAAGTGTCCAAAAACATTTTGATGGAGGTCAAGCGATAATGATTTTTGCCGATATCTAAGCTGGTGGACAAGGCAAAAACCTGTTTGTTTGTTTTTTAAATCGCTTTATTGAATGTGCAAAATGTCCTCGGTCTTTCCTTACAGTGACGGGCGCAGACAGAGGCTACAAAAACTAAATTTGTACTTTCAATCATCTATAACGTATTAGCCTACAATATAAACACTTGTCATACATTATAACACAAATGAGCTGTAAATCATCAACTGTAGATCATCAGTGATATCTTGTCATAATTGTCCGGTACTCCGGTACTATTGAATCTTTTCTACAGGAACACCATCTATCAAATTCAACATAAACTCAAAAATCAATAAAGGTTATATGAATAAACTCTCGATAATGCCCATGCTTCATATGTCTTTTTTTATAACATCCTGCTAATAATCATGCTACGGTCAATAAACAGTATCACAACTTGTAAGATTTAACTAAATTAATCTTTTTATATTATTATTCACTATATAAAGTTGGAGACGCAATGTATGTGCTGACAGTAGGTATGCGACTAACGATTATTTTGATAATCGATTAATCTAACGATTATTCGACTATTCGACGATTATTGCAGCAATTAATAATTAGCTCTTGATCGATTATTCAGCTTGTGTCCCGACTTAAAAGGTCGTATTAAACGTGCATACTATCAATAGAGGACAAAATCATCTTTTAAAAATAAGTTTAAATAACATTCACTGAATTAAAGTGGAAAGTTTAGTAAAGAAATTCACTGCAAAAAAACCTATTGTTATCAAGTGTTTTTGTCTCGTTTTCCATTTAAAATGGTCTAAAAATCCTTAAAACAAGATACATTTACTTGATTTCAACATATATGATATTTAGACTTGCTTTAAGAGAATGTATCTTAAATATACAGTAAGTGTATTTTGTATATACGTGTATTTTTTTCCACTTGTTTATAATTCTGAGAGTGCAATAAAGACAAAATATACTTATATTCAAGAACTATTCTCTAAAAGTAAATCGTATATGCTGCTGCTCAGGTGAATGCATCTTTTTTTTTTTTTTTTTAAGGATTTTTAGATATTTAAAAATATATGTATTTTTAAAATTATATTCAATATTCTCATAAAACTGTTTTTTATTCTGCAGTATAGCTGCTAAAGTAAATGTACATTGTTTTAAATTAGGTTTAGATATTTTTGTTTTTGGAAAACAAGCCAAAACAAATCATAAAAGTATTTTTTTGCAGTGTATAATGGGGCGAAGTCTTCCTCTCTCACCTTTTTATTTTTAACTTCAATCCATCTTTAACTCACAAAACAAACCCTCTCTTATTAATAAAGCTGCATATTGCCAGTTTTCTTCACGATAAGAAATGCACAGTGACACATATTATGATTCAATAAGTCGCAAGCCATCACGTTATAATCTAGCTGCAGCAAGTACATGCTCGTGAGACAAGCATCCCTGCGACAGTGTTCATCAGCCGGATGCAGTTTCAATCTCTCCCCCTTAGACTGTGACATTTGCACAACTCCTAGATGAGGCGCTGACTGCACAGAGAAATGCCAGTTTCGGAGATTGAAGTAAATTACATGACCTGCCTCTGAATTATTTGAACTTTAATAAATCTATAACGCATTAAAACTGCATTTAAGATGTAACGCCGGGGTGTTTCCTTTAAAGAGCAACGACTCCACTTATTCCACAACGAGAGTGCTTCTGTATTTACTTATTTGTTATTTTTGTATAATCCCCTCATACTTTGGGATCTACATCACCTGAAGCTGTTTGGAAAGTTTATAGTGCATCTGGACTGTGATCTGTGTAATTCTTCCTCTCCTCAGTCAGTCGCGAGCTGCAGTGATGCTCTCGCACGCCATCAGTTAAGTTTAATGTGATCTCATGTTACGTTAAATGAGATCAAACGACTATTCGACGACGAAAATGTCTGCCCTAGCTGACGCCGCACATTTTCATATACTTGCATTTTTCATTGCATGCGATTGCTTCAATTTATAACACTTCATTATAAAACAACTAAATGTATTATAGTGAGGATAAAATATGGATGCATACTGTCAGTACATAAAACCAATACGCATTACAAAACAATGAACAGTGGGAAAGAAGAAAAGCATATTTCAAATAGGTAAGACACGGGTGAGCAGGACGAGAGCCAAAAGATATAACAGAGAGGTCGATAGAGAACATCCATCGAGGTCTGAAGCAGTGCAGGTGACAATACAGTCAGAGAGCAGGGGATACATTTCATACTGTCCATTTACAGCCAAATTCTTATGAATAGGATGTCTGCATTTATATTGCTGGTGCTTGACAGGGAATGGTACAATGGCGGTCAAAGGTTTGGAATAATGTACAGATTTTGTTGTTTTGGAAGGAAATTGGTACTTTAATTCACCAAAGTTGCATTCAACTGATCACATAGTATAGTCAGGACATTAATAATGTGAAAAATAGCACCATCACTACAACACCTTATCCTTGAGTAATCATGCTAAAGTGATCATTTGTTACTAGAAAATAATTTTCCATTTGATCAAACACAGCTGAAAGCTATTTGGTTCGTTAAATGGAGCTTAACATTGTGTTTGTGTTTGTTTTTGAGTTGCCATGGTATGCAATAGACTGGCATGTCTTGAGGTCAATATTTGGTCAAAAAATTGCTTAAATCATCACTTAATCATTGTTTTGAGGAATGAAGACTATACAATGCTTGAAATGGCCAAAAACTGAAGATTTTTATACAATGGTGTACACTACAGTCTTCAAAGATGAAGTACAACTGGCTCTAAACAAGGACAGAAAGAGATGCGAATCAGAATGAGCTTTATTGCCAAGTATGCTTACACATACAAGGAATTTGTCCTGGTGACAGAAGCTTCCAGTGCACAAACAATTCAACAACAAGACAGAGATATTAAATAAAAAAATAAAAAAATAAAAGTGAATAGAAACTAAAGTGTGTGTATGTATGTATGTATGTATGTATATGTATATATATATATATATAAAGATACATATAAATAGACTAAGCTGTCTAATTAAATATTGTACATTAATTATTGCTGAATGGGGCATTTTTAACTGTTCATGAGATGGATAGCATGAGGGAAAAAACTGTTCTTGTGCCTGATGGTTCTGGTGCTCAGAGCTCTGTAGCGCCATCCAGAAGGGTAGTGGGCAGGGTGAGTGGGGTCCAGAGGGATTTTTTCAGCCTTTTTCCTCACTCTGGAAGTGTACTGTTCTTGAAGGAAGGGCAGGAGGGCAACCAATAATCCTCTCAGCAGTCCGAACTGTCCTCTGTAGGCTTCTGATATTCGATTTCGTAGCTGCTCCAAACCAGACAGTTTCTGAAGTGAGGTAGAAGGCCAGATGTACAACTAAACAATAAGTACATCAGAGTCACTAGTTTGAGAAATAGACGCCTCACATGTCCTCCGCTGACGACTTCATTGAATTCTACCTGCTCAACACCAGTTTCATATACAATAGTAAAGAGAAGACTCAGGGGTGCAGGACTTATGGGAAGAACTGCAAAGAAAAAGCCACTTTTTAAACAGAAATCAAAAAGAAAATGTTAGAGAGGGCAAAGTTACGGATCTTAACCCCATTGAGCTTTTGTGGGATCAGCTAGACTGAGAGGTGCGTGAGAAGTGCCCGACAAGACAGACACATCTTTGGGAAGTGCTACAGGAAGTGTGGGGTGAAATGTCACCGGAGTATCTGGACAAACTGGCAGCTGAAATGCCAAGCATCTGCAAAGCTGTCATTGCTGCACGGGGAGGATTTTTTGATGAGAACTCTTTGAAGTAGTTTAAGAAGTTTTGATTTTTATTTGTGTTTTTTCAAATTGTAACAGTAATTTTTCACAAAATGTATATCCTGACTATACATTGTGATCAACTGAATGCCACTTTGGTGAATAAAAGTACCAATTTCTTTCCATAAGAGCAAAATCTGTACATTATTCCAAACTTTTGTCTGCCAGTGTATATAATATAATATATATATATATATATATATATATATATAATTGGAGCTTGGCAATGTGGTCACTATTTTGAATAATTGTTTTGTGGAGCAATGTGAAGACTCTACAAAAAGTCTCCTTTTGACTTGCATAATAGGACGCAGACTTCAGAATTAACCTCTGAATTAAATTTCACTTGACCCAGCCCATAAGCGTTTGGCTCGAGGATGATTTCAACCCACTTGCACCTAGACTTATGCCCAAACATATAAAAACGTCATGGCCATGCCTGCATTGTGCATATCACATAGCGCTGCACTTAAGGCATAGGGCCCACTGTTTTTTATTTTACAGTTGTAATTTTTGTTTTATAGCTTTGACAAAGCAAAGTATCCCCAGGGCTACATGTACCTCTGGTTGGGAAACACTGATTTATACTACATATTCAATGCAGTAGAGCTGCTTTCACAAGAAAAATGATGTCATCAGCCCATATTCAGAACATTGCTTTTATAAAAGACATTCAATAAAACATGTCACATTTTTTGTTCATAGACTTTCACTATGAGAAATCTGGTACCTTTCTGCCTTTTGGTTTCTGTTTTCACATCACCTCCCTCAACTAGGTCACTGGCTATGTTCAGAATAACATACAATAAGTCATGACATTTGTGCAGTATGATATTTGTATGACACCAGCTGAATTAAGCATGCAACGTGATGAGGACATGGGACAACAATGTAGCATACTACTTTTTGAAAAAAATCATTTCAAGATATTGACCTTCTTGTACTCAACAGAATGCTGTTGTGCCATTTAAAGAGCTTTGCGGTCTGTCTGCGGTGGCCAACCTGAAGCAATGTATACTTGCGCTCTCGCCGCGCCTCATCGGGCCAGACAACTGCCCAGTTCTGCTCTTCAACCTCAAGGATCAGTATCCCACCTTGGAGGCCCAGGGTCTGCTGCCTGAACTCCTGAAGAAAGTTGTCACTGCTTATGACATGGTGAGCATTTCAGAATAAAATTCTTTGCTTTAAAAGAATAGTTCACCCATGACTGTCAATTCTGTCATTTCACTCACCTTCTGTGAAGCCCAAAAGGAGAATTTCTGAATGGTCGTCACAGTTCTTTTCCATTCAGTGACAGTTCTTAGTGACAGACTGTGTAATCTGACCTGAATAAAATGGGGCTAGTTTACTCGATCATTTACTCAACCTCATGTTAGTCCAAACCTCTATGACTTCCTTCTGTGGAATACAAAAGGAAATGTTTGGCAGAATGTAAGGGAATGACATCCTCAGTCACCATTCACTTTCACAGCATGGATAAAAGATGCAAATATGTAAATGGTGACTGAAGCTAACACTCTGCCTAACATCTCCTTTTGTGTTCTATGGAAAAAAGAAAGCCATATGAGTTTGGAACAACAGGGTGAGTAAATGATGTCTTGTCTAAATGAACATATGGAGGAAACAATAATTTACAGTTCTAAAAAGCTGTGAAACTTAAAATCTGTCTGTATGTTTCAAAGTACTTTATGCATGCTTTTACATTCACTGAATATTTTTTCAGATTTGATGCTTTGTAATGATGCAGAACGGGTCATGATAATGTGTTTGCATTTGAATAATGCACCATCGCAAACTGAAAATTCAAACTTCTGGGAAAACAGAATAGAGAATAGACAAGTTAAGTAGTTTGATGAGCAGGAATGCAATTATGGTCTCCGCAGAAGACCACAGCAGATCCATACAGGACCAAACTCCACACAACTCTGTAAACAAGCAGTCATTATGAAGTTCACTGCTATTCAACACATTCAATAGTAATGAGTCCAGAGGTCATGGTTTTGTGCACACATTGTCCTAAAATCATTTCAAAATCAACAGCAGGAAGTTATTGCGACAATGTGTAATTGTTTCTTGGAAATGGTGATGTAAGACATAACATGAAGCAGAATGCCTAAAATAACCTCAACTGTAGTAATAAAATAAAAAAAATAAAAAGCAACATCAGTGTTCAAAAAACAATTAGATTTTTTTAAAATATATAATTACTATAATCAGTTCTTCCGCCAAGTAATACAGTTAATGAACCTAACTGTAGGTTGTTTATGGTAGCTAAATGATAAAAATCAGTCACGGTAATCGACATCATTAAAAATGTCGGCTAAAAGCATAGGCTATGGGTTTTTCTTCAATTTCTGGCAGTATTTATGTCTCCAGGGGTTTATTTGTATTACAACTAACGGCTTTCAACTTTTTCCCATTTTTGTTACATGAAAGTCACATTAAATCTGACTTAGAACATTTTTTACCAGGCTTTTTCAATTGTTTTAAACTTATTTTTCAAATGCCTTTTATGAAAATTTGTACTGTTTTAGTCCCAGATAAAGACTGTCAATTAAACTATGGAAAACCATTAGAAAAATGTAAAAAAAGGTAATTAGGCACATTTTTACAGGTATTAATCTTTGACTGAAGTTTATGTATATTCCACTGGACTTTTTAAAAATAATAGAATCAAATGGGCAGTTTCAATTCACATCTAACTTTATTGGCAAGTGAATCTTAAGTGTACATTGACAGTGCGTTAATAGACACTATAAATACAGATATAGAACATACTGAATGCTGAAGTTTAAAATGTAAAAACTGTTATTTTCTCTGGCTGCCATTTAGTCTCCGTATACCTGTGTGCAGCTTGCTGAATGTCCAGGTCCTTCTCAGTCTCTATCGCACACATGCTGGGTCTCTCTTTCATGGTTTTGCTTTTGACAGTGGTTCAGACAAAAAGTAGTTCCTCATTTACAGGTGATGCGAAGAGATACGGCAGCTTGGCCGTATCTCTTGCACGCTTGGGGATGAAGTCTTTATTCTCCATAGAGTAAATCCGCTCCCGTGTTTATTATGCCAGGGACATGCATCGAATGTTATGAATAATGTGCACTGCTCCACACAATCAGTTTCTGTGCGAGGATGTGCACTTGACTTAAGCGATTATCTCCTGAAAATGTATATATGCCAATTTTAGCAACAGTAAGTGGGGAAAACGTTAGTGAAGTTTCACCCATTGAACAAAAGTGCCTGGGTTTGTTCTTGGCAGGCAGCAGATTCCCAAACCCTTCCCCCACCCTAATCTGAGTTTGTAAGGACGAGTAGTCTGCCAGGAGCAAATAGAGACACCTTTCTTGTGAAGATTCAGGAAGTAAAAAAAACAACCAAAAAACAGATAATGCATTACTTAATTTTTTTGGACGCGTTAATGTATATATGCATAATATGTATTTAGACATTGTGTCAAGGACAAGGCCAGGCCATTACGACACACGCCCGGCCCACAATCGGGCCAATCAGCCGATGAGAGGGATAAGTGCAACAAGATGTGGCAGTTCGGAAGAGAGAGAGCTACAGGCAGCTGCCCTGTATGCGTTTACATTTGTGTGTCTTTGTGTTTAAGTTTATTAAAAACGTTACTTTGATGCTTCATCTGGTTCCCACCTCCTCCTTTCATTGAACCCTGTTACATTGGTGTCGAAGTCCGGGAAGGAGGAGGAATGCGCAGTCGTAGAGTCCTCGCCACAACCATCCAGCCCAGTGGAGCAGCCGGTGCCATCTGCGAGGGGAGGAGGGGTTCACTGCCAACCACCTGGAGCGTTGGGGCCACTTCCAGGGGCGGAGGAGTTCCCTATCGGCCGCCAAAACGCTGTGGGTCGGAAGAACGTCCACTGTCCTCGAGGGGAGTTGGGGCTCACTGCCGGCCACCTGGTCCGGTGGGGCCACTGCCAGGGGCGGAGGAATTCCCTATCGGCTGCCAAAACGCTGTGGGTCGAAAGAACGTCCAGTGTCCGCGAGGGGAGGAGGGGCTCACTGCCGGCCACCTGGAGCGGTGGGGCCAATTCCAGGGGCGGAGGAGTTCCCTGTCGGTCACCAAAACGCGGCGGGGTCAGTAGAATGGCCACTGCCCGTGAGGGGAGGAGGGGCTCACTGCCGGCCACCTGGAGCGGTGGGGCCACTACCAGGGGCGGAGGAGTTCCCTGTCGGTCACCAAAACGCGGCGGGGTCAGTAGATTGGCCACTGCCCGTGAAGGGAGAAGGGGCTCACTGCCGACCACCTGGAGCGGTGGGGCCACTGCCAGGGGCGGAGGAGTTCCCTGTCGGTCATCAAAACGCGGCAGGGTCGGAAGAACGGCCACTGTCCGTGAGTGGAGGAGGGGCTCACTGCCGACCACCTGGAATGGTAGAGCCGCTTTCAGGGGCGGAGGAGTTTCCTACCAGCTGCCAAAACACAGAGGGGTTGGAGGACTGTCTCCGGTCCGCTAGAGCCAGTGGAGTGTAGTCTCTAAGTGATAGTCATATCACTTAGTCATAAGTGTTGCATTTTGTGCAATACTTATGACTAGTTGTGCTCCTCTCAGTTATCATTGAGTGCAAGAGCATGTCTGTAGAAGGCTGTGTCAAGCGTACTGCTTGTTGGTTTGACTAGGCTTGTTGCCTGTGCATCTGGTTCACTGACCATTACTGCCGCATCAAGGTGGTACATCAAGCTAGAATTGCTCAGATGGTAGGAACATTCCTTTTTATCGATTTACATACAGGTCAGGGGCATGATTAAATCTATCTATCTGTCTGGCCAATTATGCATATAAAATTTATTTTTATGAATCAAAATTCTGATTGAATGAGCAAAATCAAAGCCATTGTAAAATAGCTAATACACACACACACACACACACACACCTGTGACTGCAGGCAATTAGGCAAATTTTATATAAATGCAGCAATATTTGACAGTGCTTGGCAACTGTAAACAAACTAATCTCCACTACACCTTGTTCCTAATACCCCATAATAACAAGTTTTTCCTCTGTATTTTCACATAACTCCATGTTTCTTTATCACTCTCATGTGTCCACTGATAACCATACAAATATTTCTACTGTGGTATAAACAATATAGCAAGATCTCTTCCGGTTAACACGTCAACTGTAGCACCATGGTGTTCTGTATATCTTCATATGCCCAGTCCTAACAGCTATTACAGACTGCTTATGGAGCACTCGTATAGACATGAATGAGCTGAACGACATGCTCATGTGCCTTTGAGTACAAGCAGCACTGTTTGTGTATCAGTTGGATAGGAGGAGCTGCTGTCCTCCCTCTGGTCCTCTGCTCTATAAATATCCTCTTATAGTGGTGGATCTGCCGCCAAGGCTGCAATTTCTTCAGCCATTAGTAATGTAATGACAGAGTGCATGTCAGGATTGAGACAGCTGCTACTGCTGTGTGTGCATGAGGACAGATACCCGTGCATTGAATGGACCATGTCTCTTATTGTGTTACAGTTACAAACAAAGAAGGGTGGTGTGGCCTTCAAATTAGTAGTTTTAGTAAGTCTTCCATCATTAACTCACTCTCACGATGTTCTAATCCCTTTCAAAACAATGTCATTAGAGTTTGGAACGGGGATTGAAAAGTTCCAAGGAACGTCCCTTTCAATTGTTCCATAGTGAAAAAGTGGTTTGATCATTAATTTGGTTATTATTAATAAATGCACATGAAAACTGCATTGCTGACAAGGTGGAGAGGATGCTAACATTAGCTGATTGAATGGTTAGAACAATTTTCCAAAGTCAAGCATGTAAACTGCTTATCTTTCCTCTTAATTTGTCATTTTGATTAAAAAATAGTCCCTTATGAATTTTTGCTGATCCGAAGAGGTTGAGCGGCATCCAGCTTGTTCCAGTTAGGTTATAAACATAAGTGCTGCGTAGAGGTTTTGTTGCTATGCAGATTAATAAGTTTTTAATAAATCATCTGTAATAAATACATTTCATGTTAATGTCAACTTTATGTGAAAATGCAGCCTGAGTTTTTGCTTTAATTTCATTCAGTTTCATTCATTTCAGATTGCAAAGGCTTTGAAGAAGTTACCAGTGTGTGAGAACTGATTATTGCCATGGAAAGCGATACTTACTAAAGTTCAGCACTATTTTACATTGAGTGAAACGTATTCATTCATAATATAGATTTTAAAAACTATCAGCTGATTAATCGCCTATTGACCTGCTTCCCCACCTTAGTTATCGGTATCGGTAAAACCCACTATCGGTTGACCTCTAGTAAAAAGTACATTTCTCAGTTGTTTCCATGTCTTCACTGAATTATTGTTAGATATGAGGCATTTATAAAGATTTGATGCTGTCATGTTCTGACTGAGAAGCAAATCTGTAATTAAAAATGTAAATAAAATATAAAATAATTATTAAATGTTTAAAATATAATAAAAATAATAAGTCGGCCAGCACAAGATGCCCTAGCAGTGTATGCATGCATGCAGGAGAGAGAGAGATTTTGGCTATTAAATGTATTTTTGAAATATTGTAATATTGCATATTGTTATATCACACACCTTTAGCACAGAGTACTGTCATTTAAAAAACATTTTTATTAACTGTTATTTTATTTTGTTCTAACCGGTTAGGGTTACCTATAAGTACCTATATACCTAAAAGTTTCTGCTCAGAACGAACCAAATCATTATTTATTTATTTTTATTTTTTTGCGTTTTTAGTCCCTGTTTGGAACATCATGAAGGTGAGATTTTCCTTTTCTTTACTGCACTTCTTGAGTATGAGGAAATTATTCAGAAACTGGTGTTCTGTCAGCTTTTCTGCATGCGCTCTGTCAGGTGCGGGCAACCATCGCCATGTGGCGAGGCCATCAGAATGTGTGTGCTCTGAATTGTCTTCCTGGAAGGTTGCCACAGCTTCATGACTAATCTCTGTGAGAGATTTCTGAACACGGTTCATCAGAGGAAGATGCTGGCGGGAAACTAAGGCAGCTGTTTTTTCTCATCGTTGGCATGGAAAAATAATCTGCCACCGATATTTGACTTTACTATGTGCTACGCAACTATAGGGATATATAATTCAATTCAGCAAACCTGAGGTACAAAAAGACCCTTCTAAAGTATTTCAGAAACTCCCTGACTGCATTCAATTAAAAGCCTGCACTAGTTTTAGCTAATGCTAACATATCACTTCATCACAAGAGCAAGGGATTGCTCAAAACAATGAAGTCTGATGATACAATGTCATAGAAATGACATCTCAGGGTTGTTAAAATCACCTTTCAATAATTCACTTTACAGTTATTCAAGTCATGTGGTTTTTATTGTCATTCAACCATATACAGTTAGTACACAGTGAAACGAGACAACGTTCCTCCAGGACCATGGTGCTACATAAAACAACATAGAACAAACACAGAACCACATGAGACTACACAGACTAAATAAAATACCTGTATAAAGTGCACGTGCAAACGTGTGCCAAAAGTACGGGACAGTACAATAAATTACTGACAATGAACAGGAAATAGACACAGTGAGAGACAGTGCAGCGCCGACCAGTTCCTAAAAATGCCAAATGTAAACAACATACTATGAGATAGTGTTCTATGGACATAGCAGTTATTGAGGTAGCAGCCAGTTATGAAGTGATAATAATTAAAGTGCAACTCGGGACGTGTGTGTGTGTGTGTGTGTGTGTGTGTGTGTGTGTGTGTGTGTGTGTGTGTGTGTGTGTGTGTGTGTGTGTTCAGTCTCTGAGTACTGAGGAGTCTGATGGCTTGGGGGAAGAAGCTGTTACACAGTCTGGCCGTGAGAACCCGAATGTTTCGGTACCTCTTGCCAGATGGCAAGAGGGTGAAGAGTTTGTGTGAGGGGTGTGTGGGGTCGTCCACAATGCTGGTGGCTTTGCGGATGCAGTGTTTTTTGTAAATGTCATTGATGGAGGGAAGAGAGACCCCGATGATCTTCTCAGCTGTCCACACTATCCTCTGCAGGACTTTGCGCTCCGAAACGGTGCAAGTCATGTATAACCACATAGGGCTGTGCAATATAGCTAGAAATATTTATATTTTCCTGCCTGCTGTCAATATAAAATAAACTGTATATCTCAGAATTTATTTTAAGTATTTGCTCTTAAGTGGTTTAAAATGGGGATTTTTGTTTTCCAATCAGGAAACATTTAAATCAAGTATATTCAAATAATTAAATATTTAAATCAAGATGTGAAATATAGCAAAAATATAATTGAAAATAATCATGCCATGTTTTTCCATCCTGTTTTTCACTTAATGAACACACAGAAAATGTATATTTAGTCATTTGAATTCGTATGCACAGATAGCCTGCCCTATAACTATAAATGGGTAATGGGTAGCCATTTTTATCAGTTTATTTTAAATGAAACTTTTTCAATGTGCACTCAAATTAATTATAATTTTGAAACATATGTATAAAACCACATGAGATGAGGACTCTAGTCATATCTGTGATATTACAAAAGCTGTTTTTTTCCCCTCCCAATTTGGAATGCCCAATTCCCAATGTGCTTTCTTTAAGTCCTCGTGGTCGCGTAGTGATTCGCCTCAATCCGGGTGGCGGAGGACGATTCCCAGCTGCTTCCGCGTCTGAGACAGTCAACCTGTGCATCTTATCACGTGACTTGAGCGCGTTGCCACTGAGACAAGGCTTCACGCCATCCACCGCGGCATCCACGCTCAACTCACCATGCACCCACTGAGAACAAACCACATTATAGCGATCACGAGGAGGTTACCCCATGTGACTCTTCCCTCCCTAGCATCCGGGCCAATTTTGTTGCTTAGGAGACCTGACTGGAGTCACTCAGCAAACTCCAGGTGTGGTAACAAGCGCCTTTACCATTGAGCTACCCAGGGCCCCTTATAAAAGCTGTTTTATAATACATGGGGCAAGGGAGTCTTCATGGGGGTTGCCATTTAAAAATCACATGACCAGCTGAATACTACTCGCTTAATCTCAGTTATCGTCTTGTTATTGGACACGTTCACTCATGGATTAAATGAATCATGGCTGATTGTGAATAGTGAATTTCTACAATTGCATCTGTCACATGAAAACTATGATTTTGAATGATGTTGCATCCACACCACTAGGTGTCACTGCAGTGTTTCCCCTGCCATTATATTAGGGGGCGCCCCACCCCCCCAACGGCACCCTCCGCCCCCCTTGAAGGTAAAGTTAATTATATTTTCTATATAGCGTCTCTTTATTCAAGCTACGTGTAGGATAAATACAAAGTTTCTACGACAGCTCTTTGGCATGGTGTAATGCCGCGGATACACTAGACTTTGAGACTACGGTCGTGATATGACGTCACATTAATTCAACATATAACAAATAGTAATACACTCAAAATGTAAAAAATATACAATCTACTCGACTTTACTACAAAAATATAATTTTTATAGGGATTAGACACTCACAAGTGAGTGATTTCGGACACAGTAATGGAGTCGACACCAAGAGTCGATTCCTGTGATGGAGTCGACCCCGAGTCTGGGGCTATTCAGAGTCGAGGAGTCGACTCCCCATCACACACTCCCACCAGCGGACAGAAAGCGTGCGTCGGAAATATGTTGCGTCAATCACCTGAAAAGAAGACAAAAATATGTGTGTTTTTTAAACGACCCCAGGGTGGTGAAGATGGCAACACTCGCTCTCCTGTAAGTAGCACCCGGAGTAGAGCTACTGCTCCGAGTCCAAGTACAGAAAAGAGCCCAAGTGCTGCACGCCCTTTCCCTGACAAAAGGCAAAAGTCCAGTCACTAGTGATGGGTCGTTCGTGAACGAATCGGCTCTAAGAGCCGACTCTTGTAGGTGAACATTGGGAGCCGGCTCGCATATCAGAAGAGCCAGATCTATTAATAAAAATATTTAAAAAAATTAAGATATGAACAATCAAAAGATTTAAATTAATATAATTAACTAATTCAAAGAACAAAAAATTTAATAATATAGGCCTTAATGCTCAATCACACACATATTTGTTCTGACTGTCTGCTCAGACTAACAGCCTGCTGGCTTCTATTGCTCTGACGGTCCCAGTCAGTAGTGTAAACTGTGAAAGGGACTTCTCAACCATGAACAGGGTAATACAAACTTTTCACAATAGGATTTGCTGCTTTTAGCTATATGTTAAGCTATCACATTACAAACATCCACAATAGGCTGCAAGGAGACCATCTTGCAGCATGCATGCGGATCTCAATAAATGGGCCAGACGTTTCTGACTTCCCATATCAAGAGGCTCTGGAAATGTTCTTCCAGAAGCCCAGAAAGATACACTGCAGTGACAAAAGCTGCACACTTTGTGGATAAATTACATAAAAATAAATGTTCCAATGTTTAGTTTAATGTACAGTTCAAATAATTGTTCAGTTAATATATTCACTGCTGCCATTAAAAGAAACAAATGAACACCATGACTCCTTTAATTGTTTGTGTCTGTGTCAATTTTCCCCAACCAACCAACCTCTTTTTGTTAAAGAGACAGTACCGTTTTTAGCATGTGTTCTATAAATCAATGTAAATACTTATAATAAACATCTAACAAAAATATATGAAATATTATATTCATTAACTGAATACTTTGATTCATTTTTAAAAAGCAAAAATGTGACCAAAATGTGGAAAAACAAACAAAATTATTTTGTGTAGTAATTGATGCCAAATGTACAAGATTGTCCACTCAGAATACATTTCAATTACGGTTTCTGATTGCACTTGCAATCTCTATAAATTAATTTTCAATGATAATTTAATACTTGATCTTTATCTAGTAATCACTAAAAATGGATAAAGTCATAGAATTTCTTAGACAAATGGTTTGGGAACTCTTCTATTAAAAAGCTTCTATTCTATCTAGTCTCTGGGTTTATGATGTGGCTTTGGTGTCATTAAGAGTGCAGTGGAGGATATACAGCCATTGGGCCTGTGCTGAGATGTCTGTCTGAATTAGTTTTAGAGTGTTTTAATGGTCTCCCATAATTAAATTAGGATTCAGCTCACCTCATTAGAAGAGTGTGGGTCCGCGCTGAACAAAAGGGCGTATCTGTTACATAATCTGCCCCACTTTCTGTTCTGCTGTGACTTTACTCGTTAAGTGAGCGGTTTACATGCAATAGCCCTGTACTTCCTCTTTGGTATTGACTTGTGCTTCTAACCATATGGTAAACATTACTTTTTACAGTGGCCCCCAAAATTACTTGGACTTTTTTTTTTTTTTTTTTTGTTACACTTAAAGGGATATTTAACCCAAAAGTGAAAATTCTGTCATCATCAACATGTCATTCCAAATCTCTTTTTTTTTTTCTGTGGAAGACAAAAGTGTTTTGGCAAGGTGACAACGCCAGTCACCATTCTTTGTAATGATATAGAAAGAGAGAAAAAAGGATGCAACGTAAGTTAATGGTGATTGAGACTAACATATTGCCATATCTCTTTATGTTTTCCATGGAAGAAAGTCATATGAGGTTTACAAGGGAGAGTACATTTTCACCCCCCAAAAAAAGAAGAATATATATATATTATTATTTTTTTTTTTGGTGTACTATCCCTTTAAAACATGTCTGAGTGTCAGTACATTAGAGAACAAAATATCAAAGCAAGTGTCTGCACACAAATTTTGCTAGAGCTTTCTCAGGATTAACCAAAGCCATTTTTTACTTTTTAAAAAGACCAAAGTGTGCTCGACTGCAGAGCGCACATATGCCTAGTTAATGATCAATTACTGCTGCTATGATTAACAAAAGATTGACACAAACATCACTTTTTAATAAAATTCCCTTTAAAGCTTTCTGTTGACAATAATTGCACAACTTAATTGTAAAGAGTTAGCTTGTGCTTCATATCTTTAAAATAAGTACCACTTTGTTTAATATTTTTTTATTTAATACAATGACATTCTTACATTTTTAAGTGTTGTTTAAGAGTACAAATATTTGTGGGGCCATTGTACACTATATGGCAATTGAGTTAATACAAGTGTCTTTGACATCCAGTGTACAGGCAATGTATGACCACTGTAGCACATTATTAATGAGGCAAGGCATCATCTTTTAAAGCGATCATCAAGTTTCTGCAGTAACTACATGGATGTTAACTATGTATCTCTTAATCTTGTGTTTCCCAGATGATCCAGACAAGTCGAACTCTGCTCGAGAACTCTGATAGCATGTATGACAGAATACTGCAAGTCCAGAAAACAGGTAAGAGAAAAACACTGTAAGGGAGTATGAATGGTTCAGGATGTTGAATAAAAGCGAGTGAGAGACCGGAAAAAAAAAGGCCGTGTTCCACCAGGGAGAGATGTTTCTTGGAACACATTCGATCGATGCATCCCTTCGATCGCAGTGACCTCTGATATAGAGCGGAGAAAACACAAGCGTGTCAAACTAAAAGAGCTCAAAGAGAATAAGCTAATTATGCCGTGTTGTTATGAAAGGCTCATTGCGCAAGCTTTTCTCTTCACCTGTGTGATGTCCTGCTTTTCAAATGCCGATCAAGTGTTTTTTTTTTGACTCTCAATGTTGTCAGTGGCTCTTTGCTGTCTTAATTAACAGGGCAGAAAAAGGATAAACATCTATGGCCTATCAAAGCCCCGCAATCAATGGTGACTCCAGCAGCTGCACGATGTGATTGCCGGATATCAGTCTTGATTGCATTCACTCTATTATGAAAGAGAAGCATTGAATGCAGAAGAAAGGCAGCAGTCTGTTTTATCAAGCGTTTGTGTAATTTTAAGGTGCATCTGTGCCCTTTTGAAATTGAATAGAGTGGCCTCATCTTAAACTTCACTTCTAATCTGACAAATCAAATCAGATGAAAGAATCAAAATTGAATTTAGAAAACAGACGGCTTTACATCCACCCTTTGCAAAATGTAACATTAGAAAACGTGTGCATGTGTAAAACGACCCATTTTTTGATGATGACTATAATGATAAATTTAGCTGCAAGCAGCAATACCGGGATCAGGTCAATTATCGGCACCATGAGCAGCAAAAGAAGCTTTGTGACATGTTTTTAGAGTTTGATGAACAGTGTATGAGGAGTAAAAACCCCATTTATTTAAAAAATAACAAAAAATTGCTAGTTCTTAGAATTTTTGTCCAGTATGTGGCTCTGTCCTGAAACTGCTGAGGTACTATCTGGGCATGATGGTTATCGTGTAGGAAAGTGTTCAAGAGTTATAAGAAAAAAAAAAGCAATTTTTCTATCCCCTGAACAGTAGGGGGCAGTGTGCCAAAATGCTGCAGGTAACCTCAGGGCCTAATGGTGATGATACGTACCAAGTTTCGTCCCAATCCCTCAAAGCTTTTTGAAGATACAGCCTCAAGTTCAATTTTGTGCGTTATTCGTCGAAGCGCCATTCGAAAACGGTATGGTTAATTAAAATTATTTGAATAACTTTTTGCCGTGAGTGCCTCTTGTTGATGCAGGCCAATTTTCGTGCAAATCGGACAGTCTAGTATACAGTGTTTCGTAACAATACACCAAGTCGTTCGTCAAAAACAGAATTTGATGTCTAAATTCAAAATGGCCAACAAAGGAAAATGTGGTATCGTTCGACTCTGTATGTAGCACTTGATCTAAAGAGACATTTTTCGTTATTTTCTGCAAAAGTGTTCGAGTTATAAGCCAAAAAAATATCAGTTTTTGCTATCTCCTTACCAGTAGAGGGTAGTGCACCAAAACGCTGCAGGTAAACTCATGGCCTAATGGTGATGACACGTACCAAGTTTTGTCCAAATCCCTCAAAGCGTTGCGGAGATACAGCCTCAAGTTAAATTTTGCACATTCTTCGTCGAATTCGTTGAAGCACAATTTGAAAACGGTATTGTTTATCAAAGTTCTGTTAATAACTATGTTGTGAGTGCCTCTAGATGCAGCCAAATTTCATGCAAATCGGACAAACCATCTAAGAGTTAGAAAAAGTAGGTAGTTTGCTCGATCATGACATAATTGGTATCATTGTTCTTTGCATGAACAACAGAATCTATCAAGACCAGTCTCATGACAGTAGGCTAAAGGAGTGAATAGCTATTAGCATTTTTAGAAATAGCATTACAGTTTTTGACCACAAGGTAGTGCTGTCTCTGAACTTTGAGTCCCTTCAGAGCATGGTGCCAAAGACACATACCAGGTTTGGTAATGATACGCCAAGTCATTCATAAAATACAGCATTTGATGTCACAATTAAAGATGGCCAACATAAAATAGGAATTTATATTTGAAAAAACATGCCAGTGTATTAATGATAATTTTTGTTATGTAACATTGGTGTTTTTTTTTTATCATATTGCTGTTCTGCCTTTTTATAAAACCAGTATGCCACTCTAAGGCCATGTACACAGTAATTAATTTGAAATTGATAGTTTAAAACTTTTGTTTTCATTTTCCTAATATCATCGTTTTCCAAAGTATGCATCGAGCGTGTTTGTGAAAGTCTTCATTTTCCGTGGAGGAAAACATCTGTCCCGTGTGACTGAGAGGAGTAAACATAGCAAAATCAATGTTTAAAAACGAAAACATAATAGTGTGTATGTGGCATAACTATAATTGTTTTCGGTTTCCTAAAGTCATAATTTTGTTTTCGGTGGAGGAAAATTACTTTTCAGTGTGTATAAGAGGAGTAAACTTAGCGAAATCAACGAGTTTTCAAAAGAAAACAGATTAGTATGAACCAAGACAGTTTTCCTGACAAAAACACACATATACCACAGTAAAATCATTGTAATGCACAGCCTTTAGTGCATTAGTGCTCAATGTTTTATGCACGACGTAGAGGCGAAGAACTACCCAATGTGAAGTGCATTAAAATTGTTTAACGCACTCCTGTTGATTAGGTTGTCACTCCTAAGAACATGTAATATTGAATTTCTATTCTTTGTCATTTTCACATAAATGCGGAAAAACAATCGAGTATTTGAACAGTATATGGTATAAAGTCATGGATTTTTAAGCTGTGGCAAAAAAAAAAAAAAAAAAAAAACGAGAATATGAATCACTCCTGCTGTAATTCATATATAATCAATTTCTCCGTGGCATTTATCTTTTTATATTTTAAAGTGTTCATATTTCAGCTCATCAACTTGGTGATGCATAGTGGAAACTCTGATAATCCTTTTTATTTTCGTTTTTTCTTCACCTTGGTTTTGTTGCCATGAAATTGGCAGGTAATCGATGCAGTGGGTTGGCGTTCTTTTTTTATTGATCTGGGATGATGGAATCTTGGCACAGGAAGCTGTTAAAGAGTTCATTATGTGTTCTCTCGATGAACAATTATCACTGGTGCACACAAATGCAAACACTACCCCTTGTTTTGTCAAGTCAACACTGAATCAATATGTTCTCCATTCACTGGATCAATATCACTCCATTATCACACAGGTCATTTCCGGTCATTGATCTCCTAAATAAAATAAATCTTAATGCACTGGAGTTACAAATGTTGGTAACACTACAAATAGGTTCCATTTGTCGACATTAACAATTAACACTGAACTAACAGTCAACATTGCTTTCACAGCATTTTATTAATCTTGGTTAATTTCAACATATACTGATACATTTTAAAATCAAAAGTTGTATTTGTTAGTTAATGCACTATGAACTAACATTGGACTATTTTTTTTAACAAAGATGAATAAATTCTGTACAAAATTAATTGTTCATCAGTTTGTTCATGATACCCAATTCATTAACTAATTTTAACGAATGGAACCTTATTGTAATGTGTTACCGAAAGGCAAGTATCACTATTACTATTGCTCATACTTAAGGTTGGCGGTTGGTAAACTCTTGCCCTTAATATTACATTTTGCAAAGGAAGCATCGCTTGTGCTATCAACGTGAATGACACCTCAAATCATGCAGCATGTTCGGACTTGTTTGGCAGAAGATAAAATGGGAGAACAAAAATCAGTCATACACTTACATTGAAGGAGGGACACAAGTCATATCTAGAGTGTTATAGAAATCTGGGGCTGGGCAACTGCATAGCAATGTACTAACAACCACTCATAGCACCTTAGCAACCACCCAGAACATCCTAGCAAATACATAGCAACCAGTATAGGGGAGTACTGAGTAGCGATGCTATTACCTTAGTATAGTAGCATAGATATTCGAGTAATGAGCTTCATTTTCCAATATGTAGCACTGGAGCATCACAAAATGCTACATTTGTCACACTGTATTGCGAACGCAGCAATGGAGCTTTGAGAGTAATCAAACTCACTCACTTGAGTTGCCCTCTTTCTCTGGGGACTTAAAGTGAATCATTTTTTCAGACAGTGTATGTAAATGAACTAGTTAAAATAAAGAATTTCCTTATATTAAGCATTGAGAGCTCTGATTCATATTAGTAAGTCAGTTCTTTTAGGCTGTTCATTGAAATGGACTATTTTGCCTAAATTATTTAAGTACGAATTTATGTTCAATTTAATGTTATCACTAAAGGACAACCGATGTATCTGTGCCGAAAGTTTCTTTTTTACTAACGGTTAGCAGCAAAAATCAAAGCCGACAGTTACAGATTTTACTTTTATTATTATTACTTTTTAAGGTTAAAACAAATTAGCGCTCTGAAGTAGATATACATTAATCATAAGTTCATGTTAATGTTCATGTTGATTTTCACTGATGGTGTCCTTAGAGAAAAGGGGGAAAAATTATGACTGGATCACTGATGATCTACTGTTGATGACTTACTGCTCATAAAGTATTTACTAAAGCAGCGAGACAACACAAAAGCAAGAATGCTGTATGGCCCTACATCAGCATGGCTGTGATTCAGCTGCAGGTAATCACAGCATTAACATGATTGTGAGTGTGCTATTGCTTTTATACACCAGTTCAAAGAACAAGTAAAAAAAAATCGTATTTGTGCATGGTACTACTTTCTTACGCTACGGATCAGGATCTGCCATTGCGTGTTAAAAAGATATACACAAGCCTCCATTACTAATTCAAAAACACCACTTCAGAACTAGTAATGACGGCTTGGGCTGTTTTATCCCTTTTTAACCCCCATTAATACCCTATCCCCCTCCCAATCCCCAACCCTCAACAAACATCACCATGGTCAAGCCTGAGTTACACACATACAATATAAACACAAAATCAAATATTTTTGAGAAAATTTAAATATAACAAATCACCAAATAACGAGAGAAAGGGAGAAAATAAAAATTCCACAATGGATACAGGTGGATACAAAATTTCAACCATAATTATATTACACATGGTCCTCACTGAGAGCCTTCCAGAAAGGTCAAGTATTTGTCCCATTTCTTACCATACACGTCTAATCTGCCAAGCTGTTTATAAGACATCTTTTCAAATGCCTCCACCCTGCCCAATTCAGTGAACCATTCTTGAAATAAAGGAACGCCCTTTGACTTCCATCCTCTAAGAATGATCTGTCTGCAAATCATTACACTAGTTTGGACCCAG
This sequence comes from Moxostoma hubbsi, assembly GCA_032164185.1. NCBI lineage: Eukaryota > Metazoa > Chordata > Actinopteri > Cypriniformes > Catostomidae > Moxostoma > Moxostoma hubbsi. The sequence goes on from JAVLUX010000015.1 coordinate 41,302,063, forward strand.
CTTTTATATATTTGTCACCTACAGTACTTTAATAACCACCCCATCACCCAATATACATTGTCTGGGATAGAATGAAATTTGAACCTCTCAGATAAAATTCTAGACTCTTATATTACCCAATATTCTTGAATCTTAGCTCAGCACCACTGAGCATGGGCTATGTCTCCATCCTCCAAATGACATCACCAGCAGGTAGATGTGTCTTCTAAACCAAGCCTAAAAAATCTATCCAGTTCAGTAGAAACTATGCAAAATCTTAAACTGAATAAGGCGTACCATTGCATCCCTAGACATAGTTTTAAAATGTTTTAAAAATTGTTTCGCACTCCCGATCCTCCAATACCAAGTTTAAATCTCTTTCCCATAACCTCTTAAGAGCTGTTAAGGCCCCATCTCTCTGAATCAATGAGGAATAATACACTAACGCTTCATGACCCTTCCAAAGGCTGTGAGCATCATACAGTGGATGTCTGCAGCTTTAAAGGGGCTGTGTACTACCACCAAAAAAATCGATTAAAAAATCGAGACCTAGTAATCCTAAATTGCTGTATTATATTTTCAAATGATCTCAAAGCTTCATTTTCATAAAAGGTCACCAAGTGTAGCAACACCCCTCTCCATCCATTCTTTCCAGCAAAAGGGGGACTTGTTAATACATAATTTGGGGTGATAATGTGAATTCTTGTCAAAAACATCCTATTATCTCTGTTAAAATAACCATCCAAGCGTGGGTCCCTACAGAGTATGTGCAAGAGTCACTCACTCTCTCCTCCGCCATGTTGATCACAACTCTTCACAATACAGAAACTCCAGTATCAGGTAAGTGCCCTCAGTATGTGCGAATACTCCATCGGATGTGTCTCTCAGCTGTGATAGTTGTAATCTGAGCGATCGTGGAGTGAGAGACAATGCCGATGAATTCAAAGAAACCACTTGCTCACTGACAGGGCTGATTCTATGCATGTCAAATTTGACTGACACATAAAAGTAGTCTTTTGTCAGCACCTGCTGGCTAAAACCTTTAATGTCAGAGGGAAAAATGAAAAGACACACATAGCTATTGTACACATCTGCACTGCTCTTACACTTTAGTTTAGAATACCATGAACCCAAGCAGAGTGATACAAACAGTGAAGCGTCTGAAGTGCTGATGGTGTAAGACTTTAGTACTCATGAAACGTCTCTCGTCCAATCAGATTCGAGGACCGGAACTAACTGTTGTAGAATAACCTAGATAACAATGTTTATTTAATAGTGTTTACAGTATATTGAAATACACTGTAAGATGATTAAGACGAGTTCATGTTTTGTTTCCCATATGTATATTTGTGTGAGCTGGGCACACATACTTTTCAAAATCAATCGATTAATAAATTGATAAAAAAAACAAAAAACGATTGGCCAATTAATCTGTTATCTGCCCTTTTTCAACAGCTTAGTTGGTCGACCTCTAGTTCTCACCCTATTTGTTTAAGTCTGACCGAAATTATCCATGGTTTTTCTATAGTATTAGTAAACATGACTGTGGGAAACCATGGCAGAAACCATGGTCTTGACACAAATAACCATGGTTTATCTACAGGAGTACTGTAGTATCTATATAGCAACTATGGTTTACTATAGTAATATTACAGTGACCATGACTGTAGTAACCATGGTTTATTTCAGATAGCTAGTTACTGTAGTAGTACCATGTTTAATATTGGTAAGCGTGTCACATGAATTACATATACTGTACTTTAAAAATAGATCCACATTTTGGAATTTAACAACACAATCTGATTGTTATATATCTGAAAATATTTTCTTCTTTAAATAGCTTCAATGTAGTTAACAACTTGTAGTGTAGCAAGCCTCTTGAAACTCGACTGTAGTTTAACCTGTTCATATGCAGCTTTTAGCTTGAAAGTACAGTTTCAAAGTAGCTTCCCCAACACAGATAGCAACATACTTACAATCACTTATAGCACCTTAATGACCTCCCAGAACACCCTAGAAACTGTATATCAATACCCTGGCCTCCCCAGCTTTGTGGCTGTGACTTACAGGGGCAAGCACCAGTCACATTATTTTAATCTGTCACGCAAACATTTCCATTTTTCTCTGTTCTTATGCTTAACACCTTTTTATTTTCACCACTTTTAATGTGGCCTAATATCATTCATTACAAGTGTGACAAGACCACAAATCCTTCATTGATTTCCAGACTCTGTGGCCACATAAAATATTAATCCGCTTTTGTCCCAGCACAAGCGAACAGAGAATTGCTGTCTAATCTGAAGCGAACACTATAAATCAACCTCTGCTGTTTCTTTCTTAAAGGTGAAGTTTTTTTTGAAAGGTGAAGGAGACTAGTCTCAATCTGCTATATGCCAGCCAAACAAATAGTCACGCCATTGGTTTAGCTAATGTTGCAGTGTCAGGTTGGTTGGGATACTCGAACAGAAATGTTTTGAAAGGACCACTGAGTCACATCTTTACACATTTAGGTTAAATCAACCTACAAATGGCTTCCCTATAATTGTGTCTGTACAGGTCGGTACTGTAGCAGCATTACTTCACTTAATATGCAGTAAATCGAAGGGAGAAAATGTACTGCTGGTCTGTGGTTTATTGCTATTCCAATGGGAGTTAAATCAGGAGGTCAAGCTCACTGTGAATTGGAAAAGTGGGTCAATACCCATAGCATCCAGTGGAAAACTGGCCTCGACAATCCTGAATAATCTATCAAAACTGGCCACTGCTAAAGACCCCCCAGGTATTGATCAACAGGCAGAGTAAATGACAAACGCCTTTTGAGTAAAGACAGGTGCATGCTGTCAAAGATTTCTTTCGTCTTGTTTTTTATCGCTTAGTGTGGCATACTCACAGACGGCTGATGAATCTGGAAGCCTCCAACAAAATGTAGACAGTTTGACTGCTGCTACGGTAACCATCTAAAAAAGATGTGTATGACAGAGAGAGAGAGAGAGAGAGAGAGAGAGAGAGAGAGAGAGAGAGAGACGTTTAGTTAAAATGTTAATAGTTTGGCCATGATCTGCAACATACATTTTTTTATTTAGCATTTCCTTCACGTTACGATCATACTTTGCTTAAAAATACCTTGAATTCACTTTGAAGAATGAGCAGTCCACAAATGGGACTCAGAATTCAGACACAGCAGCACAAGGGCTTGCTTTGATTTGTACGGTATCATTTCAATTTTGCATACCAATGAGTATACTAAAATCTTAAGATGTTTATTGTACAGTCTGACATAAAAGACAGCTGATTTCGCACAGTCGGTCTTGGCTTTTATTGTAAAATGCAGAGAAAATAAAAATGACACGATCTGCACATGGCTTGAAGGAGACCTATTATGCCCCTTTTTACAAGATGTAATATAAGTCTCAGGTGCCCCCAGAATGTGTCTAGGAAGTTTCAGCTCAAAATACCTCACGGATCATTTATTATATCATGTTATAAATGCCTCTTTTCGGTTGGAATCAAAACACGCTGTTTTCGTGTGTGTCTCTTTAAATGCAAACGAGCTGGTGCTCCCTGCACCCTATCCGGAAGAGGGCTGTGCCTTTACAGCTTGTGCTTCGGATACTACAGCAACACAAATCACAACCAATATGACTGACAGCGTAAATACCGGAGTTCAGCCAGTGTGTGTGTGTGTGTGTGTATATCTGGTCTCCGTGAATAGAATCAGAGACAATGGTAACTTTTGCTGCATTAGCCGTGCTTTTGATTTGCCAACATTCACAAAATGTTAAGTGTGATACTTACATCTTCAGGATATAAAGCTGGAACATGAACAGTTGTACTGATCCATGCTTGAGAAACAAATTTTTATTTTTATTTTTTTTTTAAATCCTGCTTTATATTGGCACTCATTCACAAAGCAGTCCGGTGTAAAATGATTTGCACAAACATACAATAATTTATGTTTTGGGGCACATTTCCTTCAAAAACAAAACATGAAGACTCTTATGATCACTTTTACAGCCAACAACAGAACACTTATGATGCTTACGAAGCTGAGATGTTCTTCTCCTCACTGTATCTGCTCCAGTGCGGAAAAATGGTGGACTGTGTGTAGATCACTCGGGAGGATCTATGATAATAGGGCGGAGTCTGTCACCAGTCATGGGCGAGGCCTGCTCTAACGTGATGTTACGTTAGAGCAGAAATGAAAACATTTTGACACACTGTTTTTGATTAATAGAAAATAGGAGTGGGTGGACTTTTAACATTATAGGGTGTTTGTGTACACACAATGCGGACTCACATTTTTTGTACAAACACCATGTAAAAGTGAATCCCCTTTAAAGCAATACTTTTCAGGATCCTTATGTGTAAATCTTTGCATAGATCTCATCTTAAAAGTACACAAATGCACACAAAAGACAGATTTATAAGAATGTACATGCGCAAGAACCTTCATTAAGTTCACCTTATATTCTCTACATGCAGGAGCTTCTTTCCCGTCTCCTTCCCTGAATAACCATATTTTGATGCCTGTTTTTACTACACATAATCTCAGCTGCATATAATTTCCATCTGCATATTGCCATTCAGAAACCTGATAAAACTGCGTTACAGACAGCAAATGCATTTGCCTATAAGATAGATGTTGCTGGTAAAGTCAACATACTTGCTTGTTTTTTTTTTTAAGTTAAATATCTAGACATCCTTTAAACAAGATCAATATACCGGAGAAACATTATTTTCTAACTTTTTAAATTTAGGATATTTAAATATCCCATACTGTGGACTTTTCTGCAGGAATGCACTGGTAAAGAGCTACGAGCTTTATTTCCATTGCAGTCACTCTCATCTTTGCAGTTGCCACAAGGCATGGCTATAGTATGCAGTGTATCAAACTACAAGTATCTCATTTTTCCAAGTTCACATTTTCAAGTACTTTAAAGCACATAAAGGGCTACGAAGTGAAGGTGCCTTGGAAGCACATTGCTGCCTTCACGTGTGCAGTCAAGGTATCTGACTTCTTTTCATGGTGATTGCACTGTGTCAAAGAGCATGCATTCACAGACATGCCGCTTGGGAACTGTGTATGTAAAATGACAGCCCGGTTTTTCCCAATCTGCCTACAGTATGTTGCTAGGCAACCCCTGCCGTTGGCTGCCTTCCTCTGCACGATAACGCATCATTAAACCGACAGCACCTCTCCTTGCTTACCGCCCGTCAAATCCGAGGAGCTGGCAAACACCACCGCCACTGAGGCGAACAGTGTGAAAGTAAAGTCAAGAATGATTACAAATCATCTTGAAATATGCCCACGCTATTCCCAGTAATGGCTTTCCTCTCTCGAGTAAAATTGCTCTATTTGTACGAAGTCAAACACTGTCTCCCCAGGCTTGTGTGACGCCTCATTTGCCAGAGATCTGCATCTAGAGACCGATGTTTAAATCGGTGATGTCCTTTTAGTGAGGTGTCGCTACGGAATACTGGCAAGTGTTTACAGGGTTGCTAGGCAGTGGTGAGATCATTTTGTCTGCTGAGTTTGCATATCATGAAAGGATATCGGCACTAAGAACTTTCCCCTACAGAACTAGACAATGGCATTTATGGGCGCATGAACTCCCATACACTGTTGCATACGAAAATATTACATTTTTCACAGCTAGTTTTCAATAATTTAAATTTCCTTAAAGATTGTTCAAATTGTCAACACACAACTTTGTCACTGATTGTTTTTTTTTTTTTGTCTTTTCTGCCTTAGTGATGTGCAAAATACATATTTTCAAAATCAGTTAGTAGGTTGGTTGGCAAATGATGAGTTAACTAATTAGTGTTACGGAAACCCTGAATAATTGTGCTGGTTTCAGGTTCACCTGACCCTGATCAGATACTTTTGTTAGTGGGCGTTCACTCAGGGTGCATTTATGTTTAAAAAAATTGCTATATGGTGCGCAACAGAATATGCAGGGGTCTTGATGTGCATTTTTAAAAGTAGAACCATTTTTAACTTGACATGTCACATTAAAAGTATAATGCTCGTGGTGCAAGACACTCAAAAAACAATGCAAGTGTTTTCAGAAACTTTTCAGAAAGATTGTACCATCCAAACTAACAGAATGTTAACAAACCTGTGATGTGCAAAACTGAATATTTTCAGAATCGTATATGCACATCTACTGCATAAATTACTATTTAACTAATTAGTATTTAGGAGACCACCTGACCCTAGTCAGATACGTTCATTTGTGGGCATTCCCCCAGGACCCCCACAGGACACATTTTTTGTTCAACAACTGGGTGAGTTGGTGGTTTTGCAGCAAAAATTCTGATCGTGCTAATAATAATTTTTAAAAAAATCACAAAAAAAGAAAAAAAAAATCTCACTGTCGGTTGTTGGACGGTTCCTACTCTGCATTCATTCTTCAGATCAATGTAAATGAATGAAAAAAAATATATAAAAACAGAGAAACGCAACAGTGAGGTTCTTGGGTGACAAATCTTTCTCTTGTTCTTTGCCTTGATGCTAATGCGCTCTGAAAGGACCAAATGTCTGTCTGCTGTGCCCACGCATCTTGCATCTTCTCATATCTATTTTCCTCTCTCTCACTCTTCCTCCTTTGTTTTATATATTTGTTAGACACCTGTGTTCTGATCACATCACTAGTGTTTACCATCCTCATTTACACGGCGATGCTCGAGGAGTAAGTTGACACACTCGATTTACCAAAACTCCTGTAACAGCTACCCGTGTGGACACTAAACATCAAACACAATGAGACCACATTCCATCCTTCCTTTTATTCTGGTAACTGAAATAGTCAAAGAACAAAGCTCTTATAAATACAAAGTCACAACTGATTTCTGCAAAATAATGAACTGGGGGATATATGAAATATTCATGTTACATTCACAATTTGTTTGATGCTTTTTTTTAAATGAATCCATTATGTTTACTAAAGACTGCATCATTAAACCACTGTTGAGATAAATATATCTGTTATATTTACACAGTATATCAGTATTGGGGAAGCTACTTTGAAACTGTTGCTTCCCAAGCTACTCAACTTAATGTTACTAAATAACAGCCTAGCTGCACTACAAATTACTAACACAAAATATGTTGATGGTATTGGTAAGATTGTATTTGTTAAAGGGTTAGTTCACCCAAAAATTTAAATGAGCCAATAATTTACTCCATCCAAGGTGTATTTGACTTTCTTCTTTCAGCCAGACACAATCGATTATAGTTATATAATAACTGTAGTTATATTAAAAAATATCCTGGCTCTTCCAAGCTTTAAAATGGGAGTGAATGATACATTTTGAAACCCAAAAAAAGAGCATCCATCCATCAAAAAAGTAATACATACGACTCCCGGGGGTTAATAAAGTCCTTCTGAAGCAAAGTAATGCGTATTTGTATGAACAATATCCATATTTATAACTTTATAAACTGTAATCACTGGCTTCCAGGTAACGGCCGTCCGCACGTTCACTGGCTTCCTCTATCCTCTGCACTTACGTGTTCGTCACTTCTCACCGGAGCTTACGCTACGCCATAAGCTGGAACTCGACTCTCTCATGAACGTGCGGATGGCCGTTACCGGAAACCAATGATTATAATTTATAAAGTTATAAGATTAGAACCTTATATATATATATGGAATTTGTTAAATAAGAAACAAGCCCAGCCCTGATTTGTACCTCTGAATGTTTCATTTCAGCGATGGAGTTCCATGAGAATCTGCTTGACATGGCGGTGAAGGAGGGACTCAAAGGAAGAAAACTCAATAAATCTGTGGAGAGCTTCACTTGGAACATCACGATTCTGAAGGTGATTTTAAACAGCCAATTAACACCTAGTGAAAAATTCTGTTAAAGTGAGAGTTGACCCAAAAATGACAATTCTCTCATCACTTACCCTCATGCCATCCAAGATGTATATGAATTGATCTCTTCTGCAGAACACACTTTTTTTTTTGGAATATTTCTGAATATTTTTAGAAGAATATCTCCGCTCTGTAGGTCCATACAATGCAAGTGAATGGTGTCTAGGCATTTGAAGCTCCATAAAGGAGATAATGTCAGCATCAAACAGTAGTTCATACAACTCCACTAGTGTAATCAATGTCGTCTGAACTGATCCAGTTGGTTTTAGGTGAGAACAGACCAATATATAACTCGTTTTTCACTGTACATCTTGCCATTACATTCTCTGGGCACGATCATGATTTCAAGCTTGATTACACTTCCTAGTGTATGGCACATTCTCAGAGTGCTAGATGGCTCTATGGGAAGTGTAATTGAGTTTGAAATCATGATTGCCAAGGAGATTTCTGTCAAGATTTAAATTGACAAGGGAGTTTTATTTGGGTCTGTCCTCAAAACCGATTGGATCGTTTCAGAAGACGGTGATTAAACCACTGGAGTTGTATGGATTGCTGCATTTATGTGTTTTTTGATGCTTCAAAGCTTTGGTCACCATTCACTTGTATTGAATGGACCTACAGAGCTGAAAAATTCTTCTAAAAAAAAATCCTAATTTGTGTTCTGCGGAAGAAAGAATGTCAAATACAGTCTGGGATGGCATGAGGGTGAGTACATGATGAGAGAATTTTCATTTTAGGTGAATTATCCCTTTAACGTATGAGAAGAAGATTTGCACATATCTAAACTCAAAAACGTTTCCAGAAAGAATTCAGATGTTTTTATGTATCACAATTAACTTTTTTGAATACATGATAATGGTCTCCCAACCAATGTGCCAGTTTTGGGGACACTGACTTTTAAATACAAGGATGTGCACCCTCTTTTGGAGACAAACATGGACAAATATCCTGTAACAGAATTTAGACTAGCTCAGCATCGTTACACAGAAAAATCAACATTATATTGGAACTACTGTAATGCTACTCTAAAATGTGATTACGTGTCGGTCATTTGAGTTAGTTACTCCCCAACACTGTAATGCGTCTGCCCTTGAAAATAAGATGTCAAAACAGAGGTTATACAAAATTGAAATGCGCTGACCCATGCTTCAAATCCCCGTTGTCAGGGAAACCCAGTCAGCTATTAGAGAGCACTAAGGTGATGATTTGCTTTGGTTAAAGAGCATCAGTGATAATTAAATGGTGAATGTGTGATTACTGTCTGTTTGATTACACAACCCTGTTACTGAATACAGCATTTGTGCTGAAAATGACTAGGGACGTGGTGTCCATCGCAGAGCTATTAGTGTAGATTTCTCACATCTAGAACACAAATGACATCTAATACTCTGTAGTTCAGCATTTATGTATTTCTTTTTGTTTTTGTGGTGTTTGCTATGGCTTATACTTTGGGTTAGGGAGTTTTCAGAATCCATAAGCCTTAAAAGGATAGTTCAGACAAAAAGTCCTATGAGTCTGGAACAATATGAGGGTGAGTAAATTATGACAGAATGATAGACATGTCTGGGTGTCTATCACTTTAAATTTGGGACGTACCTCATCCCTCACTCTTTGTGTTGTGGACATGAATGATACCTCGTACTGAAACACATTCTCACATCTCTACATAGGCATCTGCAACAGAAAAGTAGTGCTTTGTGCGCTTCTAGGTGTCAGTATAAATCCAGCACAACATTGACATAAACCTGACTGAACGCTAGGGCTAAGTATTAATACAGATTTCCTGATTCAATTCATTTAGTTATATTTCAGTTATGATGTCCATTTTGCTGATCGTCAATGCCAAGTTCAAGACCACAATCCAATACTAACTGATTGAGTAAACATGGTTTTAAGTTGTGAAGCATTCAAGACAAGTAAACAGTCAGTAATTAAGAAACAAATGACAAGCAATTGAACAAATAAAAACAACAGTGTTAAGTATTCAAGTAAACATTCAGAAATTGGAAAAAGTAATGAAAAGTATAACATAAAACTACTTTAAAGGATTAGTTCACCCAAAAGTGAAAATTCTCTCATCATTTACTCACCCTCATGCCATCCCAGATGTGCATGACTTTCTTTCTTCTGCTGAACACAAACAAAGATTTGAGGATATTTGGAAGAATATTTCAGCTCTGTAGGTTCATAAAATGCAAGTGAAAGGGTGCTGACTTTTTGAAGCTGCAAAAAGCACGTATAACCATCATAAAAGTAGTCCATACGACTCCAGTGGATTATTTAATGTGAAATGCAAGGTGTCAGAAATAGATCAATATTCAAACTTTTTTTCCCAAATATTCACGAGCGTCGAGGTCACGCAGCCTGTCACGTTGGCAAGCTCACGTGAGAACTGATGCGTGAAATATGAAATAAATACGGAAGCGCAGTGTTGTTTTCAACAGAGGTGCATAGATAATCGTACATAGATGCCTCATTCGGCTGGTTTGGATACGTCAACTGCAGCGCCATCTTGGAATGGTCAACAAGGAAAGCCGTTTGAATTGGTTTGAATGCAAATGATGCCTCAGACCGCTGCATAAACTGCTTTTGTGTGGTCCATAGGAACAGCTGCTAATAAGGTATATGAATATCTATGCAGAGAAAGCTTATGCCCTTACATAATGTGAGAAACAGTTTGAACTCCACCCTTGTCAACATGCAAACCACAGCTGGCCAGAAGCAAACATTTGAAATATTTTTCCATTTCTTACCAACACCTAGTGTTTCATTTCAGAAGACATGAATTAATCATCTGGAGTAGTGTGGATTACTTTCATGATGCCTTCAAAAATAGTCCCAACAAGACATGCATCACAGAGTTTTGAACCATTTAGCCATGTATCCGCACATAAAATGCACACACAAGCCGACAATAAATCAAAAAGTTTTTTGATCTCTTTCGACCCTCTTAACGAGATCAACCAGTGGATGTCTTGCGAAAGACTGGTCGATCAGGATTGATGTAATGAGCACCCCTGACAGAGTAAAAGATTGATCTTTTGATTTTAAGAATCAATTTCAGGATCATTCGAAATAAATAGCAATTTATCGGAAAGCAGTTTTTTTTTTACCCAGCCCTACTGAGTGCACCTTTACACATACTGTGACATTTCGTCTCGTTTTGACTTCTGTCTTGCTGTCTTGTCAGGGCCAGACCGATCTGTTGAAACACGCCCGTGCAGAAGTGCTCGAAAACCTGGAACAGATCCACTCTGCTGCGCTCACTTGTAACCTGGTGAAAGAAGGGCCCGGGTCATCATCAGGGTCGGACTCCAAGGTTCGGCGTAGTCTGGACACCATTCCCGAGAAAGCTGCCAGCAAGGAGGACATCATGGATAAGGAGAACTGAATTTACTGAACCCTTCTGCCAAAAATCCCACCAATCCTGCTTCTCGATCCCAGGGTGAAGCAGTGGTGTCTTATAACATTTCATACGAGCTTAGCACATCACCCGATGGATGCCCATGAAAGAAACGGATAGAAAAGGGTTTTTACGAGAGGAGTAAAGGTCTTGTCTACTTCTTGTTCTTGTCTCCGCCCCCTCTGCTTCCTGTGTCCGGTCTCTAGGGTCAGGTGGGCATTACCAAACCTCACTTTAGGGCATTTCTACAAACAGAAACTTTAAGAGTATTAAGAGGAATTTGAACTGGAGCCATGAATGTAAAATAATTCAGATTTGGATCCAGATTCTGGATGTCGAGTGTGAATGGAAAGAGGCAAGAGGCATGCTGTTTACAAAAAGAACTAATTCATGTTCTGTCTGCCAAAATAGTGTATGTTTGTGTGTATATATACAGTATAAAATATATATATGGAGATCTGTTACCTTTTTTGCTATGTGAACTTTTAATGAGATTATTTTATTAAAAGAAATGGATGTTTTAAAAGAGTTCATATTTTGTTTGCTTGTTCAGATGTGTCCAGAAATGATCTTAGAAGATTCAGGAGGAATCTGGGGGCGTACGCCACTTGGTGGTTCAAGAAAGTATAGTTTTAGATATTACCAGCAGCTACTGTACTTGTGAATTGTGAAGAGTCTAAAGTTTCATTAGCCATGTAACACTGCAACGTTTTGGGTGTGACGACTGCATTTAAAATGTCAAAGTTACGGTTTAATGTAAATGTCATTGTCACTACCTACGTTTTTCAGTGGCCTGAAACCAAATTTAGCTGCAGTGCGAGCGTGGCCTGTTAGAATGGACTGAATACTATACGCCGAGTGCTGCGGTTAAGCTTCTCAACCATTCCTGGAAACAAATTAGTTGAGAATATGAGAATACAATTCAAATATGATTCTGCCATGTTTTTGAAGCTCTGTCTTTCATTGCCTTTTTTTAATCGCTTCTAGTTTGTCAGTATTTGCCTCTTGGCTCATTCCGTTGGTCTTCTCATTGTGCCATGCTACTGTTGGATCTTGTGAACTACTTCCATTGGACTTTACAAGTTGTGACCAGAGATTTAACTGGACATGAAAAAAGAAACAGTTTGTTGATGAATTTCAGTGCTGTTGTTGTGTATTTATAACTATAGTGAACCATTTATACCAGTGAGGAGTGGATGATAGTTTCCAAGAAAATACAAGTTTTGTTAAAACCCTGTTTAGACCCAATGCTCTGAAATAAATCATAAATTACATTTTTGAACTATTTCTTGTCAAGATTCCCTCAAGTCTCATGTCTCATGCCTAATACACACAAAAATGTGTATTTTATAAATCATATAAAACTTCATACTCAAAACCTGTGATATTTGGTGTGAACTGCAAGTGAGTGCACCAGGTGGCTAGTTGCATGGGTGGTATTTAGTATTGCTAAACATAAAAGCCTCCTTAAATTATGGGTGGATGTTTGCGCAATAATTCAACCAAACAATGTGTATGCAAGTTGTTTGATTGCACATGCAAATAAGTACCTTTTATTTGGGATCCTTGTAAATCAAAATTGTTATATTTTTATCTTAGAAAATACAATGGCTGCATAAATTAAACACTTTACAACTGAAATAATGTGATAATGCATGCAAAATATAATTTTTGCTTCCTTTTAATTTTGCAGTGAAATGTGACCTGGATGTGTTCTTGACAGTTTTTGTGAGAAACACTAAAATTGCTGCTTTAGATTTAAAGTTATTTACTTAGAATACATCAAATCATTACCGAGACGTCACACACTTCAGCAGATCTGAAGTGATGTCATTTTTCTTCATAAAAATATATCCAGGTAAGACCAACAAAGACTTAATCAGCAGTGCGTCTGTCATACAGTATACTGAATGTGAAAGATCATTAAATCACAGCACTGCCTCTCACAACACGTCAAGCTCTCTAATGTACACAGTATTGACACCTGAAACAGATGATATATATACACTGTACCCCTGTTTACCTTCCAGTCATTAGATGAATCACCCTTGGCTTCTGCTTATGAGCTTGCGTAACAGCAATCGTAATAATGCCAGCGTGACTCTCTGCTGTTATTACCCAATAGATCTTTCTCCGACGGATGAGTTTAAAACATGACCTATCCTGGGAGATCTATAGCCACCCCAGTGAGCCAGTAGAGATTTTTCACTCAATGGCATGATGCTCGCAGACTGAAGGCATTACTATTGATTAAAATACATTTCGTGGAAAGCAATGGAAAAGCCCCAGGGAGAGATCTGGGTTTGTTGCTGGGGACACCTGGGAAGATTAGACACGGAATGGGACACGGTTACATGCATATACTCACAGTCCATTAAAATGGGGACAGTTCCTCAACTCCCAAAGAGGAAGTTCTTCCAGAGGCAGCATCTGACCTTCTAGGTTTCTGTGGCACGGTGGAGGGCGGGACCGGCGCGTGATTACGCACGCCCGGTCCCGTATCAGGCTAATTGAGCCGTCAAGAGGGATAAAGGCCACTCGCAGACGGCGATCGGGAGAGAGAGCTTAATCAGCAGACATGTCTGCTGTCCTATGTGTTTGTTTTAAGTTCTTCATTAAATTATTATTTATGTTGACAAGCCGGTTTCTCGCCTCTTCCTTGCCCGTAACCTTGAACGTCTTTACAGTTTCTTAAATGGTTCTTTTGAAAAATGTGACAGCATTAGGAGATCTAGGCAGACCCCTCAACATACACTGATCAGCCACAACATTAAAACCACCGACAGGTGAAGTGAATACAATTTAACTCGTTACAATGGCACCTGTCAAGGGGTGGGATATATTAGGTAGCAAGTGAACAGTCAGTTCTTGAATTTCATGTGTTGGAAGCAGAAAAAATGGGTACATTCAAGTTCTTTTATTTATAAAGTATATTTTATAACCGCATCAAGACTGACCAAAGTGCTGTAGAATACAAAGTTATAATATACACACAACAATTCAAGACCAGGACATTACATCCTATTAAAAGCCAGTGAAAAGAGATGAGTTTTAAAAACATATAATGAGTGCAAGCGCAAGGATCTGAGCGACTTTGATGAGGGAAGGGGGTCATGGGCTCCCAAGACTCAGTGATAAGCATGGGGAGTCAAGGCTATTATGTCTTGTCTGATCCCACAGAAGAGCTGCTGTAGCACAAATTGCTGAAAAACGTAATGCTGGCCATGATAGAAAGGTGTCAGAACACACAGCTTGCTGCGTATGAGACTGCGTAGCCGCAGACCGGTCAGAGTGACCATGCTGACCCCTATCCACTGCCAAAAGTGCTTACAATGGGCACATGAGCATCAGAACTGGACCATGGAGCAATGGAAGATGGTGGCCTGGTCCGATGAATCACGTTTTATTTTAGATCATGTGGACGGCCAGGTGCGTGTGCATTGATTAGCTGGGGAAGAGATGACACCATGGGAAGAAGGCAGGTCGGCGAGGCAGTGTGATGCTCTGGACAATGTTCTGCTGGGAAAACTTGGGTCCTTGTGGATGTTACTTATGGATGTTACTTTGACACGTACCAACTTCCTAATGATTGTTGCAGACCAAATGCACCCCTTCATGGCAACGGTATTCCCTGATGGCTTTCAGCAGGATAATGTACCCTGCCACACTGTGCAGGAATGGTTTGAGAGTTCAAGGTGTAGACTTTGGCATCAATGGGATGTGCTGGACCAACAAGTCCGATCCATGGAGGCCCCACCTTGCAACTTACAAGACTTTAAAGATCCGCTGACAACGTCTTGGTGCCAGATACCACAGGACACCTTCAGAGGTTTGTGGAGTTCATGGCGGCACGAGGGGGACCTTCATGATTTTAGGCAGGTGGTTTTAATGTTGTGGCTGATCGGTGTATCATCCCAGCAGTGTTGCAGTAGTCAAGATCGATCTTGGTCTCGAGACCACATTTTGAAGGTATTGGTCTCATCATGGAATTGGCCGCATTTTTACTCGGCCTTGTCTCGGCCTCAGACGAAGAGGACTCTGGGATATCACTAAATTGCCTGCGCATTGTCTGATTTATTTGTTAACATCATTAATGTGAATGGACGTAAAACTTCCAACATCAAATGCAAGCAATAACTTGACTCATTTCTAATTTGAAATTTGTGTTACTGTTAACGGCTGTCACTCTAGTCCGCTGAAAAACGCAACATGACCATAAAATGATGCTTCATCATCACACTTGTAGTAAAAATATTCAGTTAGAGAACTGAATGAATGAATAGAATACAACACGGTCAAATCTACAAATTGGAAAAGTCACAAATTTGTTGGTTTTTCATTATCCAATTAGCGCAATTGGCATCTGTGACCTCATGATACAGCATACCGCTGTTACTTGCGTTTTTTGCAGAGCCGAATTTCAAACATTACAAATTCACGCTACTAAGTCAGACAGAAAACAAGGACAAGTTCTTGAAAAGGAAAACTATCGACCATGGTTATGTGGGATAGTGGTGCGGCATTGGATTTTTTAATCGTAGAAAAAGTGCCGTGTCAGAAAAAAGGTTGGGAAACGCTGACCTAAACCACAAAGAGTTCATCTGTTAAAAAAGCATCCAAAAGAAAACACACAGCAGTATGAAAATTCTGTTATGCAATGCTTACAGAGACGTCTGGGACCACGTCAACCTTTTATCGGCACTTAGAAAGGAAGCATAAAGAAAGATAAGCTAAGTGTAAGTGATCCTAGCAAAGCTAGCTAGATAACATTAGCAATCTGCCTCTCGCTGCATTCCATTCAACTGGGAAAGTTGGATTTTCCCACTTCTTACACAATCTTGTCGGCACACAGGAAGATATTCAAAATAAGTGATAAGTTCCTACATTGCCAACATTTGTTAAACTAGCTTTAAATCATGTAGAGTAGCAGGTGTTCAAAACATGGTAAATTATACTCTCTTTTGATAATCGTACACCTGTAGCACAACTGCTAGCGTTGCAGATTGTTTATGAATTTGGTTGTTAGGAGACATCTCTGGTGACAGTCAAACATCTGCTAAGCTAACGGGAGCATTACAGTTTTGTTTCCTTTAACGTCATCTTCCGAGATACTGGCACATGAATACCTTTAGTCAGAGATCTGAGATATCAAGTGGAATATCCCACATCCGATTTGAATGGAACACAGCATATGTACCTGGGAGTGGTGGTGGCGTTGTGGGCTAAAGCACATAACTGTTAATCAGAAGGTTGCTGGTTTGATCCCCACAGCCACCACCATTGTGTCCTTGAGCAAGACACTTAACTCCAGGTTGCTCCGGGGGATTGTCCCTGTAATAAGTGCACTGTAAGTCGCTTTGGATAAAAGCATCTGCCAAATGCATAAATGTAAATGTACCTAAACTCATCTTCACCCCTCACCCAAAGGGATTTAGCGAGTATTAGCTATACAGGGGTGCTAGTTTCAGTTGCTTGCCAGCAATTTGCCACCTAGCTAGGTGCGCAAGCTACGTAATTTAGTTAGCATATATTGAGGGATGTAGCTCATGCAGAGTTAACTTTGTGAGAGATTGAGGGGACAGCGCATGTAGTGACAAATTGTTGTTCCCAAGTTACGTTTTTGCTTGTGATAAATTACGAGACAGGCCACATAAAGCTATGTAGCTAATGGATATAAAGTTACGTTACATCAACGTTAGCTAATGTCAGCAATGACATTTGAAATAGGCTGCTTTGCTTATGTTCGGCATTCTTTGTTCTATTTTCTAGATTTAGCTATGTGGTTAGCATATTGCATATTTACACAAGGCTTGTCGTTGGTTCAAAAACAACAAAATACTATATTGTTTAAGAAAAGACAGAGAAAAATGAAGAATTAAGTATTGAATAATTGTTTGATATATTCTGTACTTTATGATGGTTTATAGGGGAAGTGTCATCCAGAAAACCTGATGTGACGCTTGCACAAAAAAATGATTGTTTTTTTGGGAATGTGGATCTTTCAGATCAATTTGAGGAGTGCCTATGTTTTGCATGTTCCACACTTTATCGTACTGGTCTGGTCTTGACTTGGTCTCGGTTTAGGTGGTCTTCTTGACTACAGTATAAAAAAACCCAGTCAGTGTTCATCTCTTGAAGGAAATGACTTTGTTCATGGACAAAGGTTTTTATTTTTTTTTGTCAACAATAACAAAGACAATAGGAAAACGACATTTGAAGGACAGTTTTCCAATGTTGTTGAATCTTACATAATAGACAATACAGTTTGATTTGTATGCTCAAATAATTATAAGTACTTTATGCATTTTCCAAAATGCTCTTTTGCACATTCAACTAAAATTAGGCCATTTTACTTGGACTAGAATTATTGAATATGTCATGATGAAATATTGACTAAATTTAAATGGTCAAAAGACAAGAAATTACTCAAATAAAAAGCTGTGAGAAAATTAACAGCACACAGGTCACCAAGATGTTAGGGTTGTAATTTTCATCAGCACTGATGTGATTACATACAGTAATCGACATGCGGCCGAATCACAGCAGTGCTGATGTAGGGCCATATTGCTCTGTTTCTCGTGTGATATTGCTTAAATATATATATATATATATGTTTCATAGCCATACTGATTACTGACACCGATTAAGTTATTATTATCCAGACTTTTGCTGGAAAGGAAATGGAGAGATCGGACCTCTTGGAACTTTAATTGAATACCCCTGATTTAGAGTTAAAAGAAGTACTTAAATATTGATCTATTTCACACCAATAGTGATCATGCCACTTTAGAAGATATTTATGCTGACTGTCTGTGATTTGTGGAGCTTCAAAAGATACATTTCCATTCACTTGCATTTTAAAGACCTACTGAGCTGAGATATTTTTGTTGTTTTTCTTCAAATGTGATCAGGTGAAGAAAGTAAAGTCAAACACACCTGAGATATCATGAGGTTGAGTAAACAATGAGAGAATTTGTATTTTTGGGTGAACTATCCCTTTAATTGATTGGATCATAAGTAAAGTGGATGTTACCAGGATGGAGAGAGGTCGTTGGTTTCAGAAGCAGAGCAAGTGATTACATTTCGATTACAAAATATAAAAACTTACATTTGTAAGACCACAAATTAATCAGTTACCTAGAGGCTAGGATTTACTTTGTTTTACCACATGTCATTACGTCTCATGCACATAAACTCTTCTGAATGTGAGTCTGTAGCGGTGCGTTCGTCACATGCTCACGACGAGCGCTTTGTGATACTCTTTAGGGCTGTCAGTTGCAGATGCATGCACAGTCGAGGATTGTGGGCAGCACATGGACTGTACGCACATACTGTGCTGATGAAATGTGTGCCAAAAAAACAGATAAAAAACAAAGGAAACTTTGGCCTTAACAGTAACACTTAACTCACACCTTGCGCGATGTCTTTCACAAGCTTAAAAGCTAAGGTTATTATGACCACCACCTCTTAGTAAGACGTCAGATTACTTTATATTAGAGTTCATTAGAATTGATGCCAACCACAGAGTTTAAGATCTGTGTTAGATCAAATATGTCGCTGAGTGAGCAGGATGTGTGACAGAAGCAGTCAACAAATCGCAGAACATGATATACAAACACAGCAAGGCACATTGAACCCATGACCGTGCCAAATACCAGAGTCTAAGTGTGTGCTTACAAAGACTTTGTGCAGGGAGGACAATTTAGCTTTTATGACTCAAATGGGTTAAATGGCAAAAATAAAATAAAATAAATAAATACAAATAATTACAAACCCGATCCAAACCATATCCATATGTTTAAAATCCAATACAATTTTGGTCTTCAGTAGGGATCGGTGGATCAATCCTAAAGTATCGATACATCTAATACTGATGCTCTATAGAAGGGATCAATACTCACATAAAAATATTGATCCTAATTGTTTTTACTAAACTAGTGATTTTATTATTTATTTAATATTTAAAGTGACAAAAAGAGAACTAGACAAGCAAATATTAGCATACGATTGTATCTATTTATCTTAATGCACAGAAATCTGTCACAGTGTAACAAATATATTTAAATTAAAATCTGTTAAACGACTCAAATGTTCTGTTGTTGTTAAACAATGATAAATAGAAGTTATGTCTGATTATTTGCATTATATATATATATATATATATATATATATATATATATGTGTGTGTTGAATAGCTAAAATTACCCATTCAATCCTCAAAAATGGCACAAAAATCTATTTTATAGAATGACTGTGGCATGGTGGAGGGCGGGACCGGGCGTGCGTAATCACACCCCGGTCCCGCCCTCCACCGTGCCACATTGACATGACAAAGTATCAGTATTGATATAGATAACAACAATATTGGTCTTGATAGTACTTGGTATCGGATTGAAAAACAAAAACAAAACATATTCGTCTGAAAGGACCTAACATGTTCATAATCGTACATGTTCAAAAGGATGCAAAAGCACCATAAAAGAAGTCTATATGACTTGTGTGCTATATTCCAAGTCTTCTGAAGTCATTCAAGAGCTTTATATGACAAAACAATGAATTTTAGTCATTTTATCACTGAAAAGAAAAGTCAGAATGAATCATTCAGACAGGTTTTGTAAACAGGATCAACCAATAATCCATTGGAGTTTCTTTTTTTCATGAATCAGACTTCTTCCAAATGCAACAAACAGAGAAGGTTTTGTTTCTATATTGTTATATTGCTCTCTCTGGGATGTTAAACTGAAGCAAACAAAACACTAAAACAATAAAGCACAAATGTGGCCATGCTAGATGCATCCACTCAAATACACTCAATACACAGCAAACCAATCAATCTGTTCCTCGCAAAACTATAGTAGTGTTCAGCGGGTTCACGATCACGACTGATACAATAACATTTTCATGGCGAGTTCCATTCAAAGTGAATTTGAAGGCTATATTGGCTTCACCGCTGCCTTCTAATTTTACAGCCGCAAGCTTTGATCTCTACTCAGGATCAGAACACAGAGTTAAAGCCCTGAAGCTAAAGCTGTTTTGATGTCCCCGGGTTAAAAATTAAGATGCTTAGATGAAACTGAGTTATCAGTTATGAGGATCAACTTTGACGTCTTCTAAATCTCCTTAGGGGAAATAAAAATAAAGCAAAAGAGACATTTGTTGGCATACAGTAGGAGTAGCGTTGTGATCTGAGAACTGGTTCTTATTCAGAACTGGTTTAGCTATAGAAAATATACTGGAACTGAATGACGTTCATGACTTTCGGTGCCGTTAACAGTTCTCAAATGTGCATTCTTCCACCGATACGGATGGAACGTGGTACAAAAACTATCTGTGCAACCATTCAACAGCACTGCAACACTGATACTAAATCAAATCAGCAGTATGAAACATACAGTGAGACCAGTGTAGTCTGATTCCCAAACAAATAGCTTTTATTAGCTGGCTCTTTTGAATCTACATGGCAAAACACACAGCACGACCAGTGTTGTCTGATTCCAGAATAAATGACTCTTATGAGCCGGTTCTTTTTGAATCTACAGTTCGAAACATACAGTTCAACTTGTATAATCCGATTCCTGACCAAATGACTCTTAGAAGATGGTTCTTTTGATTCTACAGTCCAAAACACTGAAAAGTAGTCTGATTCCCAAACAAATGGCTTTTATAACACAGTTCTTTTTAATTTTGCAGCGCAAAACATACAGTGCATCAGTGAAGTCAGATACCTGAACAAATGACTCTCATGAGCTGGTTCTTTTGAATCTACACCACAAAATAGACAGCGTGACCAGTGTAGTCCAACGTAAAAAGTAACTTTTAACTGTAACCGTAATATGATTATGAATATATTCAAATGTAATGCAATCCAATTACAAGTACTTGGTTTTTGTAATCTGATTACATAATCCAGATTACATGTAATCAGTTACTACCCAGCACTGTGAAGTATTCCTTTAAATACATTTTGACACGGTTGCATCTTCCAAGTCTTTGAAAATGAAAAGAATTTACTCTAACGGGACTGGTTGTAAGAGCTTCAAATGTAATCTTCCCGCTTTTGTTATGGAGGAGTTTTAGTGGCATGTTATTCAACATCCATCCCTTTTCTTTCTGAATAAACGACAGCCAAGTCGAGGGGTTAGACATGTTTTCTTTCTCTTCAAACTTCAGGTCGAGCAGTCTGTGTTTAATGCTTGGCTTACCACTAAACGAACCCTTTTTTCGAGTCACTCTGTCATGAGATGGGCTGTTTTGTTGTGGTCAAGCGTGGTACCTCCAGCAGTTTGGAGACCGATTGTGTCCCTGCAGAACTAGGTCTGGGATCATGACCGGGACATGGAGCCTGAGGCGAGACTAAAACAAGCCTGCAAATAGCTTCCATAAACACACATACGAGCTGCTTACAGTGCTAATGGTGGCCTATTTCTCTTCAACTCACATAAAGCCCATTGAGAATACAGCTGCTCTCCCCTGAGATAAAGCCTGAAGAATCTTAAAAGTTACAATTTATTAGAAACACTCTGCCTTGTGTTCTAGAGTCAAATTAAAGGAATAGTTCACCCAAAAAGGAAAATTCTGTATACTATTATTTATAGAGACCACATCTGTCAAGCTTAAAAAAATAAATAAAAAAAATGTGGTGCTATATACCAAGTGTCCTGAAGCCATACAATAGCTGTCAGTGTTGGGGAAGCTACATTTACAATAGTTAAACTACAGTCTAGCTCACGGGCACTCAATTAAAGTTTCAAGAGGGCCGGTCTCTACATTTCCATCCCTGCAAATGTCCGGATAATATCACGTATTTTTCACAGTTTCATATGGCAATTAAATTATATAAAATAGATTTTTAAATCGTTTTTATAACTTGCCACATTGGCGGCAATTGTACTTTGGGAAAAAAAAAAAAAAAAAAAGGCAAAGCAAATCCTAAACCGTCAAAATATTGTCTTCAAGAATGGGCAGGGATGAGGACATTGGGGTCCCAGGGACATTAGTGGGGTCCGTGGGATCTTCAACCAAAAGATTCAAATATTTCATCAAGACTTCATCACTTGAGTGCACTTGGATATGAATATGAAATGACAAAATCAAGCTGATTAACAGCAGTCCAGTTTTTGTCAGATACTAAAGAACTGTATGGGGGTTCAAGGGTGTCCCCTAAGAAGAAATGTATAAAAATGTAAAAGTCTGAAGGGACCATTTTTAAATTTTCCTTAAAGTAAAAAACTACTAACAAACAAACAAATAATTGAAATAACAGTGAAGCATTAAAATATTGTTTGCTTAATTTGAGTATAAATAGGATTTACTTGCCACCCATGCCATGATGACATCTCTGATTAATTTTCACAAAATTAGAACAAAAGTCAGTTTATTATTAAAGACCCGTAACATGCTGAGTAATAAAGCAAAGTCAAGACGTAAAAAACATTATAGTCTAAAGGCGGCACATCAACTTGTCCTGACACAAACCTGGCTTAGCTGAATCATTTGAATCAGGGGTGGATTACCGACCAGGCCAATGGGGCCAGTGCCCAGTGTCCAGGGGCCCTTGACTACCAGGGGGCCATTGACTGTCCAGGGGTGCCCTGGGCTTTAAGGCTGCACGATCTAGTTAGGTGAACCCCCCCCCCCCCCCCCGCTTGAAAACCCTTTTGGGTGGAGGGGGGCCCTTGGAGATAATTGGCCCCAGGGCCTTTCCAAGTCATAATCCATCCCTGGTCTGAATCACACATCAGACAGATGAAGATAGATTCACTTCACCTCTTTTTTGTTTTCTGCAGTGTGTTTAAGCCAAAGTTGCCAGTCTCTGTAACAGTGTCTCCGCTACTGTTAAAATAACCGTGACTGCAAATACGTACAGCGAATTAGGCTTTATGTGGCGCCTCTATAGCGGGAGAGTGGCAACACGCTGAGAGAAGGAATAAAAGCACGATCAGCACTAGGGAATAATCGCGTAGCACTGAACACACTTTATTCCTGTTCCGCACATGTATACACGTATGCTTACATTATCACTTAGCCCGGTGTCAGATAACTAGCACAAAGATTTAGATCTCGGGCAAGAGTGAATTGTCCTTCGGCCTACCCCCGTGCTGGATGGGACTCAACTGGTGGTGGTGGAGGTTGCCATGTTAGCACACTGAAACAGCAATGTGATAGATTTGTGTTTCACAGAAGAAGAAATGTTGCATAGGTGTTTGGAACAACACGAGGGTGAGTAAATAATAATTGAATTAAAATGTTTGGGTGAAAAATTCATTAATAATTCCTTAATAATCATTCAGATTGAATGCCGTCCTATGGCTTTTGGGAATAAAAGTCCCATCTTTTAATGTTGGTTTTGTCTGAAGGATTTCACAAGAGGTGGAGCGTGACCTGATGGCATACAGATTCATGTTTTTAGTTTCAGAATTAAACGTAATCTAAGCCCAGCTGTCTTTGATTTATTCTCTGCTTAATCATGAGATGTTTATGTAAAAGCAACCCTCCAAGATTAAAACCTCACCTGACACTATGTTAACTGTGTTCGGTGCGGTGGGCCAAACTAAATACACAGGTCACGGAGAGTGCTTTTAGATTAAACTCTTTAGTTTATACAACTCTCCAAATGTAAGAAGGGTTACCAATGAGATCTCCTTAATATCTGTATATCCTTGACAGCAAGAAGATTTAATGAAAAGCAAATGCCAAAGTCTCCTGCTTGTCAGATGTTTCTCCTGGGAAAAAAACCCAGTAACCTCCTCTATAAGTTCAGAAGAGATCTCAGCAGAGTCTTAAACTGTGAAACTCAGATTTGCCAAGACACCAAAGTCTGCCATCAAAAGTCAGAGGTTTTAATACAAACACAATCTTATTAAATTCTTCCAAGACCAAATGATCTATGTGATCCACATTAATTGCATTACTCGCTCCTCTTACTTTGTCAACAACTGTCTCTTTTTCATTTCTGCCAAGAGATTTCAAGAGAAACATCTGCAATACAGCTATTTCAACGAAAACGACGTTTTCCTACTCTTTTAATTATCTGTCCTCATGTGAGCGGTCTTGCTGAGTGGATTCCACAATAAGCACGTTTTCTCAAAGGTCGACTGAGGGCTGAAGTTTCATAAGGTCACCCATTAACAAAGTCACAAGACCTTAACAAAACTAACAGCGTTTCTCATTGACACAAAGACTGCTTATGCTGGTCAACCAACAGTGTGGATCTTTTTTCTGTCGGAAGCTTTAGTCCGAGTGTTTGTGAAAGTAGTTTGTGTCAGTAATGATGTGTTTTTCAATCCCCAAAACTAAGACAACAATAGAAACGTTTGACCCCACAGGACCCAAAATTTGGAACATTTATAGAGCAAGACTGCATAATTAGTCATTTAATTTGTCACTCAAGATGTTCGGCTATTGTGCGTGCAGAATGCTAAATGAGAGCTCAAGAGGATTGTGTTTCAATGGCTGTACTAGAACTCACGTACGATGGAGAGAAAGTGTTTTTAATGCAGGCCATGTGATGAATCGTGCATTTTCCTCTCAATCTTTTACAGTTAATAACACTTGAATGCTTGCAATAAGGGGCGACGTTACTGTAAATGTGTAAGCTACTAGTCAAGCATCACTATAACCATGTTGGGAATAGTATTTTAGTTTATAGGGATAAGATCATGAGGAATTTAATGATTACAGTTCAGATTCCTAGAATTCCTCGGTTCCATTAATAACTCAATATCTCTTACATTTCAGGAAGAAATTAAATGCAATTTTTATTGCATTCACTGCCCTCAACGGTCTGTTGCCAAATGATGAGATCATTTCAGATGTCAACAAAGTGGATAGAACAAATTCTAGAGATACGTTTAACACAATTATGGCAAAAGGTGTAATAACCACCTTTTTAATTACTTTTCAAAGATTTTTATTTTGAAGCATAAATGCAATCCAATATGTCTTCCTACAGTACATAATAAAAAGTTCTGGAAAAAAAGGTGCTAGCATATTTCATTTATTTATTTCATTAAAATTCCACCAATTAGAACAAAACTTGGAAATTATATCTGAAATATCTAGAACTATTTTTAACCGTTGTTTTTGATTCACTAAAAAGAACCAGCTCATTAGAGTCATTCACACTGGAATCACTTTACACCGATCACGCTATGCGTTTCGTGCTTTAGATTCAAAAGAACCGACTCATTAGAGTCATTTGTTCATTCAGGAATCAGACTACACTGGTTGCGCTGTAGATACATTTTTTTTAATAAAATCTTAGTAGAGTCATTTGTTCAGGAATCAGACTACACTGGTTGCACTGTAGATTTAAAAAAAAAATCTCACTAGAGTCATTTGTTCAGGAATCAGACTACACTGGTTGCGCTGTAGATTTTCGCGCTGTACTGTACATTCGAATGAACTGGCTCGTTAGAGTCATTTATTCGTTTGGGAATTGTATGTTACTGGTTTTTCGAGTGAGGACCGGTTATCGGTTCACAACCCTACAATTTTACTACTTACTGTATATTGTTCAGTACACATTGTACACTGTCTCATATATATTTTTGTTGAGGCATTATATAACAATACATAATACATACACTATCCCGTGCCTTACTACTATGCAAGTTCAAATTCAGTGGGATCTAAATATTATATTTAAAATACTTATTTTGCATTTTTTTTAAATCAAATTCTGTATGAAAAAATGGTTTTACAGAATCAAACAATGAGTGAAAAAGAAGACAATAATGATTTTTTTTTTTTTTAAATCACACTGTTAATATTGCGTCAGGTTCATTCATCACACTTATAATGGGAGGTCAAGTCGAGAGTGTTGCATTGTGGGACACTAGAAATTCTAGGCATACTGAAAATGTGCATACTGTGCACAGTATCCAAACTACTTCATATGCACATAGTAGTATTCAATTCTGAAGCAAAGAAAATACACATTTTTTTCCACAAATTGTACAAATCGGAAGTTCTAATCAATAGTCCACCTTAACTAGTGGTTGTTGCCACGATAATTGTAGACATCATCAAAAACACTGTCATTAGTTAGATTAGCCAATTTGTTTTGGTTCATCTATTAATGACTAAACATAAAACACCAATATGAATCCGTTTAATCCAAAAACCATGATTCCCTTCAAGTAAGCTTCATTCGTTTCACTTGATTATATGCCAGTTCACCCCTGTTATGACGGAGAGATATAGTCCCTGACTCTCATTTCCTCTCAAATGAGATATGACTCAATATTTAAAGATAGGAAGTGCACAATCAATTCCATCTACTTTATAAACTTTTCTCCACCTCACAAAATGTCAATTTTACTGCTATTGTTGAATGAACTGGTCAGTGGTAACAGATCACAATCACATATGAACATTGTTTGTTTTGTTATCTTATATATCTTAATGCAATTTTTAAAAAAATAAACATTTGTAATGTTTTACTCACCCTTATGATGTGGAATATTTTTGAAAAGTTTTTACAAAGCTCTTTTTGTTCATGAACAAGTTTGTTACGCTTAAAAAAAACGGACACCTAGGATGTGTTTGCAATGGACTACTAGCTTACTAACTGAATACTGTGCAGAATATACTGTACACTGTGTACTATCTTTCAAAAATAATATGAGAAACGGTATACATCTATACACACTTCAAACCATAGTATATTGTATCACATAACCTCATCACATACATGTTTAGTCCAACGAGTGGCATCCGTTTATAATATCTGAAATCAAAAATTTAACTAAAATCATTTTGCATATTTAATCCAAGTTGGTTTAAAAATTACTTATATTTTTGTGAGTCTGATCTAATGTGAAGTGGAGAAAGAGATGTTAAAAGTCTTCTGGTTCATTTGTCCAAGTGAAAATGTAATGTCAAACGCATTTCATTGTGGGATATGTGCATTCTGTGCTTAGTAAACTTTAAATACAGCAGAAATGGTAATAGTATGCAAGTGTGCCATTCTAAACACAGCCACAGGTGCACTGTGTGCAACTTCTCACTGCTCACGTGATCTTATGCTGCACTCTGGTGGTGACTGAAGGTACTGCAACACTGAAAAAGCAGCTATATGGAACACTCACAGTAAAGTAGTCTTTTTATTTGTATTTGGGGCAAAACCCGCTTCAACACAGCCCTTAAGTTGTTGATGGGGTGGGGGTTTCAAATATGTTATACAGTGCATTTCAAAGCAGGCGGCTCAGCTCTTTATGCATGCAATGTTTTTGTCTCATATTTCATATTGCATTACAGTTTGGACCAGGGCTGGACCTGGAAGAGAAATCAGCCCGGGATTTTACATAGCAACAGGCTATGCCGTCTTTTCTGTATATTGTGGCACCGTTTTGTGGTCCGCTCCTCAAAACGCGGCGGCTCATTTTAGCTTATCCATTTGGCCCATGTCGTGGCCGACCCACTGGACCGCTCAGCTCTCCCGATGGCCAGTACGCACCTGATCGGCCCCAAAGTGCTTCGGCCCACCGGAAAAATGCCCGGTATGCCAGATTACCAGTCCAGCCCTGGTTTGGAATCAAACAAATGAATCCACAGTAAATCATACAATCTCTCTTTATAATCAGGCTTTAAAAATCATGAACAATAAGACAAATCATATGCATCATTACAATATAAAAATATATAATTTTCTTAGTTTTAAAAACTGTATAAATGTATCCACAATAAAGCCCCACAGGTATTATGTATATTGCTAAATAGACAGGATGCCAGTAGAATGGTAAATGTACGGTTGACTATCGCAGAACTCGGGGGCATGCTACCATCTGAAATAAAATCAATAACAGACATAAAATCTTTCATAGTATTGGTTAAACACTGGTTTAAAAGAAACCATAGCTGTACTCATTTTTAATTCTCAATTACTTTTTGGTCTGATCTTTTATACTATATGTCACCAGGGTTGGGAGCAACCTTAGTATTTATTTAGCAATTTATTATTATTATTATTATTATTATTTAATTTACAGCTGAAGTCAGAAGTTTACATACACCTTAGCCAAATACATTTAAACTAAAATGTCACAATTTATCATAGACATTTAATCATAGAAAATATTCCCTGTTTTAGGATCACCACTTTATTTTAAGAATGTGAAATGTCAGAATAATAGTTGAGAGAATTATTTATTTCAGCTTTTATTTATTTCATCACATTCCCAGTGGGTCAGAAGTTTATAGAAACTTTGTTAGTATTTGGTAGCATCGTCTTTAAATAGTTTAACTTGGGACAAATATTTTGGGTATCCTTCCACCAGCTTCTCACAATAAGTTGCTGGAATTTTGGCCCGTTCCTCCAGACAGAACTGGTGTAACTGAGTCAGGTTTGTTGGCCTCCTTGTACGCACACGCTTTTTCAGTTCTGCCCACAAATCAGATTGAGGTCAGGACTTTATGATGACCACTCCAATACCTTGACTTTGTTGTCCTACAGCCATTTTGCCACAACTTTGAAGGTATGCTTGGGGTCATTGTCCATTTGGAAGACCCATTTGTGACTGAGCTTTAACTTCCTGTCTGATGTCTTGAGATGTTGTTTCAATTTATCCACACAATTGTCCTTCCTCATGATGCCATCTATTTTGAGAAGTGCACCAGTCCCTCCTGCAGCAAAGCACCCCCACAACATGATGCTGCCACCCTATGCATTTTACATTTTTGTTTCATCAGAACAGAGCACACTTCTCCAAAAAGTTAGATCTTTGTCTCCACGTGAACTTGCAAACTGTAGTCTGGCTTTTTTTGTGGTGGTTTTTGAGCATTGGCTTCTTCCTCTTAGGTTATGTCTATATAGGACTTGTTTTGCTGTGGATATAGATACTTGTTTACCTGTTTCCTCAGACATCTTCACAATGTCCTTTGCTGTTGTTCTGGGATAGATTTGCACTTTTCGCACCAAAATACGTTCATCTCTAGGATAATGTGTCTCCTTCTTGAGCGGTATGACGGCTGTGTGGTCCCGTGGTGTATATACTTGCGTACTATTGTTTGCACAGATGAACGTGGTACCTTCAGACATTTGGAAAATGCTTCCAAGGATGAACCAGACTTGTGGAGGTCCACTATTTTTGTTCTGAGGTCTTGGATGATTTCTTTTGATTTCCCATGATATCAAGCAAAGAGGCACGGAGTTTGAAGGTAGGCCTTAAAATACAACCACAGGTACACCTCCAATTCAGTACACCTCCTATCAGAAGCTAATTGTCTAAAGGCTTGACAGAATTTTCTAGAATTTTCTAGAGCTGCTTAAAGCCACAGTTATGTTAGTGTATACATTTCTGACCCACTGGAATTGTGATATAGTCAATTAAAAGTGAAACAATCTGCCTGTAAACAATTGTTAGAAAAAGTACTTGTGTCATGCACAAAGTAGATGCCAAACTATAGTTTGCTAATATTAAATCTGTGGAGTGGATAAAAAAAATTGTTTTAACGACTTCAACCTAAGTGAATGTAAACTTCTGACTTCAACTGTATATGATTAGTTTATATTGCTTGATTTACGTTGTTTTTAATGCAAAAATCCAGGGACCTGAGAAGCAAATTAGCATGTGCTATAATCTCCATGTACAATGAATCTTTTTAGTTTTTGTGCTGAAATCATGTTTTTGTACTTTCTCTACACAAATAAACCAATAAATGAATACATCTTATTATATGCACTCGATGTTTAGTAACACTTTAAAATAAGGTTATGTATATAACTAATATTGTATATATCGTATTACATTAACTAACAATGAAAAACACTTTTACAGCATTTAATATTCTTTGTTTTTGTAATTTCAGCATATGCTAATGCCTTATTCCTTATACCCACCTAGATAAAAAGGACTTGTACGTTCGAATGCTGTTCATAGACTTCAGCTCAGCATTCAACACAATCATTCCCCAGCACCTGATTGGAAAACTGAACCTTCTGGGCCGGGACACCTCAGTCAGTCCGGATCGGGAACAGCATCTCCACCACCACCACACTGAGCACGGGGGGCCCCCAGGGCTGTGTGCTCAGTCCACTGCTGTTCACTCTGCAGACTCACGACTGTGCAGCAATGCACAGCTCGAATCACATCATTAAGTTCGCAGATGACACGACCATGGTGGGTCTCATCAGCAAGAACGACGAGTCAGCATACAGGAGGTGTAGCGGCTAACGGAATGGTGTAGAGCCAACAACCTGTCCCTGAATGTGGACAAAACAAAAGAGATGGTTGTTGACTTTAGGAGAGCACAGAGTGACTACTCTCCGCTGAACATCAACATCCGCTGAACAAGGCTGAGGAATGCTCATCTCCCACCCCCCATCCTCACTACATTCTATAGAGGGACTATTGAGAGCATCCTGAGCAGCTGCATCACTGCCTGGTTTGGGACTTGCACCGTTTCGGAGCGCAAAGCCCTGCAGAGGATAGTGTGGACAGCTGAGAAGATCATCGGGGTCTCTCTTCCCTCCATCAATGACATTTACAAAAAACACTGCATCCGCAAAGCCACCAGCATTGTGGACGACCCCACACACCCCTCACACAAACTCTTCACCCTCCTGCCATCTGGCAAGAGGTACCGAAACATTCGGGCCCTCACGGCCAGACTGTGTAACAGCTTCTTCCCCCAAGCCATCAGATTCCTCAGTACTCAGAGACTGAACTGAGACACACACACACACACACACACACACACACACACACACACACACATTGTCCTGAGTTGCACTTTAATAACTATCACTTTATAACTGTATAACTGGCTGCTACCTCAATAACTGCTATGTGCATAGAACACTATCTCATAGTATGTTATGTTTACATTTGGCATTTTTAGGAACTGTCGTCTTTTTGCACTACTGTGGACTGGCCGGCGCTGCACTGTCTCTCACTGTGTCTATTGTTAGTAATTGATTGTACTGTCCCGTACTTTTTGCACATGTTTGCACGTGCACTTTATATAGGTATGTTATTTAGTCTGTGTAGTCTCATGTGGTTCTGTGTTTGTTCTATGTTGTTTTATGTAGCACCATGGTCCTGGAGGAACGTTGTCTCGTTTCACTGTGTACTGTACTAACTGTATATGGTTGAACAACAATAAAAAACCACATGACTTGACTTATTAAAATCAAAAGCTGTATTTGTTGACATTAGTTAACGCAAAATTAACTATCATGAACTAATAATAAACACTTGTTTTTTATTAACTAACATTAACAATGATGTAATGAATTGTTAGTTCATGATACCTAATGTTTTAACTCATGTTAACAAATGGAGCCTTACTGTAAACCAACAATAGTTGTTACCCCATTTTTTTTGAAGTACACATTTGAAATTCATAACAAAAAATCCTTTAATTTGAATTGAGTAATCTTTTGTAATAATAATAATAATAAAAAACTTTAATAAATAAAATATTTTATTCATTTAATTTTGTTAAAATTACGATACTTCAATTTTATGGAATTTTACTCTGAAATATGAATGCACAAATCTTCAAAATAGGTATTTTTTGACTGTACATTATAACTGAAGTACAACTATAGAACTAGATAGATATCTATAGAACTCTAAATAGAACTATAGATATCTATAGAACTTTTTTCTCAGGTTTTTCCTACTAAGAAAAAGATCCCTGTAATCTCACAAGTCTACTACAGATGCGTCTCAAAGTTTCTCAAACTGCTCAGATTTATTGA
Source organism: Moxostoma hubbsi (assembly GCA_032164185.1). NCBI lineage: Eukaryota > Metazoa > Chordata > Actinopteri > Cypriniformes > Catostomidae > Moxostoma > Moxostoma hubbsi. The sequence goes on from JAVLUX010000015.1 coordinate 41,334,032, forward strand.
GATACCAAAGTCTGCAGTCAAAATTCAGAGATCTCAATGTATGCACAAACTTTTCTCATCAATTTATCTCAAAACTGAATTAACTGAGCCACTGTATGCTGTTAAAATTACTACTACTATTACTTATAGTTCTTTGTCAACTGTATATCAACAATTTCACCATTTGTTTGTTTTTAAGGAGTTTTAATAAGAACAATATTGGTTCTTAAGTCTCCCGAGCAATGAAAAATCAGCCTCTGAGCAGTAACATTTCTTTTGGGATCAGTTATTCTATTTTTATAACACTAGAAAAAATTATATGCTCAGTAATTACACTGTAAAGTTGGCATTTACCCCTGTTGAACACTTGATAGTGAACTAGAAGAGGACACAGGGCAACACTAGAGGGCAGGTGGAGCTCAGAAAATACTTAGTTTTTTTGTGTGCATGTACACACATGCATGCATCTGTGTGTGCATCTTCATGATGCCCTTAGTGAGTGTTTGTATCTTATTATGTACTCCTGCGTGAAGCGTCGCTCACCTGCACCCCAAACATGCAATGTCTGCAAAACTAAAAGCATCCCTCACAGAGTAACTTTTCTCAGAATTCCCAGCTCAACTGAGCGTTTAACAGCCAGAGGTGTCTCCAGAGGACAGACAACTCTCTTTAAAGGTGTAACCAGTCACACACGGTGACCTTTCACCTTTAAATGTTGATTCTTGCTTGAGGTGTGAGAAGTCCTGGGTTTGGAGCCCCCAAATACTGTTATGACACGTCTAGGATCAGGCTACTACAGAAAATTAGACTTGCAGCCATCAAATTCCAATAATTCAAAATATAATGATTAATTTATTGTAAATAGTTATATTAAAATAATTCCAGATTTACATTATTGTGGCAGACAAGTAAAACATTGAACAAACATCACAAAAAGTGGCTTTAGAAGGCAATATATTGTTTATTTCCATGTATTGTTGAACATAATACTTTCATTGGCCTACAGTCCACAGCAATCCATTTTAACTGAAATAGTCAAGCTGTTGAGATAGATTTATTATATGGGCTTTTCTAGGGATGCATCAATGTACACATGCATCAGACCAACATTTGACAGCATCTCACTTTGGTTGTGCTTTGTCATAAACAGCGTTTTTAGGTTGCTGTGTCAAGTTAAACGTAGTTTGAAACTTCCTTCAAAACATCTTGTGCTGTCACTTGTGTTAAAATGCCTGAGTGTGGTTTGTTCTCTGTACAGCGGCACGTTGCCAACACAACTGGAGTTTCACTTACTGCCCCCTGCTGAAAACAGGTGGTACTTAGTTTAAGCTTAGATAGCTTCATGGCAGGAATGAGAACATGATTAATTGCATTCATTTTATTAACAAATTAACTTAATATCAAATCAAATTGCATTTATTTTAAAACACTCTTTTTGAAGGCCTGGGTGGCTCAGCGAGTATTGACGCTGACTGCCACACCTGGAGTCACGAGTTCAAATCCAGGGTGTGCTGAGTGACTCCAGCCAGGTCTCCTAAGCAACCAAATTGTCCCGGTTGCTAGGGAGGGTAGAGACACTTGGGGTAACCTCCTCGTGGTCACGATTAGGGGTTCTTGTTCTCATTGGGGTGCGTGGTAAGTTGTGAGTGGATTGTGGAGAGTAGCATGAGTCTCCACATGCTGCGATTCTCCACGGTATCACGCACAACAAGCCACGTGATGAGCGGATTGTCTCAATAGAGACTTGTCCTCCGCCACTTGGATTGAGGTAAGTAACCATGCCACCACAAGGACCTACTAAGTAGTGGGAATTGGGTATTCCAAACTGGGAAAAAAAAACAAACAAAAATCTCAATCTTGTATTTGAGCACAAAGAATAAATGAATAAGTAAAAAAAAAAACTGTACATTTTAATGATACTTGTTTATACTATTTATGTAATGTCAGGATGTCTTGGGTGGTTACTAGAGTGTTGCTAGGAGATTGTTATTTACTAAAACAAGCATGCAAGGGCTGGGGAATGTGCAGAACTTTTATGAATGATAAACATGACAGATGTCGCAATTTAATGAAAAAAGCTTATCTTGGGACCTGAGATGCAAATCAGCATGCACTATAATCTCTACGTACAATGCATCTTTTTTTTAGTTTTTGTCTAATACAAATAAACCAATAAATAAATTACAAGGAAATCTGCAAAGTTTTCTGTGTGCTCAGATTTCGTCTAGGCCTGGGCATTACTAAATGGTTGCTAGTAGCCGTGGATGGTTGCTAACTGGCCCAACCCAAAAGAGACCACACCCAAGTCACTGTCATCCTGATCCTGAAATAAAAATATTTTAGAATAAGAACCATGAATCTGTATTTGTTTAAACAGATACAGTGTGTGAGTATTCACATGATCATCTTTTTCTAACTCAAAATGAAGTTTTTACTGTATATCTACAGTAAAAGAATAGTACCAGCACTCTTTACAGATTAAAAATGCTACTCCAAAAGCTTGTTTAGGGTAAAAACAACCCTATGCCAATGTTCATGTTTCGACCCGAACAGAAAAGTTGTTAGTCATTTTCTCACAAGACAGAACAGTAATAAAGAAATGTATAATAAATAAATAAATTTAAAGAGAGCACATTTTTCAAGCAAAAATTTTACAATACATTGTTCAAAATTGAGACAAATAATTCACTTTCATTGTATGGGGAAAGTGCAGCATCAACATTCTTCATTTCAAAATCTCCTATTGTGTTTCACTTTCACAAGTAATTACAGGTTAGGAACAGACTAAGGGTGAGTAAATAATGATACTATTTTTATTTTTGGGTGAACTATAAATTGAAATGCCCAAAAGTCTCCAAATGATCTTTGGGGGCTACTTCGGTGGGCCAATCAGGACAAACTAGAGCAAAGGATGAAATGGAGGAAGCAGAGACTTTCGACTACTTAATTTTCCTTCGTTTAGCTGCGAAGCTTGTCTATTTATATGGAGCAGTCGTGATTAAAAAAAAACGACATTAAAATGGAAGGCAGCATCGAGGTGACTTTAGCAGCTAATTAAAAACAGATGTGTCCATTTAATATTCTTAATACTTGGAGGGAGAGACAATCACTGCAAAAATATCTATTTGCCTCATTAAATTGAGAGGCTTGATCATGATGAGTGATGAAATAATGAATGAAGACAGGCATGTTTACCAGGTTGTTTAAATAGAGTTTGCCAGAACAAAAACCTGCTGGTGATTTGCGTTTGCCTCAGCGGAGACGTAAGTTGATGCTTATTATGACTGACATATTATGAAGCTGAGCATGGTGGTGAAAACCGAGAGGACAGGTTTAGATAAATCATGTGACTGTCAAACACAGTCCAACGCCTACCTCTTATTTTACCCACAGTGACCAATAATAGACACATCAGAGATTTACAGCAACAGAAATAGTTCTGCCTTGCGAAGTTTACATCACAAAACATCACAGTTTGAATATCTGAGGCCTTGTGGAAAAAGATCAAATATACAGATGCTTTATGATGTCATAACAGAATGTTTCAACAGGCTGGACTTGAATTTATGATATGTTTGTCTGTCTATCTATCTATTAATTTCTACATTTAAATGTATTCATTTGGCAGACGCTTTTATACAATGTGACTTAAGAAAAAGAGGAAGAACACAACACAAGTGATTCATTTGAAGGAGAGAGCAGAACGAAAATCGCTGCATTACAAAGTTTGAACTGCAGCAGGAAAATAATATCCAAAACAGATTAGAGTGCAACATGAATAATAATAATAATTATATATATATATATATATATATATATATATATATATATATATATATATATATATATATATATAATCTATCTACCCTTCTGTCTGATTATCTATCTATCTATCTATCCATCCATCCATCTGCCTGTCTGTATATCTATTTATAAATCTCATTGTCTGTCTCTTACACGCACGTTACCAGACACATTCATATTTTTTATCAAGAAAATTCACGTTGGATCATAATTTCTTTTTTGATATTAGGGCAAAAATCATATTCTTGATAATAATTTTTTTATTGTTTCCTGTAAAAATATCTCAAATCAATTCTAATATCTAAGATCAATTTGATTTATCTCATTTTAGAAACAACACTGCATAAGATATTTAGGTTTTTCAGAGAATGTATTTTTAACGTGTATTTTGTCTTACTGTACCGACAGATATTTTAAACAATCTACCAGTGCTGAAGAAGTAATCCAAAGTATTTAGAATATGTTACTGACCTTGAGTAATCTAACGGAATACATTACAAATGACATTTAACAGCATGTAATCTGTAATGGAATACATTTAAAAAGTAAACTGACTGATGGACGGACAGGGTTGAGAACCCAGTCGGTCAATCAATCAATCAATCAATCAACCTGTCTGTCTGTCTGTAAATCTATAAATCTGTCTGTCTGTCTGTCTCAACCAGTCTGTCCGACCATCCGTCTGACCGTCCATCAATCAAAATCTTGATTACAACAAAACACTTTTTTCAAAAAATACAACATTTTTTACAACATTTTCAAAAAAATGTGAAAGTCTCTGAATTTTAAAAATAATTAGCAATTTTTATTAGCAAGAGGTCACAATTTGCTTCGTTCAGGAGCATGTTTGGTTATTAGCAATAATGAATAATTATCAAAGATTATTATAAAATATTAAAATCAATAGAACTTTGATTAGAATCAACATTAGTTTATTATTCCTTCAAATCAACAATCATCAAAGATAACTATCAGAATTATCAAAATCCAAAGAATATTAATAAGAATTAATATTGCCGAGGGCACCACCCAGGAATCAGGGAAAAATAAAAAGACAGTAAAACAGTCTATATAGGATTGTTCTCTTAGGAATTTGAAGTCCGGAGAACATCAACATACAAATGGGGAACAAAGAAGGCTTGAATCCGAGCACTGGCATCCCCCTGCCAGCCATTGGCACAGGGGCATACATAACAATACCAAAACACTTCTCTTTAAAATATAACAAAGTTTATTGATGCAGTAATATTAATTCATAATCAATACACTACAGTCAATATTTTTATTTTTATAATTTCTGACTTCCAACTGCAAACTAAACTGTAACATGATTAGATATGGTAACAGATAAGCCTATAATACATGAGACGAGGGTAGGGGTGTGTGTGTGTGTGTGTGTATAAGGAGAGAAGGTGTATATACATAGGTCTCGTGGAGAGTGCATCATGCAAGGTTTCCGGCTGGAGAATGTGGGCGGAGAGACTGGTTAATGGCGTCTGCCCATTTAACACGTATCTCTGCTGTTACGATAACTTGGGGAAAAAGTTGGGCTCTATCGCCAATTTATCTTTTCGCCAAATGTGTGTGCAGATATGTTTGTGAGGGGTCGTGTGTGTGTATGGTTAGTACAAGAGAGAGAGAACAGGGTGATGGCACTGAACCCAGTTTAGTGATCGTGGGAATGACGGCAACTGGTAGTTAGATGCGGTGAATGGCTCATAATCAGTCCACCGCGGTCGTTGGTTCTTTCATGGATAAACTCAATGTGCCTGTCTCACTCACGATGACAGAAATGCACAAACAGCTCAACGTGGTTGGACGACAACATAGAAAATCTCATTCGTGGTAACAGCAAGTTACAGTAAAACCTTGAGTATTATTAGCAGCAATGAGCAAACTCGGCGGTCTGTAAACTGTTCAAGCAATAACCCTGATATACAAGAATAACACTATAATAATCTATCTCTGCCCAGATGTTAACCTCTTACTTGAGTCACGTAAGGATGTGGGTAGAATGTGTGCTCATCCGCTGTTTGACTCCGACTTGGTTCCTCAAATCTCGGGTGATGATGAGAGGCCGTTTCCTTGCTCTGTTGGTGGAGAAATCAGCAACGTCGACTTGGTTGAAGGAGGAAGAGAAATCTTCTTTCTTCATTTCTGCACGCAAGAAGATTTATTTAGAGATTTATGCTAGCAATGTCAAGGTCATGGGTTCAATTACCAGGAAAAACAGAAACTGATAGAATGTATACATTGAATGCACTGTAAATCACTTTGGATAAAATCATCTGTCAAATGCATACATGTAAATGTTATTGTCTTGTTGTTATAAGTTAGAAACAGTGTGAATTTTTACATCTATCCAAGTGCAAAGCCTTGCCCCATAGACTGCCAGTATGAGTGCATTACTGTACAGTTAAAAATATTGGCACCCCTGGTAAATATGAGCAAAGACGGCTGTGAAATTATTTTTTTTCTTTTGATCTTTCATTAAATTAAAATCACAAAAATCAAACCTTTAGTTGAAGTAAACCAATTGAAACAGGGAAAATATCTCATTATTAAATAAATACTTTTTTCCAAAACACGTTGGCCACAATTATTGGCACCCTTTTATTCAATACTTTTTGCAACCTCTCTTTGCCAAGATAAAAGCTCTGAGTCTTCTCTTATAATGCCTAATGAGGTTGGAGAATACTTGGCAAGGGATCTGAGACCATTCCTCCATAGAGAATTTTTTTCAGATCCTTCAAATTCAGACGTCCATGTTGGTGGACTCTCCTCTTCAGTTCACCCCACACATTTTCTATGGGGTTCAGGTCAAGGGACTGGGATGGCCATGGTAGAACCTTGATTTTGTGGTCAGAAAACCATATTTGTGTTGATGTTTGTTTTGGATCATTGTCCTACTGAACAATCTAATCAGGGCCCATTGTAAGCTTTCTGGCAGAGGCAGCCGGGTTTGGATTATTTATCTGTTGGTATTTGATAGAGTCCATGATGCCTGATGCCATGTATCCAAACAAGATGTTCAGAACCTCTGGCATAAAACCAGCCCCACAACGTTGAAGATCTACCACCACATTTAACCGTGGGCATCTCTCTGTGTGCCAAACCCACCTCTGGTGTTTGCTGTCAAAAAGCTACATTTTTGTTTCATCTGACCATCTAACCCGGTCACATTTAAAGTTCCAGTTGTGTCTGGCAAACTGAAGATGCTTGAGTTTGTTGTTGGATGAGAGAAGAGGCTTTTTTCTTGAAACCCTCCCAAACAACTTGTGGTGATGTAGGTGATGTCTGATATATATATTTTTTAAACTTTCTGACCCCAAGACCAAACTGATTTCTGCAATTCTCCAGCTGTGATCCTTGGAGATTCTTTGGCCACTTGAACCATCCTGCTCATCATGTGTGGAGACAATATAGACACATGTCCTTTCCCAGGCCGATTCTTAAGATCTCCAGTTGATTGGAAATTCTTAATTATTGCCCTGATGGTGGAAATGGGCATTTTCAATGCTTTGGCTATTTTCTTATAGCAATGTCCCATTTTGTGAAGCTCAAAAACCTTTTGTTTCATATTCTTTAGTCTAAACCACTGTGATTGATGATTAAGGGAATTTGGCCTGTGTGTTACCTCATATTCATACCCCAGTGAAACAGGAAGTCATGGCTGAACAATGTCATGTTCCTAGTCACCCAGGTGCACTAAAAAAAGTAAAATATGAATGGGAATATACTTCAGATATATTTTACTCATAAGAATTTCTAGAGGTGCCAATAATTGTGGCCAATGTGTATAATGAGATATTTCCCAGCTTTCAATTGCTTTACTTCAATTAAAAGTTTGATTTTTGTGATTGTTTTATGAAAGTTTAAAAGGATAAACAATGCAGATTTGCTTTGCTCATATTGACCATGGGTGCCATTATTGTTGGCCACCACTGTACACAGAATGTTTGCTCTTTTTTTTACAAACTGAGCAATGAATTTATATGATTTTCTATAATAAATGAACAGATGGTGCTGATAAAGCTTAAAGGGATAGATGAAAACACAGTCATTATTGACTTCCGTTGATCACAAAAGAAAAGTTTAAGTCTATATAGGGTTTATTTTCCATCTAATAAATGTTAATAATGGCTCCAGTCTGTCAAGAACTAAAAAACATGAAACGACAGGAAGGTAATAGATGAAACTCGCGCACTACTGTACATTCAAAGTTTTCTGAAACAATAAGATTTTAAGTTGTTATTTATCACATCAGGTCATTAACAAAGTGCTGAAATCAAATATTGTGGCAATGTTGATAACATCAATCTTATTTGGCGTTTGCGTCATGACGTCAGTGGTCTCAAGATGCGATGAAAACAAATGAGGTTTGATTTTATTGATTTATCTGCTATATTTGATTTCAGCACTGTTAAATATCAAACACACTACTGGTGTCCGGATGAACAATCTGGGCAAAGATTACTGCAACTCTACTGTGACTGAGGCTAAATCCTGCCTAACATCTCCTTTTGTGTTAAACAAAAGAAAGTAATACAGGTTTGGAATGACTTAAGGGGGGATTAAATGAAGACAGAATTTCCATTTTGGAATGAACTATCCTTTTGTTTTTGTTGTACCCCATTTTTTCTCGTTTTAAGTATAAACATCATTATTAAGAAAAAATAGATTATAGATTAGGATCTAGAAATATAGACATTAAAAATACATGTATTTTTTTTCCCCTCCAGTCTGAAAACTAAACCTCAGAAAAGGAAAGTGTCTTTGTCCCTGAGGAGAATTTCAAGCTCTCACTCAAAGGTGTGGATCCCTTGAGCAGATTCACCAACAAACGGGTCCCTGAACGGGACTGATCATTAGCGAGCCGGCGACAGGGGAGCGATTACCAGCGTTCGTCCCTCTACAGCTTCACTGAGGACCAAAAACTCACAGACTCGCAGCTAATATCACATTAGATGCCAGGTGGGCTAGCTTATTAATAACGCTGTTAATATTCAGCAGCAAGATGAGCTAATGTCCACAGAGAGCGAGCGTGAGAGACAGGAAGCAAGGAGTGAGAGAAGAGAGCAGGGCCACGGGGTCGAGTCGGTCTGGAGAGATGCTGAACTGAAGCGCCTAAGGCTGTAATTAGTAGCCAGTGACAACATGGCTCACCAGAGAGAGAACTTCAGCAAGGTAAACAGGGACATCAGCACTTGAGACACAACAATAATTATCAATCATGAAAACAATCATCAGAGACTTTTCTATTACAGAGGAAACTGTAAAAAAGAGTCATTGGTTTAAGGGCCCAGTCCCACTAAATTGGAATTTTTAAGATGAAAAACATGCATGACGAGACTTGTAAACGTAACAATGCATCTCATTTCGTTTTCACAGAACACCAATGTTCAGTATTGTACTTGATGTGAAAATTTGTTTACAGATACTTTGATCATAAAGTGACCAGGGGGCCACTGAGCGCCAAGCATGACGAGATTATAAACTGAAACAATGCATTTTAACAAACTGCTTCACACCAACAAATGTTTGTGTGACGTTCCATCGTCATTTCAATTGTTCAGATGGCGAAAACTTTATTCAAGTATCTGCACTCTTTTCAGAGAATAACAAAAAATTTACATCAGACTCTGTTTTGATTGTTTTGGTGCATTCCGGACTCACGACTCTTTTTATTAATTTATATCTAATTTATACTTTTATATTATTTAGTTGCTTTGTTTGTATATATTTGTTTATATATATATATATTATCTATATCAATGACATTTGATGCCACTGTTTCCATTCATACACCAACAAAGTGGACTAAAATACTACAAAAGCAGTGAACCATGGCCAGTGTTACTAAAAGAACAAAAACGTGAAATTCATCCCCCGCTAGTTTTGAAACCTTTGGAGAACTACATTTAATCCAAAAAGACCAGATATTAGATTGTACTACACTCTACTACCTAACTAAATAAACTGTATTTCAGATTTACTTATCCATATACCTGAGAGAGTGGTAAGCCGAGATAGACAGTGAATCTCGTTCCGCTGGGAACTATCGATTGACTGCAACACAGTATCAAATGCTGAACTCTCAGTGCATTGTGCCAAGGGGCTGATGGGATATCTCTGGGGAGCCATTAAAGCGTAGATCTGCGGTAAAGCGCAGGGGAGCCTGCACAAGTCATAAGAGAGTGAACAAAAACTCACAACACACTAACAACACCTGTCACCCCAGTGCCTAATGAGAGACACAATTAGCAATTAACAGTGCGATCTGTCAGCACGGATACCTGCCTCCCTGTGCTCACCCCATCCCAGCTGGGCAGACGGTGAGGGGGGAAAATCGAGAGCTCTTAATCAGCACAGAAACACACCCAAAGAATTATTCTCACTGTAATGTCTCTTGTATGCAATGCATGGCTTATTTGTATGGAAAAACTAAAGGGATTAGATATCTTGTGGTGCTTTAAAATTTAATTAAAACGCTAATGTACGAGTAAAATTAAGAAATATTTGAAAATTTTGTGGAAATAATTCAAACAAATTCTATAATCAGTCTTCGAATACTGAAATATATACTTGTTGGCTCAGATTAAAAATCAATGGAGGTAAAAACTACATGATTCATTATAGTTTTAGCATTATTTAATATTAACGTTATTTTAAACAGTTAAAAGTTTTCTATGTTTTTCCATGACACTACGAGAGAAAAAAGATAAAACAGCCCTTAAAACGGATGTTATAGTTCAGGTAGCTAGCTATAAACATGTTGTTTATCTAACTTATCTAACTTGTGACAATAAAGTGATTTGATTTGATTTGATTTGACTTACTCAGCAAGATGTCTCAACTGTCGCTCCACCATGACAGTCGTTCACCTAAAAGAGAAAACTGGCCATAGAACAAGACAACATCGATAATAATCAATACCGCATTTATTATCGATTAGTTGAATATGTGCACCATGCACAGAGACCTTAAATATAAAGGAGTTTGCGTACATATCCTTGCACAAACAAGAGATGAAGTGAAAAAAAAAATGACCCAAGTTGTCCAAAGCATGGGAACACTTTGTATTAAACTCTTTATAAATATAAATATATAGTGTTTTGCTGTATGATACCCAAGAGAGTTTCTTCTCTACATTGCATCACTTACATCAATTACTGGTATTTTCTGGATCTGGATATATATATATATATATATATATATACACACATACATATATTTTTTTTATTTATATAAACTTTAAAATAGGAAATTAGTTTATCTGATTCACTGAAGAAGTAATAAAAGATCAATTGATTATCAAAACACTTGTTAGCAGAGGTGGGTAGAGTAGCCAAAAACAGTATTGTTTAGGACACCAACTTCATGCATGACAAGTCATTTTTCCAACAATTGTTTACAGACAGATTGTTTCACTTTTAATTGACTATATCACAATTCCAGGTAATTCCAGTTAACTGTGCCTTTAAGCAGATTGGAAAATTCCAGAAAATGATGTAAAGCCTTTAGACAATTAGCTTCTGATAGGAGGTGTACTGAATTGGAGGTGTACCTGTGAATGCATTTTTAGGCATACCTTCAAACTCAGTGCCTCATTGCTTTGCAAGAGAAAATCAAAAGAAATCAGCCAAAATTTGTGGACATCCACAAGTCTGGATCATACTTGGGAGCAATTTACAAACACCTGAAGGTACCACGTATATCTGTACAAACAACAGTACGCAAGTATAAACACCATGGGACCACGCGGCCATCATACCGCTCAGGATGAAGATGCATTCTTTATCCCAGAGATGAATGTAGTTTGGTGCCAGTCAATCTCAGAACAACAGCAAAGAACCTTGTGAGGATGCTGGAGGAAACAGGTAGACAAGTATCTATATCCACAGTAAAACTAGTCCTATATCCCATAACGTGAAAGGCTGCTCAGAAAGGAAGAAGCCAATGCTCTAAAACCACCATAAAAAAAGCCAGACTACAGTTTGCAAGTGCACATGGGGACAAAGAGCTTACTCTGGTCTGATGAAACAAAAATGTAACTTTTTGTTCATAATGATCATTATGATATTTAGAGGAAAAAGTGTGAAAAACCTCATCCCTATTGAGAAGCATGGGGTGGCAGCATCATGTTGTGGGTGTGCTTTGCTGCAGGAGGGACTGGTGCACTTCACAAAATAGATGGCATCATGAGGAAGGACAATTATGTGGATAAATTGAAGCAACATCTCAAGACATCATTCATGAAGTTAAAGCTCAGTCACAAATGGGTCTTCCAAATGGACAATGACCCCAAGCATACCCCCAAAGATGTGGTAAAATGGTTTAAAGGACAACAGTGTCAAGGTATTGGAGTAGTCATCATAAAGTCCTGACCTCAATCCAATTTGTGGGCAGAACTGAAAAAGCGTGTGCAAACAAGGAGGCCAACAAACCTGACTCGGTTACACCAGGTCTGTCTGGAGGAATGGACCAAAATTCCAGCAACTTATAGTGAGAAGCTTGTGGAAGGCTACCCCAAACTTTACCAAACTACCCAAATGTTGTACAGTGTTGAACAGTAGCTAGCATGACCTGTAATGTCTCTTGTATGCAATGCATGGCTTATTTGTATGGAATGCATCGCATAGCAGAACAGAAAGTAGCTATGAGAAAAAAGTAACGCAAATAATACAGACGTAACATAACGCTTTACTTTCCATAAAAATATATTTTTTAATTAAGTTTAGGAGTAATGCAATATTCTTACAAGTTACATTTAAAAGTAATGTAAGCAACCCAGCCGTCGGCTCCTAAACTGAAATATGAAGGAGCAAAATGGATGTTTTTAGTTGCCAAATCACAGAATTGCTCGATTTAGATCAACCATTAATCAGAGGTTTAATAAACATAGTTGAGAAGATGAGTTTGCATTCCCTATTGTTGCATAAATGTTCAAACCCCTTTCAAAATTTCTATAAATAGAAGTGATACAATTTTTTTATTTAGTACTGCTCTTCAGAATCTATATTATAGATAACTACATAAAGTACAGTATGCATATAGTCGTGTGTTGTCTTCCTGAGCATCAATGCATGTTTGCAGTCAGTCCCTCAATAGACCTTTTTCACACTCCAGATTTTGGAAAGTGGAAGTAAATGTTTGCAGGGTAAACTTCGACAGAGGTGAATGAGAGATCACAGCAAATATTAAGACCAAAAGAAAAATCTACTATTACATTTGAATGACTTTCCAGCAGAGAAAAATATAAGAGAGCGGTGGATTAAAACAGTCAGATGGGAGAAGACGCCAAATTTACTGCCAATTTCTCAGCAGCTGTAATCGAAACCCCCTCACAGCTGTAGTAATTTGTTTTTAAAACTAATTCCAGGGTAATATAACACAAAGCATAATGTTATAAACTTACTCTCAATATTTAAAAAAAATTATAATTTAAAAAAGTTTGCTAGATTTACGCTGCTAAATAAGGCGGAAACGCATCAAAGTCTGTGAAAAAGGTCTATTGTCCTAAGTTTCAAAAGCTTGATTATATATATATATATATATATATATAAAATGGGTGTAAAGCGGCTCGAGACACACTGGTGCGCGCTCTAAAGATGTACTCAATAACTCACAAGAAACTGCATATGAATGCACACATCCCGACTAGATTTAAAATTATTGTCGCAATCAATTATATTTGGTCGCATTTGTGACCTATTTAGTCACAGTTTGGAGCCCTGTGGTTCACTGTGTCAAAAGCAGCAGACAAGGAGGATGAGGACAGATGATTTGGAGTTAGCTCTCGCCAATCGCCAGTCTCCATTCGCCACCACTTGCACCATTATTAAAAAGTTTTTCAAATATGATGATGCTTTCAGCTACCAATAAGAGTACTCCATTCAACACATTTTACAATGTTTAAATCCGTTCTGCAAAATTCATCAGATTTTTCTCCATAATCAGTGCAGAAAATGCCTGCAGATTCATCTGGGCTTGCTAATCGACTACACACTTGTTTGTTGAGTTGGCCGTGACTGTGAACTACAAACTACCGCTGTCACACAAGCAGTTTTTTATCCATGGTAATGTTCAAAGGCGGTTTTCCTCTTTTGTAATATATGCGAAAGACACCAAACAACACCACCTGTTCTTAAACACTTCAGCATTAGGGGGAACCATTGTGCCCGATTCCAAACAGAGCTGTGATTTCTTTAAAGTGCAGACTGGGACAGATCTGCAGCAGAATCACGTGTAGATCGCAGCTACTGTTATAAGATTAGACCTGCCTGATACAACTCCAGGATAGTAATTGTGTCAGCCCATGAGTTCAGTGGGGAAATGGAGTGTTAAATCTAATTTTGAACTTGTCTTTCTCATTCTGTGGGGCATACAGAAGTACCAACCATATGCCACAGTCCCCAATTTCAGCGATGAATATGGATGAGAGTAGAGCTGCTCTCACATCTCCAAACAGAAGCTAAATCTACCTGTAGGACTGGGAATAAATCTAAGCCCTGTTTTACAGTTCACAGTCAAGTAATACTGAGTTTAAATCCAATGTGTACAATGGCTCATTCCATGTCAATAAAGGGTATCCCGCTATTGCATTAAAATACAGGCAGATTAGAGTTGTTCTTAAAATACGTCCTCTACAGAATGCCATAGTTAAAGCTAAAGAACTTTTCAGAAGAATGTTTAACTGGCTTTTAAAGGGCAGCACATGACATGATACTGCATATCCAAATTGTGTGTTTGTTTATGAGATATTCTGATTAATTTGATAATGATTTCATGGTAGCACTTTACGATAAAGTTGTATTTGTTAACATTAGTTATTACATGGCTCTCTGGAATACTCAATTCTGATTGGTCAATGGCGCCATCCAGTGGTCAGATATTGCTCTGTAACAACCGCACATCTGGGGATTTAGACGTATCAGAGCACTCATTCGGGTTCTGCAAGCCAACTCTCTTGCTTTTCAGCTCACTGTGTGATCTCTACAAGTAAGCTAATAAAATAATTTCAACTCAAATCAATGTTGCATGTGCATTATTTATTTATTTGGCAAGCAGTCTTGCAATAGTCTGAATAATGAGGAGTCAGATGGTCATTTTTACAAAGTAAAAAACAACATAACTCAGACCCAAACTGGATGTTGATTTCAGCTGTTCAGCGATTTCTTTCTTCTAAATTACATATTTTCAGTGCAAATCAATATTTTATGTCCATGTAATTATTTATTGGTTAGTAGCCATGTAATAAGCAGGATAATGTACAGTCAGTTGGTTGTTATCACAAAATAAACACATACATGTACATTATCTTTTACTAAATGCATTAGGTATCACGATAATACTAATCTAGGAACAATATAGTAGTTTTACAGCATTTATTTTCATGAATGCTCATCTATGAAGATACAATTGTTCATTGTTAGTTAATGTTAGTTCATAATGCATTAACTAATATTCACTTATACAAAATTATTTTGCATTTGTACTGTATGCACGTTGAAATTAACATTAACCAAAACTAATATGTGGTAAAAGAAGTTCATTGTGAATTCCAATTAACACATTTTGCTAACTGACATGGACAAATATAACAATTTTAAAGTGTAACCAATTTCATACTGCAAAAATTTTTCCTTTTTGTCTTGTTTTATAGTGAAAATATCTAGAAGATATCTTGAATTACATTTATTTTTAATTATTATTATTATTATTTTAACTTGTTTTAAGCATAACCTCACTAAATCTATTAGATTTATTCTTAAAAACAAATGGGTAATGAGTAACTGGGTCATTTTTTGAGTAGAACAAAGTAATTAACAATTAATTAATTATTAATTGAAGATTTATTATCTTAAAAAAGACTTAATATGCTATGCAATTTTCCTTCTCAAGTAAATGTATTTTGTTTTAAGGATGTGTCGATATTTAAAATGTATTTAAATATTAATTAAATTTATTTAAATATATATATGTATTTTTTTTTTTTTTTTTACAGTGCAACTACCAATAAAAGTAGAGTACTCTCATCTCAATTTAACACATTTTCCCATATTTAAATATGTTTTGCTAAATTCTGCAGATTTTCCACCAATAAAGTAAGATCCTGCAGATTTTGTC
The DNA here is from genome assembly GCA_032164185.1 of Moxostoma hubbsi. NCBI lineage: Eukaryota > Metazoa > Chordata > Actinopteri > Cypriniformes > Catostomidae > Moxostoma > Moxostoma hubbsi. The sequence goes on from JAVLUX010000015.1 coordinate 41,349,944, forward strand.
CGGGCCTGTTGCATACAGCATTTCTGATCAATTAGATGCTGAGAATTAACCCTAAAAAGTTGTTTTACATAAAAAATTTAAAATATTAAAAAGGGGGTCACTGCAAATATCAAGGACATGCGACTTTGTATATAAAGTCTGGCATCAACTAACAATCTGTTTCTAAAAGTAAAATGGCAGCTTTTTTTGAGCGGGCATCTGACCTTGAGGCAGTCGCTCCCATCTTTTCAATGTTATTTTCATGATTTACAAAAAAAAATTCAAAATGTTTTAAATAATATCAAAAAATAAAACAAATACAAATAAATAAATAAAAACATGTAAATGCATTATGTGGGTCCTAATGTATTGGAAAAAAGCAATGAATTCATTTTAAGAGGTACCTATATATGTTCCCCTTTTAAGGGTTAATGCAACAGTATAAATTTAAATATCGCTTGTTTAGGTGTCAATGGATTTATGTAGTCAAAATTCTGCAGTTCGACTCAAATAAAAAGTAGAGCAGTCCTGTGCTCATTTATCTTGCCTTTGTTACTGAATCTGAGTGAGCCGCGACATCTCACGCAATGAAGTTTGCCCTCTAATCGCTCAGACACAAAAGATGTTTAACAGCAGCAAACAGAAGTGCAGCTTTTGTTCTCGAAGTGCCATATTGTTAGTGCATCAGCTGGTTCCTCTAAGGGAGAGTGGAAATTTTGCATTATTGCATTAGTGGAAATATCACATATGTAAATTGAAACACAAAACAGGAAGCCTTTCACTTCAGAAAAGATGAACATAGTAGCATGCAGGTGCAGTACAACATCGGACAAGACAGGAAACTGAGTTGGTTACCCTTACTACAAAGTACTTGGGCATGTACAGTGCCACTGCACCATGGCACGGTGATGAATTTAGGCAGCAAAACCATAGTACTTTGATATATACCATGGTAGTATCTTACCATATACACAAATGTTGTTAAAGTGCATGCATAAATCATTGTATTGAACAAAATTAAAGCGTGTTTGCATTAAAGGATAACAAAGAAATCAAAAGTCCACGTCTGGTACGTGAGCTAAAATCTTTTCAAATCTTGCACACGACGGCTCAGTTCCAAAATCTAGTGAGCTGCCTTGCTGTCTACCACCTACATAGGCAGCTGGCTTCTAAAGGGTCATTCACACTGCCAGCATTCGTTATTCTAACATGTCATGCATTCAATTTGGAAACAATATACAACAATGAACAAATACACAATAAATAACGGCAAAAGCTCTTTATTTTACCAGAGAATAAGCATAAGTAAATAATCCTGCAACAATTTTCCAAGACATATCTGATTTATTAATGCATGTAAGCTAGCAAATGATTAATTAGCATAAAACGTGAGGGTTGACTTCATATAACAAATTACTATTATAAAAATGACTTCGCAAAATCATTGTTTTCAACATCTTTTATGGTATTAAGCCCGTTCCAGTGTCATAACTTGGCATGTTTCCAACTTGTAAATGACTTCACTTGGTCATTCATGTGCTCAGAACTCATAATTATGATATTTCTGACACTTGAATGGATGAGGGTGTGAATGATGACAGCATTGGGTGATTTTTGGGTGAACTATCCCTTTAATGATAAATATGGTATGTCAATGCACTTAGAGGTAATTACAAGTAAAACGGCTCAGATGGAGGAGAGATAAAAAAGTCTGAATATCTATGGCATGTTTTGGGTTAGCATCTTATTCTCCGTGACGGATCACACACAAGATGGATGATGTTGCCCTCAGGTTGGCTCGACCTACCAGTTAGCGTGGAGTGCGCTGTTGTAGTGCAGTTCTTCGCTCGACAGAGAGCACTGGTGATAAATCTCTCTGTCGCTAATGAACTGCATTTAACAATAAAATGCAGCAGGAAACGGAAGGTTTCATTTATATGAAGATCAATTACGCTGACAGGGCCTTCTTTTCTTACACGCTCGTAGAAACGCTGGCGGGCTCGCGCTCTGCCACAACCGCTATCAATCACACATGCAACAACAATCAGATCAATCAAACGTGATGCTTGGGCAAAAAATAAGAAATATCACACTTTGAAGGAAGGGGAAATAAAGAAGTCATAAGGCCATAATCATGTGTCTGGGAGGAGGTTTACCCTGCTCACTGAAACAATAGCGTGTTAGTTTTGCAATACACGCATGACGGGGAACACACATGAGCATCAGAAGTGAGTGATCATGAGTGGGGTCGGGAAGCGTTTCATCACCGACATCCTCCATCTGCAAACCGACAGTTCATAATTCCAGGCATCTGCTTTCATTTATAAAGTGATCACTTAGTCTTACATGTCTGTCTCTGCCCTCCCCTTTAGCTACCAGCGGTTCACAGGGTGAAAGTCAAAGTTAAACGGTTCACCTAAATATGAAAATTCGGTTCTCATTTATTCACCCTCTTGTTGTTCCAAACCCTCGTGACTCTATTTTTTCCGGAGAACATGAAAGGAGATGTTAGGCAGAGTGTTAACCTCCATTCACTTTCATTGTATGTATAACAGATCCAAGGAAAGTGAATGGTGACTGAAAAAGTAAATCATATGACATTGAAACATCAAGAGAGTTTGTAAACAACTAACGCTGAAGCTTTAACACAATGCTCAGCGCAGGCATTATGTACAAGGTCATTAGGTTTCTATAAGCAAGAAAAGTAAGTGAAAACATTTATTTGACCTTAAATCGTGACCGAGCTACGTGCAATGACCGTATCTAATTTTTGCATGAGCGCACATTTTTGTTAGCACAAGTGGCCATGTGTGGGAATGTTTGCTCTATCTATGAGTGTATGTTTGCAAACTGTGGGTGTATTGTATATTAACGAAGTGGCGCAAAGCACAATTTGCTACTTTCCTGATCAATAGATCATTGCACTGATGTTTCAGTAGCACCTCTATTCTCAGTGCAAAGTCTAAAATCAATTTCTACATTTGCAGTTTGGCGATTCCACCAGCAGGAGGAGATAAAGTTCATGTCCAAACGCTGAAAATATAGTGGAACATCAAACCGTGTCCCTGACTATCACTGTTGTAGCTGTTTTATGAAACAAAATTGTATGAGATTTGTGTTAAACTTTCTATTGGTCACGGTTTATTTTTCAATTACTTTTATTATTAGTGTTCATATGTAGAATAGTATTTATGATCTAATTCGTATTGACATTTTTTCACCTGATTTTTTAAGTCACTGCAAAAGGGCCAGTGAAAGAAGTTGGAGAGGGTGAAATGTTTGGATTTTCCATTAGGTGGTTACATAGGATTCTTGACCACTTTGTTATTTTAATTCTATTTTTGTTCAGTTTTAAAAGTAAATTGAATTTAGAAATATTTTTGGTTTAAGTTTTTGGTGTTTTAATAAATGAATAAATTTTTTAAAGCAAATTGCCTGGTAAAAGTGAAGTGTGTGCAAAAACTTAACCAGGAAAGCTGATACAATCGCTGTTAATACTAGCCATGATTGTGTGTCAGTAGATCAATTAGATTAATAACACTTACATTCTCTATAATGTAATGGAGAGTACATCCAAATCCTGATGAGAACCACGTTTTCCATATTGCCAGACATTCAACAAGAACGCACAAAATAATGTAAGTCCATATTTATTCTTCTAATACATTGCAAACAGGTAATTTACACTACCAAATTCTTACACAAATTCTGTCTTCGTTTATATAGCTGGTGCTTGACAGCGAGTGGACTATATAATTGGATCCAGACTGTTCAAAAACTGGAGAAGAACCTCAGAATTAAATTGCACTTGACCAAACCCATTAGCACTTTGAACACAAAACACACTTGTGCTTACACTTGAAACATGCTTGCACAAAAATACCAAAACTTAATGGCCATGTCCCATTGACTTTGCGCACATGATGCAAGTTTTGCTATTTGTTTATATTAGTTAATGCACTATGAACTAACATGATAAATAAATGCTGTACAGAATATATTGTTGATAGTTTGTTGAAGATACCTAATGCATTATCTAATGTTAATGAATGAAACCTTATTGTTTCAGCTCTTCAGGTCCATACATCCAAAAGACAAAATTGTTATGCTCCAATAAGCACATAAAGGCATCATAAAAGTAATCCATATGACTCCAGTGTTTTAATCCATATTTACTGAAGTGATATGATATGTGTGGGCAAGAAACAGATCTATATTTTTGCTTGAAATTATTCTCCCTGCCCATTAGGGGGCGGTATGCATGACGAATGTGAATCACCTGTTTCTCACCCACACCTATCATATGGCTTTTGAAGATATTGATTTGACCTGGAATAACATGGATTACTTTTATGCTGATTTATGTGATATTTTGAGCTTCAAATTGGCACACATTCACTTGCATTGTATGGACCAACTGAGCTGAAATAGTCTTCTAAAATTATCATTTGTTTTCAGCAGATGAAATAAAATCATACACATCTGGGATGGCATTAGGGTGAGTAAAAGATTAGGTATTTTTATCTCACATATCTCTTTAGGTAAGTTATTTGGAGGTTGAATTACCAGGAAAGTGTAAACATTGTGGCTGTGTGGCGGAAGCAATATATTTCTCTAATTGTTTAAACATCCCAACCAGTCCGACATAGCAACATTGGCTCAACCAATGGCATGAGTCTGGGAGAGGGCTATCTCTCTGACAAACAGAAGAGTTCAGGAAAATCGTTTTAAATCTATAATTATTTTTACACTTCTGTTTTGATGCTTATGGTGTATTATGTATATGAAAATTACACACTTTATCTTTAACTCTATGTAAGTCTGACAGAAACTGTGTATGTAATATGTCTGTGTACCTATGTGTGATTGACTTGTATTGCTCAGAGCAGTGCAGGTAAGGGGTTCCCCTAAGGGGATCATCATATTTGGGGGTTCTTTGCATCAGAAAGAAATTAGGCAAATTTATGTGTGAAAATCACAAACTTAGGTGCCAAGTTGTCCAAATTCAAGTAAAAATTGCTTAACTTTTGAGTGACATGTTTCAACACTAACGGCTGATACTTCAATGCACTGGGCAACAAATATAGTGATCACACCTTTGTGCCCAAACTTCCTTATTTCTAAAAAGTATACAGGTGTTATTGTCCTGGCTAAGGACTAAGAAGAGGAAGGAGGGGCCCTGTGTTGTCAAGCTCTGTCCAGATCTCAAAATAGTGCCAATAGTTTTATACATTAAGGGTTCAAATTGGTATTTGCACCATTAGCTTTTTTACCTTTCTTTCCTCAGCATTCAAACACTTAATGACCTTTTTTCCACACAAATTTTGTTGCTATATTAATTCTAATTAAACATATTTTCACAAGTACATACTTGTAGTGTGTAGTAGAAGTATGCATATCAGAATGCAGCCTATGTCTATAGTGTAGGAGCGGTGATATCAATCACATTGTTCTTGATATAGAGTATAAAGAGGTTATAACTGTCACATGATGTTTAACACCAGATCAGCCTCTCATAATATCATAATGTAGATTGTACATTACAGTAAACATAGAGTCTGCTTAAAAGTACATTGTGCCTCTATTTGAATTAAAAGAATGACTTTCTGACATTTTTGATGTCAGGAGGTAATTACAGCAAGAAAATCATATTCCATGTATTACAAGTGAATCTATTTTCTCAATGAAAACACTGCAGGTTATAAACATATTAAATTCATTAGTTTGCTCCTTTCAATGATTAATTCATCTTTTTGTGTACTGTACTGATGTTTACATACTACAGTGAAGCCTCATGGCTGTGATGAAAAGCACTTTATGACCAGTAGGTGGTACACTTCTCACACTATGGAGCAGGCAAAGGCATCATTTAAAAACTTGCTATTTGACGATCATGAAAATCTTAAACTCTTGTTCCATCATTAAAAATAAAAACTAACATCTGTTGCAAATATATTTGGATACATTAGTGTCACCTTTGGGATTTGTACCAAATCGAAATTCTTGACGATTAACGACAGCATCACACCACTGAAATGCAGTCCTAGAGCCATTACTGAGATAATACATACCAGTCTGGTTATTTACCGCTCTTGATAACAAAGATATTATGCCTACAAACCTGCTCTGTGACATTCATGAGCCCAGAGAGTGGAAGAAGCATTATTTTACCACTAATGTGCAGAGATCCACAGGGAGCGATGACAGACTCTGGAGATAAAGGAAAGGTAACACATTGCAAAATGTATCTTCAAGATGGGGAGAAGAACATGCAAAACCCCTAAAATTAACTAAACGTAGATTATTTAAAGTCGTATGAATTATGGAGTCTGAAAATGTCTGTACTAAAGGCTTACAGTTAAGAGCAAGCATCATTTTCTTCACAGCCCCCAGATCAAACTGGCTTCATTTGAATGACATAAAGGTCCCTGCAGTTTCCTTGACCTCTAATGTCTGTCTGAAATATGCCAAAGATCATAATGCATTAAAGTTAATACAAAAAAGAAAGGTTTAAGGAACTTAAAAAGGTTTAAGTAGCTTTGTCACATTGGATGGATGGATGAACTACAGATTAAAAAACAGACAACTAAGACTATGAACAGATCGAAAGACAGACGACTTCAGGATCAGAGATCTCTTGGACAGAGATCAAAAGATTAGACAGACAGACAGACAGACAGACGAGACAGACAGAGAGACAGATAGATAGATAGATACCAGTAGACATATGCATGTATTCCACCTGCGACAGTTTAAGCCCTTCACCCCTCCCCATAAAAACTGTGCAGCGCTGAAGTGGCCTCATTTATTAGACTAAAGCATCTCATTGACAGTCTAAATGGTGGAAACGTCCATGTCACCCAGCTGGCTGTCTCCACGGTAATGGCCACCCAACAGGAGTGCTCGGGTCACTTGTGTCTTTACAGTCATCATTAAGCACCATTGATTTAATGAATACATCATTTATGAGTGCTTGGACCTTCATGGCCCGCTGCCTCATTAAGTGCAAAGCAAACTCATCTGAAGAGCCACCTCAACATCACCTCTAGAGAGCGAGCCATTCAAGCACCTCTCAAAAGCACACAAGGAAATGATTTATATACATACACATAATATGCATGTGATAATGCACTGATAAGATGGTTTTTAATTAAACAACAACGGGACACCCAGGAAGCAAGAGTGCCAGAAACTCCTTTAACTGCATTAAGATCAATGCAACGCATGGCTTCACCTGGCTTATCGCTTTTACAGAATCACAACAACAGCAGTATATACAGGTTTCCTAGCCTTTTTGTCTGTTGCGCTGCGCCTTGCTGGGTTTTTAGCGTCTCGCGCAAGAGAACCTCCTTTTTAGACACTGTCAAGTTAAACAAGAACTTAAGGGTTATTCCATATAAAAGCAACCCAATTTAATTAAAAATTAATTCACAAAATAAAAGGCACCAATATTCAACAAATAATATGTTAATTAATAATGATAATCACAGGGGGGGCCTGGGTACCTCAGCAAGTATTGACGCAGACTACCAACCCTGGAGTCACATGTTTGAATCCAGGGTGTGCTAAGTGACTCCAGCCAGGTCTCCTAAGCAACCAAATTGGCCCGGTTGCAAGGGAGGGTAGAGTCACAAGGGGTAACCTCCTCGTTGTCGAGATTAGTGGTTCTCGCTCTCAATGGGTGCTTGGTAAGTTGTGCATGGTTCGCGGAGAGTAGCATGAGCCTCCACGTGCTGTGAGTCTCCGAAAAGAGATTATTATGATAATAACAATGAACAATTCTTTCGCCAAGTAATAAAGTTCATTAGCCTAGCTGTAGGCTGCTTATGTTTTCCAAGCAACATGGTGACTTGGGCTACATCCACACTGATTCAAGTCTGAAACCACTGTTTTTACTTTTCTAACATCATTATTTTCCAGGCGATGGAGAGCATTTTCGAAACACTCTGAGAGGCAATAATGCAGCAAAATCAATGCGTTTTTAAATAAAAAAAACTATTAGTCTGGACATGGCCTTTGTGCATTAATCTACAACTGCAACTACAACTTGACCATGCGTTGGCTTCATTTGAAACTATTTGTTAGCTGAGCAAAAATAGATAGAAAAAACAGGTTATTTTGTGTCTAAAATGGAAGATACCCAATATTTACTTTGTTTACGGAACTTATTTGCAATCGTGCTGTTGTTCTGAATATGTGTGTAATCTATGATGGATTCCATGTGTGTTACTTCTTTTCTGTTTCTTAATCTTTGTCTTGGTTGGTTATTTATCTTTCTTACTTTCTGTCTTTTTTGTTTTCTGAGTAACCTGAGATTTCATTGGGCAAGCGTGTGGACATCCTGGAACGGAACCTCCATCCCTTACCCACACGGTGTAATCGAGTTACGGTTGGGCCTGCACCCACTCACCACTCTGGCTCTGCCAAAGCGGCCCACCGCCCTTCTCGTGCCTCCCTGGAGTTTGATCGGGTGTTGGTTGGTCTGAACTAATTCCTTCTCAGCTGGGAAAAAATTAACGCCCCTGCTCTTCGCTTTATGGTCAGACAAGCAGCTGCTTTTCTCTGTTTCCTTGCACATTACTTTTGGAGGAAGTATGAAGGAGCAGAGAGGCTGAGCACACGCCGGCAGCTGTTTACGCCACACCAATTTCTGCTTATGCCACACAAGTGCCCACTTACTCAACTTCAAACATAACCTGTCATAGTAAACAGCCATCTATGAAAACAAAAGACCTGGCTGGATTGTGTGTGATGTGGTACATAAGGATGATGAAACACTGATAAAAGGCTAAATTGTGGCATAAAACAGCATAAAAAACTGATGAGTCTCATGCTATCTGTACAGATGAGATAAATCAGGTTAAAAACGCCAAAAATAAACAATGTATACTAGGACCAGGTGGCATGATGGTATAAACCGTGTGACAATAGAAATGTCTCAAAAGAGGTTTTGTTATACCAGGACTGCTTCACGCTATTTACGCATGAGAAAAATTAAAATACGTGGAGAAACATGAAGATACAGAGCAGAATGTGTCAGAGAAAGGTTAAGACGTGGAAGAACATTAATTGGTGTAGCACAAAGTTTACATAATAAGAAGGCTACTTTGCCGTTTACAATTTTTTTGACATTTTCAAAATCCCTAACCTAACTGATCTTTTTTCATACAAATTTAGGCATCTAATTAGTTCCACAACATGAATGAAGTCACCATCATGAATGAGGTGTCAAATTGATAGGCTAAATGAGGAGAAGTGTACTATGTCTTTTAAAAGAGATCGGGCGTATGGTGTTTGCATGGCGGGCAAAAATCTGGTGAAAAATCCCATAGATTTCCATTGACAAGGGATCAGTGGGATCATATCTCTGGATCTGAATGTCATAGAGACAATAAGGGGTGGCCTCATTTGACCTGTTAGAGCAAGCAGCCTATAATTATTACCCTGGCAACTGTCTAGTCACGACCCTAGCAACCATCCAGAGAACACTAGAAACCATATAGCAACATGACCCAGACATATCTCGGCACCAGAACATTGTAGAGACATAGGGGTGGGCTTTTTTGACCTGAGATAGCTAGCAGCCTTAAATTATCAGCTTGGCAACTGCCTAGCCATGCCCTAGCAACCATCCAGAGCACCTTAGCAACTGTATTTTCAAAATGACCCAGTCATATCTCTGTACCAGACCATCATAGAGATATGGGGGTGGACTCTTTTGGCCCGGGACAGCAAGCAGCCTTTAAGTTTCACCTTGGCAACTGTCTAGTCATGCACTAGAAACCATCCAGAGCACACTAGCAACTGTAAAAACAACATGACCCAGCCATATCTCTGCACCTGAACATTGTAGATACATGGGGGTGGGCTCCTTTGACTTTGTCCGTCTTTGACCGACAAGGTTTGCCACGGCAAGCACCACTCACTTTTTTTGTTATAGAATGTACAATCTAAATTTTATTATTTTTATTATTATTATATTAGAGCTGAAGAGATTACCGTGACAAATGTAAAAAAAAAATCCATATTTCCTCAACCTGCAAAAAAAAATACAAAAATACAAAAATGAAAACACAAAAATCTTACAACCAAAAAAAAAAAAAATCCAACAACAAAGAATAAAAGACATACATTCAAGACAAGGATTCATTTAGTGAACAGGGTGGGCTAAGAGTCTCTTTGACATTGATAATCAGCGGTGGGGTGAGCAATGTTCTTATTTAGCTACCTTTGAGCCCAACCCCACCCTGAGCTGCCAGACGAGGTCCCCGAGCAATCATCCATTATTTATACCCAACGTTTTCCAAAGGACAACTGTACACAACACAAGAAGAAAATACAGAGTCTACAGGTTTAGAAAAAAGGATAACATATGGATGTAGCCAAAAAATCCCTAAAGAACATATAAACAAAGGAGGGGGAGGTGAAATATTCACTTCTGCTGGTCTCAGAGAGATGTTAAAAGAGAGAGCAAGGCCTGTGCCTACTCTCGCTCTAATTATTCCAATTATCATGGCACGCTATGAAAACGTGATTAATAACACTGAAGATATTGTTGTGGCAATTAGCCATATGGTGGTGGGACTGCTCTGTCACGAATTCGCCATTAGCATCTACTTATGTTTGTCAGAAGCGCGCATCCATGACAAGCGCGAGTTCTGCTCACCTTGCGCTCCCCTCAGTAAAGTCGAGGGAGAAATGTTGATTTCTTCGAGCTCCGAGTCAAAGTGAATTTTTCATGCAGCATCTGGTCAGACTGGGGACAAATGTCAGGTACTGTCTGCGACGACCCATCAAATTGCTGCTTTTAGCTGTGGGCTTGAATGTACGCCACGTACGAATGTATTATCTGCTAAGGCAAAGTGTTTATCCACAATGCAACATCGCCAGCTACAACAGCATTGGCGTCAGGTTTAAAGGGAACATCTCCTACAGTGACAGCCTCGTGTTTTGACCCGATGGAGTCATATAGACAGTTACGGAAATACAACAGCTCTCCTCTGTTTGAAAGAAATGACTGGAGAACAAAAACAAAAGAGTAGAAAGAGAACTTAACGTTTTTTTCAGCTAACATTCAGATCAAAACAGGAACATAGGGGACGCAGGAATGAGACAATACATGACGGCCACGTAAATGAGGTTAAAAAGAACATTTTGAAGAAACTGCTGTTGGAAATGTGTTAAGCAAGTTAAAGTTATACATTAAAGACCCCCAGTGTACAAGTGTAATTTCCTTTCCTGGGTTTGCCCCTTTTTTAGTAAAACAGCCAATAGGCTTTATTCACAACATAGCCATGAACCATAATTTGCGACTTTCCATTGCTAGTCAGAAGCGCATAGTATTAGGAGAAGTACACTCTTATTCAAGAGAGAATTTGATTGTGCAACATCAATGCAGCGTAACTCAACAATATTTTTGTATATGCTTAAAGTTATCTTTTCATTTTAATCTTACACTAGCATACAGATTAAAAATTGGATTAAAAGCCACAAAATTTGAGTGAATTCAATGTGAAACCCCGTCAACAAAGCATTTCACTTCCATAATGTGATGTTTCTAAAACTGGGTGTAAATAGAAAAACAAATAACAGGAAAAAAGTGTTTTTTATGTGACAGATAATGATTATATGGCAAGACAAACAAACTTTTTTAATTGCTACAATATGCACTAATTAATTGCTCACAATAGGAAAGTAAATATGGTCAATTTGAATTCATGTTGACTTTGATGCAATTAAAAAAAAGCTTCTGCTTTTGGTTCAGTTGTGCATCATCCAAGGAGCGCTGACAGCTTTTTCATCGAACCACTCGACAAACCTAAGGTGCCAACACAAACAATGAACAATACTATGGGAGAGAAGGCGCATAGATGGAGATTGCACATTGAAATAGTTCCAGACCATACAGCGGCTCTTAATATGAGCTTAAAAAGAGGAGTGGGAGAGGAAGACGGGCTTTTCATAGGATAATTAAAACAGCAAGATGGATTCTGTAATTGAGGGGAAAAAATAAGGATCTGAACAACATCTGTGCAATCCACATAAATTATTTCAATGAGAATCCGACACAACAATAAAACCCTCAGCCTTGGAATCAGACACGCTGTCAAAAACGTGAGTAGGTGCTGAGATGACAATCCACCTGTACTCGTCTTCAACAAATAATGGTGGAGACAAGTTATTGTGTCAGCCCACTGCAGCAGTCATGACATGCCACATACGAGTTTACAAGATTTTTTTAAATGAAAGACAGGGTAAAGAGATAAAAGATATACATACAATGATTCAAAAATGTAAAATAAGTTAAAGCTTGCAATATTTAAACTGCTTGTTCAGGGTTTTTCCTGCATCTAAAAAATTTTGTCGCCGCCAAAACAAAATTTCGGGCCCCCAAAGCAAATGTTATGACATAAAGCTATGAAAGCAAGGCGAATAAGTGCTTAATATGCTTCGTATGTGGTATGCAGATGTGCATGGGGTGATTGAAGACTGGTGATCCACTGAGAATCTCTAGAATGATGCGCTCTTCTCTATCCTACTACTGTATACTGGAGCACATGCTTGCACGTCAACCGGGCTTTGCTCGATATGCGAGCTCCAGTGACATGATGGCTTGAGATTTTTTTCATTACATATGTAGTAGTTGTGGGCGGCACGGTGGTGCAGCGGTTAGCACTGTCGCCTCACAGCAAGAAGGCCGTGGGTTCAAACCCTGGTTGCTCCGGCCTTTCTGTGTGGAGTTTGCATGTTCTCCCCGTGTCTGCGTAGGTTCTCTCCGGGTGCTCCGGCTTCCTCCCACCATCCAAAGACATGCAGGCTAGGTTAATTGGTGTCTCCAAAAATTGTCCTAGGTGTGGATGTGAGTGTGAGTGGTTGTCTGTCTATGTGTGGCCCTGTGATGGACTGGTGACCTGCCCGCGACCCTGTACACAGGATAAGCGGTTGACGATGGATGGATGTAACAGTTGTATTAAAGTTATGTCAAGGGTCATGAAACACTACAACACATTTTTGGATGTTCAGGTATATATGTCTTGCACACAAGCGAAGATAATGTCATCATTTGTTATTTTTAGGGGATTTTTCTGTCTATTTTCGACTGCCGGGTTTGAAATGTACAAAGAGTCAATGTCAGAAGTCGTGACATAGAGGGTTTAGATTACCATTGAATTTCAGTGCCTCTACATCACGCGAGATCTCAATATTATTCATGAGATGCCGTGGCCTTTACCCTTTGACAAGCGAGTGCCGCCGGTTTGTCAGTGTTGTTGCCATGCATATGACCAGCACTTCAAACTCTCAAGCGCCTCAGTCGAGATAGTTGATTGTACCGTGACGCAAGTTCCCACCGCGCTGTTGACAGAGGGACAGAACAGGCTTTCAGTCAAAGGCAACACTTTAAAATGTTTGCACAGAATGCATTTATTAGCATACGTGTTTTGAGATATGCATTGAGGAGGACTGTCTTACATGACAGGAGAAACAAACACTATCGATCCATCCATCCTTAATGCGAGTGTGTAACCGATCTAAGCACTCATATTTGTAAATCAACTTTTTGGAATAAGTCTCAAAAGTTAAGTGTAAAAACATTCACATATTTTCAATACAGAGTACATGGCATTTATTTGCATATTAAAATACAGATACAAAATGACCAGTGTGATTCTGTGCAATGCATTGTGAGCTTGCAAAACTTTATTTGTGCATTCTGTTTTGAGTAATTATAGGAAATAAATCGTTGACGTTGTTAACCGCATTATTGAAATAAAGCAGAGAGACTGGAACAGACAGTTGATCCAGTCGGCTCTGCTGATGATCACGCCCACTTTGAGTGCATCATTTAAAAATGTGTTGAGTGCTCGACTGTGCTGAAACAAGGGCCGTTGTGACCCTTTAAATGTGTTTAGGCTATTATTTTTTTCATGACAAATAAACCATTTTTTAAGTAAGTCTACCTAACTAACAACTGAGGAGCAATCCATGCTTTTAACAACGGTAAACACAAGGGCAAGTAGGCTACAAAGTAGAATATAAATTATGAAGAAAGTCATTGTAGCATGTGTAACATTGAAAGAAATGTCATTTTCTAATGATGTTTGATATTAGGAAACAAACTGGCCTGGTTTGGATTCCTAAATCATTAAGTCTGATAAAAGAAAAACAATATCTGTTATGAAGTAGAAAAAATAACATTAAATATATAAGCACAGTTCCAAATCATTAAAGTGGTTTACTCATGAATATTATAACTAGCCCTAGAGAAATAAGGTGTGAAAAAGACCTACCTAGTCTACAAATAATTCTGTTGAGTTCAGAAGTTTCTAGATGCTCAGATGATCAAAAATAAATATTCATTTCAAACATGAAATGCAACAGCTTATATTAAATATGAGTTGCAATAATAATAATAAAAAAAGAAGCACTGTGATGAACGTATACATCAGTCACCACCGAAGACCATTTTTGACCCAGGAAAAACCCTGTTGTGTGCTGTATTTAAAGTCTTTGCTCGATTAAGTGTAATTCACCTTTGAAATATTGCAATACAATTGACTATTTATACTGTATACATTGCTGTATATATAAGTTGATAGTTAAAAAAAATAAATCTTTATATCTTTTGGAAGAAATAAAATATTCTGACACTGAAATTGTGGCAGATGCTTTCGTCCAGGAACGTCAAACTCTTCTGTACCGGCTAAGCTTAGCAAATAAATACATGTTTACACAATTCTAAAATATCACCAGCTGCTATTTTAAAAAAAAAACATTACCTGTGGGCTTTCTCTAAAGGTCACTGTGTGTCCTGTTGACATCACGAGACATCATCTACTCTTCAAGTGGCACATGAGCCTCATTTGAAGTTTAAAGGGTGTTATAGACTGACTTCCTCAGAATCATCAGTGTGACTTTCCAGTCTTTACACATGAAAGCCTCAAACTGTCAATTTCTCAGCGATACACCTATGTGGTTTACAGGGCTATGCTGGCGGGTTAGAGTATGCTGTGCTTAACAAAAGCAGGCTGGAAACACTGTAGAATGGTACAGAATGGCTACAGCTACTGACAACAATAAGGTGACGTTTATGAACTGAGCACAAAAAGACTATATATTTTAACACAGAGGGCATTGCAGCAGTTGGCAGCAGTGTAACATCGCTTGACATTATTTGTGACAGTCTCACCCAGAGAAATTGGTACACCTCATATGCTTTTTAGAATGGAAATATTACTCAAGCAAGTACCTGATCTTTTAAAGTTATGAACTGACTGTTGAGAAAATTGTAACAAAGAAATAACGAGAAATTGAAAGCTCCCATGGCAAAATTTGAATGCTGGCTTAACAAAGCCTTACCTGAAAGTTTTAAACAGTCCAAATTTATATTAAAGTATGAAGGTTATTTAAGCCATGGCAGTTTGTAGACAGTTTTAAAGTTTGTAGGTTATATAGGCCATAAATTGTTTAAAACAGTTTAAAACCTTCATACATGTTTGCTAAGGTGTTCTGAATGGTTGCTAGGCAGTTGTTAGGTAGATGCTAAAGTGGTTGCTAGGGCACTGCTAAATATACTAAGATGGTCTGTGTAGTTGCCTAGCATTTATATAGATTTTCTAAGGTTGCTAGGGCATTACTAGGGTGTTGATTTCTAAAATGTTTTGAGAGGTTATTGGGCTGCTGACAGACAGACAGACAGATAAACAGATTAGACAGACAGACAGATAAACAGATTAGACAGACAGGTAGACACATAGGGCTTTATTTTCATGAGCTACGTGCAACGACCGTGTGCAACATCTCATCCAATTTTCGTGAGCACGCTCATTTTAATTGCAATTTTCGTGCCAGTGCAAAGCGCAAGTGAGCGTGGGTGGGAGTGTTTGCCATACTGTGGGTGTATGTGTGCAAACTGTGGGTGTATTGTATATTAATGAACTGGCGCAAAGCGCAATATGCTATTTTCCTGAGAAATGGGTCAGTTGAAAACCACGTCTTAACTCAGCGCAAAGTTTAAACTCCGTTCCCGCATTTGCAGTTTGGAGACTCCACCAGCAGGTGGTAATAAAGTTACCACTTTGTTATTTTTATGAAATTTGAGTTTTGTTTGAAATGTAATTTTAATTTATAAATATTATAAATGAAATATTTTTGGTTAAATTTGTTTGCATTTCAATAATTTTTCAAAATCATAATCGACCGGTAGAAGTGAAGTGAATGACAATACAATCACTGTTAACACTAGCCATGATTTTAACACAGTCTACAAATTCTGATGAGAATCACACTTTCCAATAATTTCACAGTCATATAAATATGCCCGACAATCATAATTTTATTTGTTCTACTTATTCGGGGTTTCTTAACATGTCCCAGTAACATTCCCAGTGATTGAACGGGCCCCATCCATGCATATCCCAACATATCATATCCTGAAATTCAAACAATGCTTTGCCAGTAATGTGCACTGGAAGACACAGAGAACAAATAATGTCCCCCTCAATGTTGCTATCTTTATCTGACATAAAGTACATAGGTAAGCAACTGTGGAGGCCCTGCAACATGAGTTGTCTCATCAAGCTGCAACTTCACATGCCATGTCAGATATTTGGGCGACTAACGGTGTCATTAGAAAGGGGGATGTCATCAGTCTGTTGTGCGAAACAGTTGTGTTGTCTTCAAACTTGACTTGACAGATATTTTTTGTATCAGACAGACAGATAGACAGAAAATGTGATGGTTACTGTCGTAACCTCTGTTCCCTGATGGAGGGAACGAGAAGTTGTGTTGATGTAGTGACACTAGGGGTCGCTCTTCAGAGCCCGGAATGAGACATTGTGTCCCTCTTGCCACAACACTGTACTAGCCGCTGAAATGGCCGGACCTTGTCTCGGCTCCTCAGCACAAAACCTGAATGGAGTGGGCATTCCAGCTCCTTTTATGCCCATATGTCTGGGGGAGTGGCATGCAAATTCCACTCGCCAATTCTCAACGGCCTTTTCTCAAAGAATGGGAGGTGTTCGGGGCTCTCAAGAGCGACCCCTAGTGTCACTACATCGACACAACTAGGTGAAGGGGAACTAGAAAGACAGACAGGCAGCCAGTCAGACAATCAGACAGGGAGCCAGCCAGACAGATAACTAGACAGAGAGCCAGACAGGCAGGCAGTCAGTCAACCAGCCAGACAGACAGAAAACTAGAAAGACAGACAGACAGACAATCAGACAGGGAGTCGGCCAGACAGATAACTAGACAGAGAGCTAGACAGGCAGGCATTTAGTCAACCAGCCAGAAAACTAGAAAGACAGACAGACAGCCAGCCAGCCAGAAAGACCATCAGACAGGGAATCAACCAGCCAGCCAGCCAGACAGACAGACAGACAACAAGAAAGCCAGCCAGACAGACAGACAGACAACAAGAAAGCCAGCCAGCCAGCCAGACAGAGAGACAGATAGATAGATAAGATTAGATTTCTCTGGTAAAACCTTTCTAGTATTGATAAATGTTTGATAAGCTTAACCAACTGAGATAGGAGGGGCACATTCCGTTTTGCATGAGCTCACAGAGTGTCCAGCACATACCAGTGAAGCAGATGGCTTGTGGTACATATTTAATGCAAAATCAGAATAATGTCTGCATAAGAGCTTTTCTGCAAAGTATGACCTGTTCTAATTGGTGAAAAAGAGCTTGTGAACACTGGGCATGTCAAATGTTTTCTCTAAAGGCATCTAGAAATACATGGCAGAGTTCTGTTGAGTATCTTAACTCATTGTAGAAATGTCTGATCAGCATGAATTCTTCTGCTTAAGGGTGTCTTGACAGGAAGACGTTCAGTCACTTACAGTGAAACGTTTGGTCTGATTTTAATTCAGGTGAGAGACAGCACAATGGGAGACGGCCATGTGGTCAAGTTGTTTTTGTCGCTAGATGTGCAACAACCATAAAATTTCCATTCAGTGTTGTTAATGCTAAACTGATCAACATAAACAAACTGTCAAACTTTTTTTATGTGGTCTTGTAGAACATATAACACACATATAATAAATTACTAGTGAGACCTCTTCAATATTTCACTTTTGCTCTCAATAACCATTTACTTTAATTTAATTTGTAATTAATTTTTTCCATAAAATGAAAGTGAACGGTAACTGAGACTGTCAGTCCCTAACATTAAGCCCAACATCTCCTTTTGCCTTCCACAGAAGATTTTTTTTTATGTGGCCTTATCTTACATATAACTAACAACTAATGAGATCTCTAAATTGTTTCTCTTGGACAGCAAAGAGATTAAATTAGGAGCAAATTGAGATTTGCCAAGACTTCTGCTTCACAGATTTGTTTTAGGAGAAAAATACCCTACTGTAGGAAGCTCACATGCGTCTTCTCTAGAGGATATCTCAGCAATGTCTTTGTGCTTAATCTGCCAAGACACCAAAATCTTTCATCAAAAGTCATTGATGAGATTTCAATATCAACTCAAACATTTCTCATCAAATTCTCCCAAAACCTTATTATGAGCTTTTTTCACATACATTTTGTAGCTATGTAGTCATCCCAAATGTTAACCCATTGGTGTCTTTTATTTTTTTCTTAAGGAATTTTAAACGAAATCTGAAACAAAGTTGGCACCCAAAATAAAACGCAAATGAAACTCCAGTAACCTCTGAGCAAAAAATAAATAAAAACAATTCTGGCTTTGACACTACAACATGCACTACAAAACAATCTACATAAATCACATAGTACTGCAAGTACATTTTTGAAGATAATTTTTTTTTTTTTTCAATTTAACATGAGAAAGGCTGTATTCCAAATAAATAGCTACCTCTCTCACATGTTGTATAATGATATGCAGGATTTGGCGCTCATGTGCATTAGCCTCTGGGTATTCAATAATCTAATATTACAATTGGTCATGGCGAATGCTAATGATATTGATGGCAGATGGCAGCTGGTAGAGTTAAACCCAAATTACCTTACGGTGCATTCATATTATTCTTTTGATTTAGCAGGTGCTCTAGCTACGCAACAACATATTTCACAGAGTTACATAGATTCTTATTTATTTTTCACTACATGGACCATGAGAGTTTCCAACATAAATTATGAACAAGCAACAGTATTTTTCAAAATGGCTTTAATTAGTGCTGTTAGCTCAGACAAGATTTACCATTACTATTGCTGAAACTTGGGAATGGGGATTTGAACAAACACTTAATTCTATAAATTAAACTTGGCTGAATAGCTCGCCTCACACGATTCTGTTATGTACATGAATGATACCTCAAATCATGTGGCTTGTTGAGGAGAGGTGTGTTATAACTTCAGTAAGTGATCTTCCTTGCTAATTTAGCCTTGTTGGACGATAAAACAGTGAAAATAGCCCATGGACATTGTAGGAGTGATCCTGGAGTGATATCTGGAGACATGGATGTGGGCTCTTTTAACTTGGACCAGTAAGCAACCACCCTAGCAAGTGCCTAGTAACCGGTCCTGCTGGGCCCACTCCGAGACATACGCATGTCTCCGGCATGGAAGGCGGGCGTCAGTCGCTAATGTGCCTCTTGAGGCCAGGAGAGTGTGGTTTACACACTGCACAGCTATCACATACCAGTAAGACTCACCCCACATGCGCCTATACTTACCACAAGCTTCCATGAAAATACCAAAACTTCATGTCCCTGTCTGGACTGGGAAGAGATATCACCCCGGGATTTTACATGGCAACTGGCGGGGGGTGTTCCTTTTCTGCATATCGCGGCGCCGTTTTGTGGTCCGTTCTGCATAATGCAGCGGCTCATTGTTGCTTATCGCGGCCCATTTGGCACGTTTCGTGGCCAAACAACCAGCCCGCTCGGTTCTCCCGATGGACATTCCGCAAGTGCATGCTTCCTGATCGGCCAAAAAGCGCGTCGGCCCACCTGGTATGCCAGATTATCAGTCTAGCCCTGGCCATGTCCACTGGCTTTGAGCTTATGACTTAAAGTAAAGTCTTGCGCTTAGCACTCTTAAAATAGGGCCCTAGATCTTTCTTCTCCAAGCTTTAAGAAGGGCATTAATTTTATTTTATTCTCCTAAAAAAAGAAAAAGGATGAGAAAATAACATTAAAACCATCAAACAAAACAAATATTCCTTATATCACAGGTCTATTCAGTAAAATTGCTGTTTATGCTCACTGCCACCTAGCAAGAAACAGCAAGATGCAAATAAAATCTCCAAAATGTGCATGAGAAACGTACATGCCTGCTTGAGGTGGATACATTTGTTATTTGATTAGAAGACATGTGCATAAACTACGATGGAAACACATTTACCAAATATATTCCTGTAGAATTAATATTGTAAAAAGCATCTGAAATGCTGCTCTGGTTCTAAAAATGATTGTTCTATAAATGTCTGGCAACTAGACACACTTTTCCGTTAAATGCAAGCATGCATGAAGTTCATCAGAGTGTTTTGTCTGCGCGCTCTAAATAACAAGTAATCATAACATTTAATAAAAGAGCCACAGTGGCTTCAACTTCCATTTTGAATCCTATTTCATGCCAGTTTCACCAGAAGTGACGACTTTATTCTCTTAAACACATGAGATGGATACGCTGCTTTATACAAAACATTTTTTTGCAATATTACATTTTGTGCATTAACTAAATTCATTCCTTGGATGGAAACATGCACCTACTGTTTCTTTCTGTTTAAAGCTTAGCAATCAGCAAAAAAACTAAAGAGTGTAACCATAGCATGAATTTACATTAGGTTACATTAGAGGAGACTCTACATTCCATAAGTCCACCGCAGGCCACTGAGCTCAGATATGTGAAGAACACGGAGTTCACATTAACTGTACATTGATTTCCCATGCTGGTGTTATATTAAATATAGCTTTGATAATAAAGGATCATCCCGGCATGGATCATTAATGAGTTATTATTATGCTGCAGTGGTGGAAAGAGCACAGGCTCTCGGTTTGATTTGAATTGTAGGGTGGAGAACTCAATGACAGGGTGTTTCTTGTGCTAACAGGATTACAGCACAATAAAGCCACTTCATATCTGTTGTGTTTCATGGTTAGGTCTGCTTTTGCATTTCTGCTACTGCTGTTGTTGTTTTTGTTTTGGGATTAGACAGATATGATGCGCTCAACCGGCGTGTTAGTGTCTGATCGCATGTTATTTTTATTCTTTTATTAATCAAGCGCCGAGTTGTTCAACAGACTGTGAAAGCAGTAAAAAGTGCAGTAATCACCTTATTAGATGTGCTTTTTTTTCACAAGTTGTGAGGTAATGTGTGAGGGATACAAAACCTTTTGATGAAAACAAATATGCAAAAACTAGTATATAGCGCAAACTTTCTATAGTTTGACTTTGCACATTTAAGGGTCTTTCAGAAATAAATAAATAAAATTGGTCACAATCGGTCAAACGGTTTTACAATTTATTTGCCAACTTCTAGCTCAACCAATAGCATTGACTTTCGGGTGGAAAAACCTGTTTTCTAAACAATGGCAGACGGGGGGAGTATTTAGAAATCTTGTTTGGAGTGTGAATTTTGGTGCCACAAAAAAATATACACTTCACCTTTGCTATTAACAGTTTGTCGAATATCACAATTGCAGCCATACTGTTCATCCTTTTGTTGGTTTTCAGTCTCAAAACATTCTCCAACTACAGAGAGCCTCTGAACTGACAAACCTATGCCATAACAACACCACTTCCTGCCTGTCCATTACTCACAAATAATGCATTGCTTACCATCAATAGACCACTAACATTTTCTACGATCAGGCATAATATCAGCTTTTAAATGAGCTTTTATGACTCCGTTCCACTGCTTTTCATAGTTATAACGCTGTTTACTTTCCAGGCAAAAGTTTTTTTTGTTTATATTGTGTTTTCTTGCGATATATTCGTGATTTATGCTGTTGTTGTAATTAGACTCTAGATTGCTCAGGTGGTTTATGGAAGGTTTATGTCCTATTATAAATCAGACACATTTATGAAGCACTCTCAATTAACTACAGACCTCTGCATTAGTGCAAAACATGTTTTGATGCATTACAGTAAAGCTCAATTTGAATGTACCTCTGAACAAAGTTAGACGATGGACAGGGTGCAAATTATAGGGGGGTGTTGGGTTGTGTCTGACCCCCCAATTAAGGCTTGAACACCCCACATGAAGTCAAAACAAAATGTTGGGGGTGGGGTGAAGGTTGTCTTAAAAGTGCATAGGTTCCATACAAAGTATATAAACTTTTCAGCAGGGTTTCAGTCACGACAAAAGTTTGATTACAAGTTGGACAGAGCATGCATTGAACACTCAGGTACTGCATGCTCTTCAGGACTTGTACTCCGGTCCTTTGCACTGCAAGTGCAGCGATCTAGCAGTTGAGCTACCGCACAATTTAATCGCACACGTACAAGCATATAAATGTAGTTCGTTAAGTAATTCAACATTAAAAAATATCACCTTACAAGTCATGCACTATAGTAAAAGAGTTCACATGTCATAACATTTACATTTATGCATTTGGCAGACGCTTTTATCCAAAGTGACTTACAGTGCACTTATTACAGGGACAATCCCCCCGGAGCAACCTGGAGTTAAGTGTCTTGCTCAAGGACACAATGGTGGTGGCTGTGGGGATTGAACCAGCGAAATCTCCAGACTGGATTTGAAGCTGATTCTTTGAGCTGATGTCTTGTGTTTGTGTAAAAGAACATCCGAAATGTGTTTCCTCATTTCCCGTGTGTGCCGGAGTAACATGTCTCTCCCTCATAATACCTTCCAGCAGCCATCTCTGGAACCTGATGCTCCGCATTCCTCCATTAATCCTCCTCTGTCGGATCGCGGCCAGGTAATTACTGTTTAAAAATATTTCAGCCCATTCTTTCGCCTGCAGAGCAGAAATGGGAACAAAGACAACACAGTTATAAACAACGACAAAGGCCTGCTTTAAATTCACTTGTCTTTCTTTCCTGAAATTGGTGCCTTTGTTTGCACAACGTACAAGGTGTCTGATACAGAAATCTTCGGCTATTTCATATTCAAATGTGGCAGTCACGGTCTAGTTTTCTATGCTGAGAAGTTAGGTCTGTTTCATTGTGTTAAGGCGAAAATGCACACACTCTGCCTTCTAAACCAGGCTTGCTTTATTATTATGTTCGAACAAAGCTGGAAAAAGCTAACATTTCCATTTTTAACCTAAGTTTTGTCTCTAAACCCGCCAAAACACACATGGCACTTTCCACGAATAGGGTACACTTTGAAGTCCCATTATTTTATGAAGGCATTAGAGGAACAAATTCCCACCTTTTTATTTGCATTTGTTTTTTTTTTTGAGAAAGAACAATTCAATATTTTATATAAACTATTATCTAAGGTAAGATTAATGTAGTATGAAAACAACTTAAAATGGTGATTTTGGCCTGCCCCATCTCAAGAGGTCTTGACCTTCTCAAACAATTAAAATCACACAACATAATAATTTTAACAATCTTTTCATGTTTAATTAATTATTTTAAACTAGTTTTATATTAACAGAAATGTACTGTTTAACGACATATCACATATCATATATATATACACACTCACCTAAAGGATTATTAGGAACACCATACTAATACTGTGTTTGACCCCCTTTCGCCTTCAGAACTGCCTTAATTCTGCATGGCATTGATTCAACAAGGTGCTGAAAGCATTCTTTAGAAATGTTGGCCCATATTGATAGGATAGCATCTTGCAGTTGATGGAGATTTGTGGGATGCACATCCAGGGCACGAAGCTCCCGTTCCACCACATCCCAAAGATGCTCTATTGGGTTGAGATCTGGTGACTGTGGGGGCCATTTTAGTACAGTGAACTCATTGTCATGTTCAAGAAACCAATTTGAAATGATTCGAGCTTTGTGACATGGTGCATTATCCTGCTGGAAGTAGCCATCAGAGGATGGGTACATGGTGGCCATAAAGGGATGGACATGGTCAGAAACAATGCTCAGGTAGGCCGTGGCATTTAAACGATGCCCAATTGGCACTAAGGGGCCTAAAGTGTGCCAAGAAAACATCCCCCACACCATTACACCACCACCACCAGCCTGCACAGTGGTAACAAGGCATGATGGATCCATGTTCTCATTCTGTTTACGCCAAATTCTGACTCTACCATCTGAATGTCTCAACAGAAATCGAGACTCATCAGACCAGGCAACATTTTTCCAGTCTTCAACTGTCCAATTTGGTGAGCTCTTGCAAATTGTAGCCTCTTTTTCCTATTTGTAGTGGAAATGAGTGGTACCCAGTGGGGTCTTCTGCTGTTGTAGCCCATCCGCCTCAAGGTTGTGCATGTTGTGGCTTCACAAATGCTTTGCTGCATACCTCGGTTGTAACGAGTGGTTATTTCAGTCAAAGTTGCTCTTCTATCAGCTTGAATCAGTCGGCCCATTCTCCTCTGACCTCTAGCATCAACAAGGCATTTTCGCCCACAGGACTGCCGCATACTGGATGTTTTTCCCTTTTCACACCATTCTTTGTAAACCCTATAAATGGTTGTGCGTGAAAATCCCAGTAACTGAGCAGATTGTGAAATACTCAGACCGGCCCGTCTGGCACCAACAACCATGCCACGCTCAAAATTGCTTAAATCACCTTTCTTTCCCATTCTGACATTCAGTTTGGAGTTCAGGAGATTGTCTAGACCAGGACCACACCCCTAAATGCATTGAAGCAACTGCCATGTGACTGGTTGATTAGATAATTGCATTAATGAGAAATTGAACAGGTGTTCCTAATAATCCTTTAGGTGAGTGTATATATATATATATATATATATATATATATATATATATATATATATATATATATATATATATATACACACACACACACACACACACACACACACACACACACACACATATATATATATATACACATATATACAGGTGCTGGTCATATAATTAGAATATCATCAAAAAGTTGATTTATTTCAGTAATTCCATTCAACAAGTGAAACTTGTATAATGTATACATTCATTCCACACAGACTGATATATTTCAATTGTTCATTCCTTTTAATTGTGATGATTATAACTGACAACTAATGAAAACCCCAAAATCAGTATCTCAGAAAATTTGAATATTGTGAAAAGGTTCAATATTGAAGACACCTTGTGCCACACTCTAATCAGCTATTTAACTCAAAACACCTGCAAAGGCCTTTAAATGGTCTCTCAGTCAAGTTCTGTAGGCTACACAATCATGGGGAAGACTGCTGACTTGACAGCTGTCCAAAAGACGACCATTGAGATCTTGCACAAGGAGGGCAAGACACAAAAGTTCATTGCTAAAGAGGCTGACTGTTCACAGAGCTCTGTGTCCAAGCACATTAATAGAGAGGCGAAGGGAAGAAAAAGATGTGGTAGAAAAAAGTGTACAAGCAATAGGGATAACCGCACCCTGGAGAGGATTGTGAAACAAAACCCATTCAAAAATGTGGGGGAGATTCACAAAGAGTGGACTGCAGCTGGACTCAGTGCTTCAAGAACCACCACGCACAGACGTATGCAAGACATGGGTTTCAGCTGTCGCATTCCTTGTGTCAAGCCACTCTTGAACAAGACACAGCGTCAGAAGCGTCTCACCTGGGCTAAAGACAAAAAGGACTGGACTGCTGTTGAGTGGTCCAAAGTTATGTTCTCTGATGAAAGTAAATTTTGCATTTCCTTTGGAAATCAAGGTCCCAGAGTCTGGAGGAAGAGAGGAGAGGCACAGAATCCACGTTGCTTGAAGTCCAGTGTAAAGTTTCCACAGTCAGTGATGGTTTGGGGTGCCATGTCATCTGCTGGTGTTGGTCCACTGTGTTTTCTGAGGTCCAAGGTCAACGCAGCCGTCTACCAGGAAGTTTTAGAGCACTTCATGCTTCATGCTGCTGACCAATTTTATGGAGATGCAGATTTAATTTTCCAACAGGACTTGGCACCTGCACACAGTGCCAAAGCTACCAGTACCTGGTTTAAGGACCATGGTATCCCTGTTCTTAATTGGCCAGCAAACTCGCCTGACCTTAACCCTATAGAAAATCTATGGGGTATTGTGAAGAGGAAGATGCGATACGCCAGACCCAACAATGCAGAAGAGCTGAAGGCCACTATCAGAGCAACCTGGGCTCTCATAACACCTGAGCAGTGCCACAGACTGATCGACTCCATGCCACACCGCATTGCTGCAGTAATTCAGGCAAATGGAGTCCCATCTAAGTATTGAGTGCTGTACATGCTCATACTTTTCATGTTCATAATTTTCAGTTGGCCAACATTTCTAAAAATCCTTTTTTTGTATTGGTCTCAAGTAATATTCAAATTTTCTGAGATACTGATTTTGGGGTTTTCATTAGTTGTCAGTTTTAATCATCACAATTAAATGAAATAAACATTTGAAATATATCAGTCTGTGTGTAACGAATGAATATAATATCCAAGTTTCACACACATATATATATACACATATATATACACATATATACACATATATATATATATATATATATATATATATATATATATATATATATATATACATATATATATATATATATATATATATATATATATATATATACACACACACACACATATATACACATACATACATACATACACACATTCCCTGCTTATTCATTGCATGCGACGCATCTCCCTGGCCTAATAAACACAGGAGCAGATTTACTGTATGGAGAATGAAGACTTCATCCTCAAGCGGGCGAGTTTTTAAAGATTGAGCATCTCTTTAAAAAGTTTCAGATCCTGATGCACCTATTTCATGGAAACTGCCTCATACACACACTTTGGCCGCTCTGGAGCTCTTTGTGTACTCTAATGCTGGACACAAAAAGGGTCTTCTGTTTAAACAGGCCTCTCAGTTGATGAAGATAACTGTAGGTGACACCGAATAATAAAGACTCAGGGCCGTGCCAGCATTGAAGTTTAAGATTGGTCCCAAATCTAATTAGTGTAATTAGGGCCTCATGACCTGTTGTGCCACAATTTCACCCAGCAATTAGATCTGTTTGACTGGAGATCAGATTATGCAGGGTACAGATCTTTAAAGAGGCAAAGCTTATTTATTTTCAGGCAATGAAATGCACAATTATGATATAGTAGTTACAATCGCTTTGCTAGAAGAGTCTTGTTTTAGACTATTTGTTTTATTTTGCATAATTTGTAACCTATACATTCTTTGTCATTCGAGTATAAGGTAGCAAAACATTTACTGGTATCAATTTAAGACTAATGAATTTAATTGGTAATTAATTGCATTTATTCTTAACAATCATACTTCTGATTAGATCCTTTCCTCACTTGTCTTAGAGGCTCTATTGTGTTTATGGCTTTTCATTTTGCTCAAGACACCCACTCACAGATTAAACACTAAAACGCTGCCAGCATTCAAGCAAATTCTCTGTACTAATATAAATCATATAAAGACATTTACTGCATTATACTGTCCAAGAAGAAAAAGTTAACTTCAAAGTTTCAGTTTCAGAGATATACTTCTAAAACATTGTATTTGTGTTCTGCTGAAGAAAAAGTCATACACACCTGGGATTGCATGAGGGTGAGTAAATGAGAGAATTTTCATTTTTGGGTGAACTATCCCTTTAATAAATGCAACCTTATTGTGCCCTACAGTAAGTGTTACCAAGTATGAATGACTAAACTGGGAAAATGGTCTAGAGGTAATTATCTGTTCATACTATATGGGAGAAGAAACTATATTTGTATTTGGTTGTTCTTCAATTTTTAACACTAATAACCATAGTTTAGGCAAACTATCATACAGAGTTCCTGTCACTCCAGTAAAACTGCAATACAAAACATGACAAAGCTTCTGAAAGCTTCTAGATATCCCATTTCATCATAACTTTTACAATTAACTATAGAAACTATGCTATTTTGGCAGGCTGTTCCATAGTTTTCACTAAATTATCATAGTTTACACCGTTTTTTCAGTAAACAAATAAAATCATGAATTAAAAAAATGACATGTGGTTTTATAAGCTTCTTTTGTTTTTTGAGGGAGATTTTATAATGCTTTAACCATAGCGGAAACCACACCATGGGATATTTTAGTAAAGGTTGCTTTGACGTCTCTGAGGGTATCGACATTGGAAGATGTGATGAGCATATGATTTGTATTGTATTTTTGAGATCATATCTTCTTGCTGAGTGATCGTTCCGCTCATTTGAACGCGCTGGGCTTGAGTCAGCGACCCTGATGTTTAATGCTCGGCAGCTCAGGTGTGCTGATGCTGACAGGTACTACTCACGCCGCAGTGCGCGCTCAAGGGAAATCAAGCTCTCGCTCCAAATGAGTCTGTTTACTGCACGAGGGAAAACAAACAGGCCGTGTGCTCATCAGCATCACAGTTATAGGACGTACAAACAGGCCTTACTTTTACAACTGCAGCAGTGGCTTTAATGCATACTAATCATGCACCGTTTCACTGGCAACTTCTGACGAGTCCGTGGAAGATAAATAGAAGATAAAAATGCAAACAAATGCAGGACGATGCAATGCATAAACATATATGCATTAACTGATGTTTACAATGGACATTTATTTCAAAGTTACTTATGGATCATGATATGCAAATGCCGTGGATTCCATCCCAAGTTAAATTAATATATTTTAATAATGTTGTGCTATAACAATGTTTTCTTTATGTCAGCTATTCATTATTAAAAACAATTAAAGTGCATTTTTATTATAAATGTATATATATAAAAAAAAGATAATTGTTCTTGAAAAAGAAATTGAGGGTTTCTTAAAGCTTTCATTATGTGTCATACATCAACATTGTTTTAAATCCATTTATCCAAATATTAAACATGATTCATGAATATTGAATATTCATATACTTTGTGTAATTCACATTCAGTTGCTTGAAATATAGCTCACTTTTTCTTTGAACCAGTTGTTTTATTTGTTCACACCAACCAATAACAGCTCTTTGTGTAAAAGAGTCGTGCAATCTGCTTTTTTGAAGTGCAGCTGTAAAGCTTCATTCACACAAGATTACAAAAGGACATTAAATGTGTGGCACTGTATTTTAAACACTGACAAACACTCTGCACAGTTATTGGAAGAGGCAGAGTTCAGTGTAAAATATATCATCTAAGAAAAGACTTTTCAGAACGCTTGCACACACATATTAATATGGCCAAGCTCATAATTACATTACAGTTCTCCAAATCTAGTCCCTCAAGCTGTTAGTTATACACAAAATATGCCAAACAGGTTTTTTATAGCCAAATTAGGACAGAAAGTAAGATTAGATATGCCAAATGCAACTATGACTAACTAAAGCCCCAAAAATGCAGTCAAAATAAAAAATGAGGACTGAATCTTTAGTCGAACACCATGTAAGATCTGAAGCTCATTTGCATACTGTGCAAAGTGTATATACTATATGCTGCAGAAATAGCAAAATTGGCATTTTAGTATGCAATACCAAACATAGCATGTGAGTTCACCTGCCATAAGTTACATACCCTTACATTTTAAATAGCCTACTACCATACTACCCATTCCACTTCTGCAGCATGTAGGGTATGTGTTGGGCCTCATGTGCTCAGATAGTAGACAAAGGCAGGCCTACACACCATCATAATGCCTGACTGAGGCCTGTAGGAACATTCAAACCTGATAACAAACGCTGCCAAAATCAAACAAAGGCAGTCCAAACAGACTACAGATCCCATTAAGCCTTGCTCACTTTACACCTATGTGTGAAATTCTGAAAGAATTAAACTCCTATTGGATGAAACACAAGACAGTCCCTCAACCATGATGTCATCGAGAGTATTAAACTCTGGAGATTCCTCCTAAGCTTGCTTCCAGCGACATCCACGTCTAGTTGCAGCCCTGCTCCCGGGTGTAGCCTCGCAGCCCAAGGAAGTAAAGTTTGTACCTGAACTTTGGCCATACAATCTCTAACTCGCTGGACGAGCCGAGATTCTCCGTGTTCCACCAAGTATGCTAACGGATCCGAGGGGGACTGCTGTGCAATCAGTGTCTCTCACATTTGACTGCACAAGAGAAGAAGATTTCTCTTCCTTCTTCAACCAAGTCGACTTTGCTGATTTCTCCACCAACCCGGCGAGAATCAGCCGCCATACTGCCCACCGACAGAGCAAGGAAACGGCCTCTCATCATCACCCGAGATTTGAGGAACCGAGTCGGAGTCAAACGACAGATGAGCACACATTCTACCCATGTCCTCACACGACTCAAGAGGTTAACATCTGGGCAGAGATAGATTATTATAGTGTGTTATTCTTGTATATCAGGGTTATTGCTTGAACAGTTTACAGACCGCCAAGTCTGCTCATTGCTGCTACTAATACTCAAGGTATTACTGTAAATTACTGTTTGCCATGTTGTCATCCAACCACGTTGGGCTGTTTGTGCATTTCTACCAGAGCACACACAGTTTATCAATTAAAGAACCAACGACCGAGGTGGACGGATTACGAGCAGTTCCCCGCATCTCTGAGTGATAAAACTAACAGTTGCCGTCTCTCCCACGATCACTAAACCGTCTTTGGTGCTGTCACCCTGTTCTCTCTCTCTCAAGCTAACTGTGCACACACGATCCTCACAAACATACCCGCACACATATCTGGCGAACAGATAACTTGGCGATAGAGCCCAACTTTGTCCCTAAGTTATCATACCAGCAGAGATGCGTGTTAAACGGGCAGACGCCATTAACCATTCTGCATTCATATTTCACAAAAACATAATTTAGTATGATTTATAAGCTGTTTTATATACTTTTATGTTGGGAATAGCCTACTACCATACTAATACTATTTCTACAGTATATAGTATGCATAATGTGCATACTATGAAAATTTGTATTTTTATCAACAATGTACTCTGAATAGTACCATAATACTAATACCACTTCTGCAGCATATTGTATGTATACTTTTCATAGTATGGAATTTTGTATCTGTACGGATGTATTTGTATTATGTTCGGAATAGACTACTATCACACTACTCATACTTTTCTGCAGTATATAGAATGTATACTTTGCATAGTATGCTAATCTATATCTTATATGTACATTTATGTTCGTAATAGACTACTACCATTCTACTCATACTGCTTCTGCATCATATAGCATGAATGCTTTGCATAGTATGCACTTTGTATCTGTATCCAAAATCTATTTTTATGTTCAGAATAGCCCTCTACCATACTCGTACTATTTCTGCAGTGTAAAGTATTCATATTATAATTTTTTAAAATTTTTATCAACAATGTACTGAATAGTCTACTATGATAATACTCATACTATTTTTGCAATATATAGTAGGTATACTTTGCATAGAATGAACATTTGTAATGCATGCGTTTTAAAAAATGTATTCATGTGCTCAGTAAAGCCTACTACCATATAACTCATACTTTTCTACAGTATGTAGGATCTACACTTTGCATAGTAAGCAAATATGTATCTGTATCTAAACTGTACTCTTAAAAGTTGCATCAGTAATCTTTTCCCATTAAAAGATTAAAAGTTTTTCTCTGTAAGAAATAAATTGTATTTTGACACATATGTATAAAATCATGACCACTCACATGAGATCAGGACTTCAGACTAAAACAATGACTGAAACATTAAGGAGCCAAATCACAGATTGCTCAATTAAGATTTGAAGAAAATACAGATGAAGCTGATAACTCATTAATCAGAGGTTTAATAAACAGTAAATATAGTTGAGAAGATAGGTTTGCATTCCCTTTTGTCTCACAAATGTTAACACCCCTTTTATAATTTATACAAATATAAGATATAATATATTTTTATATTTAGTACTGCTGTTCAGAATATATATTACAGATATTTACATAAAGTACAGTATGCATATACTAGCGTGTTGTCTTCTTGAGCATCAATGAATGTTTGTACTTTGTGTAATAGTTGTGTACAAGACCCAAAGTGTCAAAAGCTTGATTTTATATATATATATATTTACATTTACGCATTTGGCAGATGCTTTTATTTAAAGTGACTTACAGAGCACTTATTACAGGGACAATCCCCCCGGAACAACCTGGAGTTAAGTGTCTTGCTCAAGGACACAATGGTGGTGCCTTTGGGGCTCGAACCCGTGACCTTCTGATTAACATTTATGTGCTTTACCCCACTACACCACCTCACTCACTCACTCACTCACTCACTCACTCTCTATATATATAAAAAAGAGTGGTATACACATACATATATATACACATATTATATAAAAATAAGCTACAAGAGTACAAATTTAATGAAATCCCAAATGCAGTTTATTGTGCTACTCCAATCCCAATCAATAATTCATTATATTAATTAATTAAAATTGCATTACACAATACGGGACTTTTAATTATAAAGAAGGAAGAAATACACATGGGACTCTTATTGTGAAATGTCAGCACTCCCAGTCGTGAGCTCACGGTTGATTCGCTGACAAAGTGAATCTGATTCAAACTGTTAACCTGAGCTTCTGAGTTCAAACCCTCAGTGCTTTTCAGGTGATTCATGAAAAAGACCTGGTTCAAAAGAATTTGCTCACGATTCTCTCGCATTGGGTTTGTTGTGTGCTCTAAAGATGTATTCAATAACTCACAAGATGATATCTGATGAAACTGCATATGAACGCACACATCCTGACTTTGAACCAGTAGTGACTAGATTTTAAATAAAGTTATTTTTGGTTGCATTTGCGACCATTTTAGTCGCAGTCTGGAGCCCTGGAGATGAGGACTCAGTCATATCAGTGATCTTATTAAAGCAGTTTTATTCTACATGGGGACGGTGTGCCCTCATGAGGGCTGCTATTTTAAAATCACATGACCAGCTGAATACTACTCACTTAATCTCAGTTATCGTCTTGTTATTGGACACGTTCACTCATGGATTAAATTAATCATGGCTAATTGTGAATAGTGAATTTCTACAATGGCATCTTTAACTCAAAACTATTGATTTTGAATGATGCTGCATCCACACCACTAGGGTGTCACTGTAAGTCCAAGATGACACAAACAAAAAGTTACAGAGTGCACCTTTAATTTAGAAGAGCCTACTACCATACTTCTCATACTATTTCTGCATTATACAAGTAGTATCCTGTTCATAGTATGCTACAGTAATTTGTATCTGTATCTAAAATGTACTCCTATGTTCGAAATAGACTACTAGCATACTACTCATACTTTTTCTGCAGTATGTAGGTGTGGTGAGCAGGGCGGAAATGGTGTAACTGAGTCAGGTTTGAAGGCCTCCTTGTACGCACATGCTTTTTCAGTTCTGCCAACAAATGTTCTATCGGATTGAGGTCAGGGCTTTGTGATGGTCACTCCAATACCTTGACTTTGTTGTCCTACAGCCATTTTGCCACATCTTTGGAGGTATACTTGGGGTCATTGTCCATTTGGAAGACCCATTTGTGACTGAGCTTTAACTTCCTGGCTGATGTATTGAGATGTTGTTTCAATATATCCACACAATTGTCCTTCCTCATGATGCTATCTATTTTGTGAAGTGCACCAGTCCCTCCTGCAGCAAAGCACACCCCATAACATGATGCTGCCGCACCCGTACGTAACGGTTGGGATGGTGTTCTTCAGCTTGCAAGTTGCACCTTTTTCCTCCAAACATAACAATGGACACTATGGCCAAAGAGATCAAAAAAATGGCTGGGCCTTGTATGCCACAATGCAATGCGCATGACATAACCTTATATTTTTAGTGTAAAAATATTTTTTAACAACTCGTTATTTGATTATCATGCCAAAAGTTAAGACATTTTTACACAACATTTTATGAACAATATCCAATTTCGTGTAAATATCCAAAAATATCCAAATGATAACTGAATAAAACATGTAACATAATAAGGTCATGTGACAACGCAGCAGACAACTGTTTGAAATTACATAATGTTTCCCGTTTAACATACTATTTAAAAAATAACATACTCAACATATTTAGAGTATACTGCACAGTATTCAATAAGAAGTATGATATTAGCCCAAACACAAACAACTGCAATGTTTTCACCTTTAACCCCTGGAAGTTGTTCTCTGCTCAAGACCGCACATGCAGGAAGTTTGCCATCTCTTTACCTGAGGGCAATAAAACATAATTATATTCTCAGTGTGAGCTCTTAAAAGACAAACCTAGAACATGGAAATGACTTATTGCACCTCGAGGGTACATCATCTCTAGCCTTGTGTACACCCACGTCAATGAAACAGATTTAGTCAAGTTTCCTACTACTCCATTTCAACTTGAAAACTTTTGACGGCACTATTTACAATTACTGTAACATTGTTCCTCTCAACAGCCATGAGAATTTGGAAATGCAAGTTCCTTTGGGCTATTTTTGCTTTCAAACTGGTGTGTTGTGGAGCATTCAGTGCTTCAGTAGCTCTGTTGTGACATTAGAGGGTGCTGGAATTCTTCTGGATGCGAGCAGACACGATCTTTCAAGTTCCATCACATTTTTCCTTTCCATGTCAATTGGAAAGCATAAACTTTTAAGCCCTTGCCTGAGAAAAGTAAATTAAGAATTAACAGGACAACATAAGAGGGAACTTTAGCTAGTAGTGTGTACATATATCATATTATGTTTTTCATTAAGATTGTTTTAATTCAGGATTTTTCACATTTATCTTCAAATTCTCCCTGAAATAAAATCCAAACTATTAACACTGTGCTAAATATGAAATATTTGCGAGGCATGAGATATTTTTAGAAATTTCCCTGCATTGTGGCATGCTATACCTCATCAAAAACAACTTTAAATAGAAAATTTTGCATTATTTTCCCAAAAAAATATTATGCATGCAGCTCTCATAATCTCATCTTAAAAGAAAGTCTGCATGGAATATTTTTAAACTGAACTTTTAAAATGCATTTGTCACACTGCAGACCATTTAAAATGATCAAAAGGCAAAAAGACTACTCAAAAGGTGAAAACTTGCAGCAACTAAAATGTACACTTTTTCCTTTTTAAAATCTTGATGTTGATAATAAAAAGCTCATGTTATGCATCAACTACCCTTGCACAAAAAGCCCCCCACACACAACAAAAGCTCATGAATTATTGAAAAAGAACACATTTCCTCTTGTTTAACCATATATACATATGTATAAAATATCATTTATTCCAATAAGCTCTATAAATCAAAAGTATTGTCAGTG
Source organism: Moxostoma hubbsi (assembly GCA_032164185.1). Taxonomy (NCBI): domain Eukaryota; kingdom Metazoa; phylum Chordata; class Actinopteri; order Cypriniformes; family Catostomidae; genus Moxostoma; species Moxostoma hubbsi. The sequence goes on from JAVLUX010000015.1 coordinate 41,385,187, forward strand.
AATGAGAGATAAGTGAGGTTATTGTGCGACGAGGCCAGCTGGTGGTAATAATTTAATGAAGTTTTACAGGCGCTATAAAGGCAGGAAACAGATGTGGCATTAAGGATTATAAAGTTGGTAAAACTTTTAACAAGTGAGATGGATTTCAACAGTACAACAGCAGAACTGCGGAACGTGTGTGTGTGTGTGGGGGGGGTGGGGGGGATTTACACATCCTTCAATTGCAAAGCTATCAATCATGAGCATGTTATTCCTCTGGGAGAATTTTTACATGCATATTTATTAGCTCAACATGCTAATTCCCGCAGCTCCGGGCCCCACCGCTGCAGCGTCAAGTCTGTTTATGACTCATAATTGTTGATATCCTTTGATATATTTCTCTCAACTAAGACACCATTTGCTTTTTGTGGTTTTAAGTCAATGAGGCACAATGACCCAGGCTTTCAATTCAAACATCTATTAAAAGCTAGTCAATGCCTCCTGTGGGGGATCGCGGTGCACAAGAATCTATTGTGTTTGGGTTTTGTTGCTCAAGTTTAAAAAAAAGAAAAAAGAAGAAAAAAAAGAAACAAGCAACTCAAGTTACATAATTATCAGTGAAATAAAGTTTTTTTAACGCACTCTGAAATGCACTTGGGAGCAAGAACTGCAGAATATGTATTAACTTATTTTTAAGATGTTTTAAAAGTATGTTTGTAAAACATCACATCCATCTCCTTCCAGTGTTCCCACATTTTTGACCAATACATTTTCATGACTTTCCCAAATGTTTGTGATAACGAGAGACAGATTTTAAAGAATCATCATTTTGATTGACTGATTTGCTAATGATTTATGAACAGTGTTGCATGTAACCTGATTGCAAAGTAATTAGTTACTGTAATCCAATAATTTTTGCAGCCAAAAAGTAGTGTATCACGGTACAATTTTACTGCTTGTAATCAGATTACAGTTAATTTTCAATTAAAGTTATTTCGTTGAGTACATCATTTGGGTTTCACGTATTTCTAAAATCATTTTATTTATGAAGAAATTGCCTAAAACATTAAATATTTTCATGTGAGCATCCGTTTGTCTTTCTGTAACAATGAGGCAACTTCAATAAATGAGGAGGAAATAACTTAAGTGGAAAAAACAAACATTCTCTGTGAAACGTGTTTTGGAAAGTAATTTATTAAGTAAGGCAATTAGTAATGTGATAACTTTACCCATTAATTAATTAGCAATCAGATTTGATTTTCAAATAAATTTGAAATTTGTATTGAATTACAATTTTTTTTAGAAATTTACCCAACATCATTTGAACAGTTTCAACTAATTCATTGAAAAGAACTCTGACTCAAAAACAAAAAAACAACAAAACAACAACAACAACAACAACTGACAAATCAAGCAGTATCTCGCTCATTAAATATTGTACGGCAGGGAACAATATATATTCACAGTGAATATTTCCATAACTTTTCCATATCTTGTGAGATTTGATTATTTACCATGTCTTTAAAGGCCTAAAAAACATAATTTCAATATTCCTTGATATTTCCAAGTTTTCCATGATCATGGGAACCCTGTCTCTCGCTCCTAAACACTCAACTCAAGATTATTTGTATTGCTCACAGGTTGCTCTTTACAGTTATGTTATTTATATGTAATTTTGTCTCAAAAGTTTCTCCTAAAAATCTCCTCGGGAGAAATAAAAATAGAAATGAATGAAAATTGTTTTTGCATGAAGTAAGAATATTAAGATATCAAATAAATATGGAAAGCGTAGCTCAGATCATTTGGTCTTGGGAGAATCTGATAAAAAAAAAAAATACAAAATAAACTAGAGTTCATAATATCATCTCTGACTTTTGACTGTAGATTTTGGTATCTTGCCAAAACACTCTCAAGATCTCTTCTGAAACTCAAGAGAAGACACAAGGGAGGAACATTTATCTCAGGAAAATAATCAGAGAAAAAGGAGGCTTTACCAAGTCTCCATTTGCTTTCAATATAATTGTATTGCTCTCTAGGAGAACAACACAGATTATAATGAGATCTCATTTGTGATTTTCTTTCCTATAAAATAAATAAAACAGTGAAGTGCACTACATCCACACGCATTTGCATGGCTCAGATAGAAATGTGCACGGCTCTACTGCCGATTAAGAGCAGAGATTGGACTCTCTCAGACACCTGCCGTTCAACATGCGTCTCCGGGGATCCAACATCTGAGAAACGCAATTTGAGCATTTCAGCACCACAGAGAAAAACAAACGCAGCGTTTGGGAGGGCGACGGAGTCATCAAGAATACAGTTGATGCTGGACAAACTTGTGTTTGAGGGAAGAAATAGCCCAAATCATACATGGATCAGTAGTCTCACAGGTGTGGAACTTGACTGTGGTGGCAAGAGGGACTTTTTTGTTTTACTATTATGCTTAGAGTTTGTTTCAGGAAGACACATTTACACAACAGGTGAAGTGACATTCTGAGGTCATGACATTGCAGTTTCCAAATTATATAAAACCAAATTAAATAAAATGCACCACATTACTAACATTTTATTTTATCTTTTGAAGATAATTTTTGAAGGTGAGAAACTTAAATAAAAATACACGGTCCAACAGTCTGAGTCCACGCTGAGAATCATCTGGGATTTTTTTCATTTAAACATGGAAATAAAACTAAACACCTTTTGAAATGGCTAACATAAAATTATGACAAAAAGTAAAGAAATATCTAAGATTCCTCACTGCAACAACACTGAAAACAATATTTTGTGCTTAAGTAAATATAGCAGAAAAGATCAAGAACTTTCTACATGGAATAAGTAAGTTTAAGCCTAAACTTGTAAATATTATATTATAAAAAAAATTGTTAATTCTACATTTGAACTCAATTCAGACATATACAAAATTAATGCACTACATTATAAGAGCACATAAATATTATTTATGATTGTTTGTTTGTTATCTTTACAATGCGTCATCATGTATCAATTCTAAAATAAGAAACCGTTATATTTATTTGCTGATTTGAGGTAAATAAAATAAGTACATTTTCATTACATTTTCAAAGCTAGCGTTTCCAGGATGCACCGGGGCTGGAATAATATCTGAGCTTGCATGTTTACACTGCTGCAAGTTGAATATCAGATGCTTTTTTTGTAAAATTTTCAATACTTTTAACTCAAATTGTTATGCTGAAAATAGTTTGCCACAAAAAATGTATTTAATTAGTAAATGATGCAAAATAGATGCATTTTCACTCTCAGACGTCATGAGCATATTTGATCAAGGGCTGCTAGAACATTTTTAATGCTATTTGATTCAAGTCCCCTTTTTTGCACTGAGGTTAAGGAGTAATTAATCACAACATTTCTAACACTAAACATTACTTAAAAATAAAAAGGCTGACAAGATGTTTTACATAATCAAGTATGCCGCTCTCACCTGCGATGACACTGCCAAAAGAGCCTGCGAACCCTCATCATTGCACCCAACAATAACACAGGTGTGTGAAAAATGGGAAACTGGCAGCGATATGAATTATTAATGTCAAACTTAAGTATAAGAACAGGAAATCAACCAAGTTACCTGGCATGATTAAAATGCAAACTGTCTCTTCTCCCTCAAACTAGCAAAGTATAATTACAGGCCTGCTATTCTAGAACACGATAACTTGTGCTTTTTTTTTTAAAGCTTGGAGCACCTGCTTACTTTGTTTATATTTTCCTGTATTCTCTCTCATATTAAGAGAAGGCTGCTCACATGTCCTCCTACAGCTCTGCACAAACACGCAAACACACTGATGAGAACTTGTCAAGCCTTGTCATATTCTGAATTGCAAATACTTTGTATAGCTGGTTAACTATAAGTTAAGTGGGGCTGCAGCGGGAGATACACGCCAATATGTGGGTGTTTTGAAGTCAAAGGGGGGAGAGCCATATTTGTCAGCCCTTTGGAAAAAACAGGAGCCAAGTAAACAAATAATTTTCACTACATGTTAATTGTTTCGAGCATCGCATTATCTTTGTAGCACACTGCCATGCTGTATTTTGTGTGCAAATTGTGTTCATGCATCCTCGGTCATGCATGTTTGCATGTGAACAGATTTGACGGTGAGTACAACACACAACACAGATCTGTTTCAAACAAGTGCACAACAGCGCACACCAATCACAGAGCCTGATTTCAGCCCACTCTTAAAACGGGTGTTAGGAAATGCACAACTACAAACATTTCACAATAGTTCTGCATTTTTTCAGAAAACCATTTAAAACTGTGAATTTACACGTTTGTAAAGATTACGAGAAAACATATTTAAAATTACAATAATGGAATATCCTTATGATAATATTCGTTTTTGATAAAAGTTCTTGTAATTTTAGAAAAAACATTCCTAATGCAAAATTGTTCACATATATCCTTAAAACTGTATTTCTTTATTTATTTTTATATATAAGAGTGAAAACGGATAATGAAGTCGGCAAATTAACTTTTTAGGAGGAAACCTAGCTTTTCCAGGTAGGAAAAACACAACTATTCACTTTCACAATGATTATATATATATATATATATATATAATTTATTTATTTATTTATTGAACAAATCCATAATACCTAGCCTCCTATACGACATTCCCTCAAATGCCGCCACCCTGCCCATCTCTGCGTGCCACTCTTGAAACGAGGGCGCTCCAGCCGACTTCCAACCCCTAAGAATGATTTGTCTGCCAATCATAATACTGGCTAGGACCCAATTGTTTATGTAATTACCCCGCCCCCAATTAATGACCGCCCCATCACCTAAAATACAGAGTCTAGGTCAGAACGAAATTTGATTGCCCAATACAATCACACACAAAACTCTGAATCTTAACCAAAATTCTTGGATCTTAACACACCACCAAAAAACACGGGCTGTGTCCCCATCTTCTGATTGGAATTGCCAGCAGGTGGGTGTGTCGTTAAGACCAAGCCTATATAATCTAGAGGGTGTCCAATAGAATCGATGTAAATACTTAAATTGCATAAGGTGCACCCTTGCATCTTGATGTAGACTTGACGTTTTTAGAATCCTAGCCAACAACCACTCTTCCAATAACAAGATCAAATCTTTCTCCCATAATCTCTGGAGAGAAGTTGAAGCTCCGTCCCCCAGACTCTGAATTAACAGGGAGTAATACACTGATGCCTCATGACCTTTTCCAAAAGCAGTAATCACCACTCCCAGTGTATCTGCCACTTTAGGGGGTGTATGCTACTCCAAAAATAGTACAGAGCAGGTGGCACAGCTGTAAATATCTATAGAACTGAGATCTGGGAATCCCAAATTGTTGAACCAAATTTTCAAAAGATCTCAACACTCCACTCTCATAAAGGTCACCGAGTTTAGTAACCCCCCTCACAATCCACTCTGTCCAGCAGAAAGGGGATTTATTAATATATAATTTTGGGTTCTGCCACATGCTCGAGGCAACATTTAAATAAATGTCTGAGTTACACACTCTGGACACTTTTGTCCATACCAAGTGCAATTGCAAGATAACTGGGTGCAAATTAACTTCTCCGGATAGTTTGATAGAAAGGCTTTGCAATGGCGAAATATGGCCAAGAACTTCCAGTTCAATACAAAACCAAGGAGGGGCTCTCTCAGGTGGAAGCGACCATTGAGCCAAATGTCTGAGACCAAACGCATAATAATAAACCAAAATCTTGGGTAGGCCTAGTCCACCTTTCGGCAATCGACTTATGTAACTTATTGAAATGTAATCTGGGATGTTTACCATTCCAAATGAAGGACTTCGCTATGCTATCAAATTGCTTGAAATAAGCGAGGAGTTATTTATTTTTCAAATTTTTTTTTTAATTTCTTTAATTTAGATTTTTTTTTAAGTTGGAAAATTATGTTTTCTGGAATGTTAATGCTAACCTTTATATAATGCTTTATTCACGTAATTTTAATCTAAACATTTTTTTTTATTATTTTAGGGACGTCAACAAATTAGGCACTGCTTGTGCCTCTTTTAAAATAAATTAACACATTTTCTTGATTAGTTGGCAAATTATATTTTCAAAAAGTTATCATATTTTCATTAAATGCTAACCTTTAAATAACAATCTACTCATGGTAACAAAAACTGTACTTTTAAGCGTTCCCACAACGACAATGTAAAATTTTGGTAAATTTTTAAGAACATGCATTTGATAGCTGGGCTGAGAGCATATTTTGAATAAAATTTGGGATTTTATTTGCATGCATGCTCAGTTAAGCATGTAGTACATGTAAACAGATTTGAGGGATTGTACGACAGTGCAGTTTCAAACAAGTGCACAGCGGCGATGACCAATTGCAGAGCCGGTTTCAGTCCATTCTTAAAAGACGCTGGGAAACAGCTTGAGCGGCCTCCAACATGGGACTGTGGTTTTTGGCAAGTCAAATTTTATCAGCGAAAACACACAGAGATGAAAACAAACACACACCGGCTTGCTAATTACACAAGCATTGGAGTTTCAGCGCCTCATCATCGCCAGGCTAGCAAGGGGTCTGCCTCTTGGCAAACTTCCTTGAAAACTTGGGACAACCTGGCCGTTCTTACAGTAGCTCATGAAACGTTTTTGATTAGATATCGCAGGGGGTTCACACGTCTGTGATTTTTCAAACTCAATATTTCACACGCAAAGTTCTAAATTACTGGACTGACACCAGGCTGGTATCTCGCAGGCCATGTGGCCTGAACTAATGCCAATTCCTGCACCACTAATTTTACTAATTGCCTGGGCACAGCCAACACTTTTCATTGGTTCATAGCCGGCCATGTCACAGGAAGCTAATGAGGACTAAATAATGCATGTGAACCCCTCTAATTGCTCCATTTCTCACTGTAGTTACCATTTCTGTAATAAGAGAATGGGTACGAAAATGTTTACGGTATAATTATTTTGGATGGACATATCAACATATTCAAGCACAGTTCCAGAAATAACAAGGCTTTAGAGCAAAAAATAATAATAAGTATCTATTTGGATGACTGCTCAATTCATGATGTGATGTTTGGATACATCTTTGCATTTCATTACATCTATATATATTAGGGCTAGGAAATTAAACATGTTCATTTCTGCGATTATTTTTGTTTTGTGACGCAATTATTGCAGTCAATTTTTTTTTACTTCCTGAAACTTCACTGGATAAGTAAGGCTCCAATTAGGGTGGGGGGTGATATATATATATATATATATATATATATATATATATATATATATATATATATATATATATATATATATATATACATACACACACACACTAATCAGCCACAACATTAAAACTACCTGCCTAATATTGAGTAGTTCCCCCTCGTGCCACTAAAACAGCACCAACCCGCATCTCAGAGTAGCATTCAGACATGACATTATTCTCACCACAATTGTACAGAGTGGTTATCTGTGTTATTGTTGACTTTGTCAGTTCGAACCAGACTGGCATTCTCTGTTGACCTCTCTCATCAACAAGGCATTCCCATCCACAGAACTGCCGCTCACTGGATGTTTTTTGTTTTTGGCACCATTCCGAGTAAATTATAGAGACAGTTTTGCATGAAAATCCCAGGAGATCAGCAGTTACAGAAATACTCAAACCAGCCCATCTGGCACCAACAATCATGCTACGCTCCAAATCACTGAGATAACATTTTTTCCTCATTCTGATGGTTGATGTGAACATTAATCATGATTTTTGCACTGTACTGCTGCCACACGATTGGCTGATTAGATAATCGCATGGATGTTTGTTGGTGCCAGATGGACTGGTTTGCGTATTTCTGTAACTGCTGACAACTAGACGCCATTTACAGAAATTAATGTGCAAATTTACATTTACATTCATGCATTTGGCAGACGCTTTTATACAATCGACTTAGTGTTGTCAAGTGCCTTGCTCAAGGACACAATGGTGGTGGTTGTGGGGATCGAACCAAGGACCTGCTGATTAAGTGTTATGTGATTTAGCCCACTACGCCACCACCACTCCAAATAATGCAAATAATGAGGTTTACGGTTTACGTAGCTGACACGTGTTGGTTGGACAAAACCAGGAAGTTTCCGACATTGTCGGAAACATAAAAATGATTGACCATGAGGAGAGTCAAACGTCCGCTGAAGACAGAAAAATGTGGAGCTCACTTTTAAACAAACAAGTTATGTTTCCATTCATTCTTTAGGTCTAACTCACTTTTTAAGATTTATTTCCTTGATTGTCTTCACAAATCACAATTTACATATCTGACCATAGGGAACACTAAATGATATTTTGATTCATGCACTAAATGTTAAAAATACAAGGTAATATACAGTGAATACTGTGCAGTTTTCAGTATGTAGCTAGTATTCTATACTGAGCAAAGCCTATCTCTTTAAATATTCCAGCACAAGTCACCTGGGGCTGGATTGTGTGTGATGTTTCTGGTCTGGCCACGTTCCCGTTCCAACATCGGCCACATTTCTCCCCCCACGTATCTTCAGGGAAGCTGTAATTTAGCAGTAAATTCGATCATCCAAATAGCTAAATATTTCATGTTATTATAGCACAACTGAAAAGAATGTTATTATTTATTTACATCCCAGATCTTCGACCCAGCATCAGGTGGGCTGGAGAGTCCAGTCCATCTCCAGCATGTTCTGAATTATTGACCAATAATCTGTCTTAATTCACATAACCCCCGTGTATGCAGGACGGGCATTGCTTTGATTAATGTCTCAAAAATGTCTAGTTTACGATACGGAGCGGAGAAAAGTGTGCATGTGTGGCAAGAGGGGGCGGGGGAAGGGGGGAAGGTATGGTAAAATATGATTAAATAAATTATGATGAAAGACAAAACAGGGTTTATGTTGAGAACATTTGCTATGCTGAAGAATTCACATGACAGAACTGTCAGTCAAAGCTCACAGCGGGGAGAGTGTTAAGACCAGAGCGAGTCAGCGTTCATGCTATGGCTGTGTTTTCCTGTACCAATTGTATTTAAACACATCAAATGTCAGGTCAGGAGGTCAGGATGTTCTCGGCTATGGACTGTATCCATCAATTAAAATCAAACAACAGTATCATAGATCATAGTACCATAATTGACATGAAATATTGAAATGATATTCAGTTCATAGTAGAAAACATAACTGATTTTAATTACAGTACACAACCCTTTTACTGCATTTTCACCCTTTATAAATACATAATAACTACATATCAATAACATCCAATGATGTAGCATGCCATGGTTTAATTTTTTTTATTATTATTTGTAATTTTTTCCCACCAACAATTTTACCCTACATTGTTTTTTTTTTAAACAATAAAATGCATTAATTTACTTCTGGCAATTTTATATCCCTTGGTGAATTTACTCCAATATTTAACATTGAAAATCCATTATAAAAACAAAGATTATTGCAAGAGTGAAATAAACAGAAGCCAGTTAACAAGTTGGTATAGTTGTTAACCAAGTGGAAAAGTGCCAGTGTAGAGCAAGCTTGAGATGAAATATGGGACATGTTATGTTTGAAAAAACAAAGTAATAAATCAAGGTAAATATCAGAATATTTTTATTGGCTGTCATTTGCCAAACCACAGGAAAAGTGTGAAACTAGTATTTAATTGTTTGAAATTAGGGCACATCAAATGTAAGCAATTAAATTAGCATTAGCAGGACAAATTGGTCTTTTTTTTTTGTATAAAAAAATAAACTAAAACAAAAAAACATACAAAATGTCCTGCAGCGTCATTTCCAGCACAGAATTATATTAAACATTAAATTACATTTTATCATATTAGAGATAAGCTGGAAATGTCACTACGGCGGGAATTTTCATGTGTGGGAATTTTAATTCCTTTCAGATAGAAAAAAAAAGTGTTAAAAATGCTTAAGAAGTTAATTTTAATAAATTGTTTTAATTTTTTAAGTTTAATGTTAATACAAATTCACACAAATCAGGGTTTTAAACCCTACTGAGAGATGTAAGAGATTTTTAGTGAACTCGGAAAACAGGATAAATATAGAGCATGCTGCAAATCAAAATAAATTGATCAAATGTGGCACCGAAAACTAACTTCAGAGTCAGATATGGTTGTAGAATTAGATTAAAGAATGCATAATCCAAGAGCTGATGCCGCACTGATAAATGATCACTGATAGTTTATCTGCATTTAATGGGGCTTCAAATTGTCATAGTACTATTGTAATACCGACTCTCTTTTATGCCTGCTAATCAATCCCAATCACAATCTGAAACTCAGGGCACAGTCAGTGCAAAAACCAAAATCTGATTACAGCATCCCTCAGGTTACAGTGCTTTAAAAAGAAACAACAACTGAAAAGAATATTTGGACTGAATACCAAAATCACAATATTTCTATGCTGTGTCTAAGTCATTAGGCATTTAATGATGACTACAAAATCAGGAGAGAACACTGTTCTAGTTTTCCTCTGTTTAGTTGTCTGGTTATTCAATATAAATCATAATTAATATAGGACTCATTTTCAAACATTACAAGACTAAAAGGAAGATAGACGTCTTTACATAAAATATAGAATAATGTAACTTTATTAAGATCATGGTTATTTATTTGTAATACTATATTTTCTAGAACTAGGTTTAAATCTTTTTTAACGTTTAAAAAGTAAATGCAATGTTGTTGACTACAGTATATACATAACTATTGAGTCTACTCCTTGTGCCCCTTTTGACTATCGGCATAAAGTCTGGTCCACATTTAAGCTTACTCTAGCCAAGAACTGCCCACTTAGACAGGAAGAGACCATCTGATTGACATGTGAAGCATCAAACCAACTTATTCTTCTTTATTAATATTATTGGAATAAGTTTTCAATGTAGAAAAAACTCAAAAAGACCACTAACTAGTAAAACAGAAAGGTCCAAATTTAACCAAAGTGAACATATCTTGTTAATTTCTGGTTAATTAGTGTTGTGGTAGATCAGGGAGTAGGTCATTTTGGTTTGAGCTCTACTTGTCAAAGCAGCTCCTTGTAGCTTCAGTGACTGCCATAAATAGCTGCATGCTTAATAAAAATTACCCATGAAATCAGCCCAGTTCAAAAGGGAATCCTGTGTGACGGAGCTAAAGATTTCGCAAAGTGGCATCATATTGCATTGATTTCAGAACCCAAGTGAATGTGGAGAATGTTCCATTGTTTGCCATTGTACTTGGATCATGAATTAAAAAGAAACACTGGGGAGTCAACAAGAGAAAGGCTGACGTTTCCCATGCCTCGCACAAAACCAGTTCAGTTCAGTTTCTTTTAGAAAAGAAAGATAATTAATTGCTACACAAAAAAGCAGAATGGTTAGACTGAAATGACACTCTGCATGGCCAATGGTGCATCTATCTTATCATAAAATATCTGAATGCATGGCTCTCTGGAATACTTGATTGGGATTGGTAATTCACCGTTTTGGACCATTCTGAGGTCAAATGTTTTGTATAATGACCCGTTGTCCCAGGCAACTGGCTTCATGTCTCTTGTATCACCCAGCACTCCCTATCTTCTAAAATAATAAAATAATATCAACACAAATAAATGTTTTGACGTGCATGCTTTTGGTAAACAGCCATGTAAAGCAAGTGTGATAATGTACAGTCAGCTAGTCGTTATTGCAAAATAAACCCTTCCGGTTAGTTTACAAATTAAGACTGTGCAATATGGCCAAAAATATATTTTTTTCAAATACAGCCACGGTCAAAAGTATTTGCAGTGACATAAATTTTGTGTTTTGCAAAGTTTGCTGCTTCAGTATTTGTAGATTATTTTTCACATGTGTCAATGTTATACTGGAAAACAAAGATAAGCATTTCATGAGTTTTAAAGGCTTTTCTTGGCAAAAACATTTAATAAATGCATAGAGTCAATATTTACAGTGTTGACTTTTGTTTTTCTGCCATTCACTCTGGCATGCTGGATATCAGCTTCTGGGCCAAATCCTGACTGATGGCGATCCATACTTGCCTCATTAGTGCTCGTAGTTGATCACAATTTGTGGGCTTCTGTTTGTCCACTTGCCTTTTGAGGATTGACCACAGGTTCTCTATGGGATTAAGATCCGGGGAGTTGCCTGGCCACGGATCCAAAATTTCAATGTAATGATCTCCAAGCCACTTCATTATCACTCTTGCCTTGTGACATGGTGCTCCATCATGCTGGAAATGCACGGATCATCACCAAATTGCTCCTGGATTGTTGGGAGAAGTTGCTCTTGCAGGACGTTTTGATACCATTCTTTATTCATGGCAGTATTTTTGGGCATAATTGTGAGAGCGCCCACTCCCTGTGATGAAAAGCAACCAAACACATGGATGGTCTCAGGATGCTTCACTGTTGGCACGACGCAGGATTCATGGTAGCGTTCACCTTTTCTTCTCCAGACTATTGATTTTCCAGATGTCCCAAACAGTCGGAAGGGGGCTTCATCAGAGAAAATAACTTTGCACCAGTCTTCTGCTGTCCAATCCTTGTACTTCCTGCAGAATTTCAGTCTGTCTTTGAAGTTTTTCTTGGAGAGAAGTGGCTTCTTTGCTGCCCTTCTTGACACCAGGCCATTGTCCAAATGTCTTCACCTCACTGTGCATGCACATGCACTCACACCAACCTGCTGCCAATATTGCGCAAGCTCTGCACTGGTGGTGACACAATTCCGTAGCGGACTCCTCAGGAGGAGACAGTCCTGGCACTTGCTGGACACTCTGGGACATCCTGAAGCATTCTTCACTGATTTATAGTGTGTAACTTTTAACTTTAAAGGATGAAATACACCGGGGACTCTTATTTTGAGATGTTTGCACATTACTGTTTCCAGCTGCTCATTCAAACAAATAAGGGAATTAATATGTGCACTCCTACAATGGTCTATAACGTATTACAATATAAACAATTAAAAGTAAACATTGTCATATTTCATCAACACAAAATCATCAACAGTTGATCTTTAATGATCACTTGTCATAAATTTCTGATATGAACTAATGATTGTGAACTGCTCTGCAACAGCTGGAAACTCTCACAAGCCCCGCGCGATTGGAGAAAATACAACAGTGCCACGTTTTCACTTTGAAAGATCCAGTGCATGCATTTATTTAATTAAATCGTATTCTTTTGAAGTTTATTACATTTGTTCACATCACATTTCCTGTCTTTCTGCCCCCAAATTTAAGATCTCTTTAAATGATAGTCAAGACGTAAGACTTTTTTTGTATCATTTAAGATATTTAAGACTTTTATGACCTTGCATTATGGAAAACATAATTTAAGATATTTTTTGAATTTTTAAGGATCCACGGGAACCCCGAAGCAATCTAAACCTATTTATCTATACAATCGTTTTACAATATAGGCTTTTATGAAGCAACATAAAATAAGATCAGGAAAAAGATGTCCGTCAGACTTGATTAAAGTTACACGTGTAGTTCCGGATGCACAAACACATTCTGTTCAATAAATCTGACTGAAGGTTATACCATTTGAATGTAATGCAATCTTTCTCCTGCAGCAGCTCAACGTGAGCGTGAAAAAAAAAACTCACCTGAATAACGTGAATATTGCATTACGTTTTGCATGCAAGTGATCTAATAAATAAAGAAACTAAATGGCTTTTATAGCTCTATAAAATAGTTTAACCACATAACTTATCCTCAATAAACAAGATTGGTGGATAGACATTAGCCTAGTTTCCATCCACTTTTCAAACTATTTTGTTTTCAACAAAGTGAAAAAGCATAAAATGTTTTCCGTCTTCTGCCTGTTTCCATTCAAATGGACTTTAATCGATAAAAATTCTGTAATCCATACAGAAATGTGTGTTTTCGCTAATTCGCCTCCCAGATGTACCTCATTTTTTCCTCCTAACTTTTGCTAAAATTGGGAGACTATTGAGAAAATTCATTGAAATTAGCCAGCTTACTGTCATTTTAATTTCACTAATAAATGCAATCAGAAGACGAGGAACTACAATCAAAAGGGAGCTGTTGCCCTTCTGATATGACTGTAATATTGGTCCTGATGTTGCGCCTATCGCAGGTTGCCACCGACCGGTTCAGATCCGAAAGTGAATCGTCATGGCTCTGTTCAAGCTGGCAACCTGCACCAAGTAGTGGGGGAAACTTTCAGTCTTCAAGACCATCCATCGATGTATATATGGGGTGTGCACAGCTAAATCAGGGTTTACATATGATACATTCCTGAAATTCAATAGGCTATTTTTAACAATCATCTGACTGCATTATGTCCCACATATCTGTCCAGCAACTTTTAACGACCAACTGAACTTGATTGTCATCTAAAATGCAATTTACATTTTCTGAAGAAGCTCAGCAAATGTGATCCGAGGTAAAGAGGGTTGGATTTAAAATATTTAAAAGTTTTAAAATTTTCAAAACCTTGTTTTCTGAAAGTGAACTCAGCATTGGACAAATAGTTCTGATAGTTTATAGTCTTGAAAAAGTCTAGAACTTTCTGAGAATGTCACTTAGCTGACTTTATTCATCTACAGAACAGGGTAAGGCTAATTTAAGTTTGTGTAAAGAAAAGGCTTATATAAGTCTAAAAATATATATTTTTTGTTTGGTAAAGATAGAAATCTCATAAGATCATATTACAATACCAATATTTTTGCAAAATGATTTTTACGTGGCTCAATGTACGTATAGTGGTTGTTTCTAAAACAAAGACTTATTTAACTTCACACAAACCACAAGTCGGAAATTGACATCTTAACAATTTCACTGCAGCAAATGAGTTGTAATGTGATACATTTTAGCCAAACTTTAAGAACCAAGCTTTATGCCACTTTGTACTAATGATAATATGGCCATCAACGAGTATGCACGTGTGTTTGTGTGTGTGTGTGTGTGAGACAGCTGCATGATTAGGGGCGCAGCTCCATTTGCTGTCTGTGGCGTAGTGCATAAGCACATTGAGGATAGATGAGAGATAAGCGCATACAAGGTGCTCGTGTGTGGCAACTGAAACAGCTGAGCACTCATTTCAGTACAGATGTACAGTGTGTGGGGGGGGGGGAATACTATTAATAACACAATGTGTGACATCCTTTTTTGTATTTGGTTGAGACAATTTCCACAAGGTGCTGTCAAAATCAACTTGTGTCCTCTTTAAGGTGACAGTGTTTCGTTGTTAATGCGCTAGTGCGTGAACACAGGTGTGTGGCTGAATAGTTCACCAAAAATGAAAATTTACTCACCTTCATGTTGTTCATTTTGCACTGACTTTCTCTTTAAGGACCCACAAACATGATTTTGCCCTCTCTTGAACAGCTCTAAACAGAATTACCATCAGTCCAGAGTAAATAACGTGAAGTGGCATCACGTAAATAGTTAATGATGCAAAAAATCCACAAGGGGCCTCATCCGCCCCTCCACCCGCAACACTGCTGCTGCACTGCTGCACTGCTGCCTCCTGCGGCTTGTGACGACCTGATTCACTGGTGTCACGTCGTGACAACTTACCCTGCAGACAGTAACAGGTGGCAAAATATTCAAAAGATGCTTATTTACTACCAATGCAGGGGATGTGTTCTGTGCACAGATCAGGAACACTGTTCACGGTTAATTTGGTGGTGTTAAACTGCTTGGGGGAAATATAAAAATGAGAATATACATAACGCAACCATCGATCAAACATTCTGTCATCATTTACTCACTGCCATGTTTACTTGTTCTGTATGTTTTTGTTTTTTTTTCTTCTAAGGAACACAAATAGACTTTCATAGGATATCAAGGTTTTTCTTTTCCATACAAACAAAACATGTGATAAGTAGATACAAGTTCCAAGAACAACAAAATATTTTATTAAATAAATTATTTCTTTTTCTGGGTCAAAGTGACTCAAAATTATGGAGCAGGTCACATACGGTAATCTATAAAATTGATGGTATACAGGGCTGAACTGGTAATCTGGCATACCGAGCATTTTCCCGGTGGGCCGATGCACTTTTGGGCCGATCGGGGCGGACTGGCCATCAGGAGAACCGAGCGACTGTGGGTTCAGCCACAAAACGGTGCCGCGATATGCAGAAAAGGACAGCAAAATATATTTTAAAAAGTCATAAACGCTTTTTGCAAAAACTGTATTAATTTTATCTTTGATGTGTTATATCTGCTCTGAGATGATCTTTTGGCAACACAACGCTCAGGGCAGTAAATGGGGTTAAATATTCCTTAAAATATTTTCTCATCAATACTAAGTGTACGACTTGTAACTGTGATGACTGTGAAGACAGTGTTGTGCTATGTTTGTTTGTGTACAGATTCTATGCTAACCAGGGCCATCAAGCGATTATAAAAAAAAAATAAAAAAATAAAATCTAATTAATTACTATATGCCGATTATTTGTTTTGTATTATTTTTATTATTGTATAATATGTATTATTTTGCTGAGAAAGGCCCTAAAATAACAATTCAATATATAATGATTACATAATTATATTTCAATAATTACAAATATAATATATATTATAAATACAATTCAAATAATTCAAATGCATCACATTATTGAGGCAGACGAGTAAAGCATTGATAAAGCCAAAAGGTGGCTTTTGAAGGCAATATATTTTTTAACATAAGCCCATCATTGGTATACTGTACAGTACACAGAAATCCATTTTGTAAATTAATTTGTCCATCTGTCCAAGATTAGATTTATTATTTCAGAAAGGACTTTTCTAAGAATGCAATGTAAACATGCATTGGACAGATACATCTGACTTTGGTTGCATCGCGTCATAAGCACAGCGTTATTAGGTTTCTGTCAGGTTAAACGTAGTTTGAAAACTCGACTCAAGATCCTTACATTGTGCCCAGTCCAGCTGTGTTTGAACGCAAAAACGCATTCTCATCTTGTGTTGTCGCTGGTCTCAAGCAAGCCAGAGTGTGATGTGTTGTCTCTGCACAGCTGTGTGTTGCCTATACAGCAGGAGTTCTGCTTACTGCCCCCTGCTGAAAATAGGTAGTACTTCAAAATTCAACTGCTCCGATCCTACGGTCTGGGGCACGATTAATAGCATAAAAAATGTTTTTACGCAATATTTTTTATACAAATAATCGCACTTAATTATCTACCTTAAATTGAAAGCCCTAGCAGCTATGTCAATGATTGATTTTCAAGTCACAGGAAATACAGATCGGTTCTGAGAGAGATTCAACACCTTTGAAATGGAGAAGTGGTAAGACAGTGCCTGGAGAGACAGACAGTACACAGGGGGGAGAGAGACAGCTCTCAGGAGGTCTACTTTAGCTCCATCACTGGACTGCACTTCTGTGTGCTAATCACCAGCGCAAAGTTATTAATGCAGAGAGGCATGCCACTCTGCATAAACAGCTGCTCGCGCCATGGCCAATAATAATGCAAGATAGATAGAGCGCGAGGGGGTAAGAGAGAAAGAGAGAGACAGATCTTCACAAAGCAAACACACACTGGTGCACACTCTCCAATGAATTGTTTCTCCTCTGACAAGCAACGCTCATTGAATTTCCCATCATGCATTTGATCGGTCATTCAGAAACACAAAACACAAATAAGTCAAGTCGACCATCTGCTTGTTAGCAGCATCGGTGAAAAAATATAAAACCTCCTTTTTTTAATAAACAATAAATTACCTTGACAGGCCAGAGAGCACCTGAATGTGGGAATCAAATATTTTATGTTATTTTACTTCGTTTCAATAATAATAAAAAAAGCATGCTCCTTTTTTAATTTATTACCACAACACACACAATCCTGGTGTCATCTTCATTTTCTAAATCAATAATCAACACAGCATGCTTCATTAACAGTGACCAATCAGAGGCAAGCCGGGGATCTCATTTTGCAACATGAGCATTCCTGAGACATAAACCATCTGCTACTTGTAGAAACAGAAAAATCTAATTAATCCATTCTTATCATGCATTCCGATTTTAAAGCAATTAAAGATGTTCTTTGTCTAATCGCAGGCGCACAAGTAGTTTCGTAATGAGGAAGGCAAACTCCATGCTGAACTTTCCAGGGTTCTCGGCGAACGCGTTTGGAAAGTTTACAAGCCGCGCACACACTCCAGTGAGCCGTTAGAGCTACAATGCAGATGTTGGCGACAGCAATGAATTTTTTATTAAGCATTTAATCATCGTGCAAACCAAGAATTCCCATAATATGAGGCCCAGGCACAAACTACAGAGGTGCCAAATCACCCGGTATAATGTTTTCTTTTTTAATAAGAAATAAACAGATGCCAATAAGCAGAACTTGTTTTTTTTTTTTTTTTTTAACATTGCATAAAGCCAATGATGAACTGGAATGCTGAATTTGTCTTAATTAAGCCTGGGGATAGATCTCTCACAGAATGCTAATTTTTGTTAAAAACAATCCACCGTTTCTTCTCCCAACCCCACTGTCTCTAATTTCTAATCATAATGGATTCATGAAAAAAAAAAACATGACAAACAAGTACAGGCTCCGCTTAAAAGTACTTGAGACAGTGCTAATTCGCTTTAATGGACCCCCAACATACACACACGCACGCACGCGCAAACACCCACATGCCCGTCATTAAATTCTTTATTAAGAGGTTACGGATGTGTCAAGACTGCAGGAAGAGGAACTACTTTCCAAAAAGGGTAGTTGACAAATAGCTTGGGCATGAACTTGTATTAGGTTCAAACTTATTTGAAAGTATCATGGAAGATGCTGTTACTGGTCAACATTTCAAGTTTTATCACCAGTTTTAAAAGCACTATTACAGTATAAACAGACACTCCACACCCAAAACACTGATTGACCATAAACAGACTACAGTAAAGTTTGTTAGAAGATTGTGTAATATCAGCTCCACTAGTGTCACCAAACAGAATAGAGCACAACAGTCTGGTTTCAGAAGTAAAAATCCCATGACATTTTTCCATAGGGGAATTGATAATAACTTAAAAATATATTATGACTTACCTACCATGAGATCAGAGGTTCAGTCTGCATTATTTCAACTTTATATTTAATAGCAGATTTTTGGTGAAGATTTACACTACCCGTGATCCTGAAGAGAAAACATCTGCCAAACAGAGAATCGTGGCCAACAAAACATGCCAAAAGAGCTCTGCAGCGACCGTCAACTTCCATGACGCACCAGGAATGATGTAATTGAGTTGGTCTTCCTACACACACAAACTGTTTAAATATTTGTATATATCTGATTATTTTGCAATAAACGTAAATATATATTGTTTCTAAACTATAATTTTATTTTCCTAGAATTTTTTATTCAGCTATTCAGAGTCATTAGTAATGCTTTATGGGATTGCAGTTAATTTCCTCATTGAATATGTAAAGTACACAGTCTTTTAGTCTAATTTAGGAACGACTAAATTCGATTTGAGCCTTTTAGGAAAAATACTTCTGGAACCCAAATGGCTGAAAAAGTGGCTCAGTACTGTTGCACTTTATTACACAAAAAAAACCGCATTCAAACAGGTTTAACGGGGCGGATGTGGCTCAGGTTGTAGAGCGGGTTGACCACTAATCTCAGGGTTGGCGGTTTGATTCCCGGACCACGTGACTCCACATGCCAAAGTGTCCTTGGGCAAGACACTGAACCCCAAGTTGCTCCCAATGGAAGGCTAGTGCCTTGCGTGGCAGCTCTACCACCATTGAAGTGTGAAAGCGTGAATGAGACTTAGTGTAAAGCGCTCTGAATACCGCTAAGGTTTAAAATGTGCTATATAAGTGCAGAACATTTACCATTTACCGGACACCACAGTCAGTGAAACCAAATCAACACATGCCATTACTTTGCTGTGTCGAGCTGGTCAGGATGCTCAAACAAACAGTTTTAAAAGCGTCACAGAGACACAGTGTTACACTATTTGGGGGAATCAACCTATTGATGTATGGACTGTGGACCATAGCAGACATTAGGGTAAGAAAATAATGTCAGAATGTTTTTGGGGTAAACAATTAATCTAACATCGATAAAATGGCACAATTCATATTTAAATACTCACGCTGGACATTAGAGGGCTGGTATGTTTGTCTTTCTCTCTCTAGTCGCTTTGTCCATTGTTTAATGTTAGTGCCCATGGTTGAAATTCATGAAGTGCCCCACTGCAGGGCTCAGTTGGCCACCGAACTGCAAGAGCAATGAGCACATTGTTCCGCTCCGGAAGCTTTTCAGAGCAATCAACAGCTGTCGATTGAGATGTCCTGGATCTATTCCATCTATCATACAGTATGATCCAGAGATAAAACAACAAGTAGGGAATTTCATAGCCCAGACTTACACACATATAACCAGCTCAAAACTAAAGGTCATCCTGCCTAATTCATAGGATTTGGTAAACTACTATTAAAGTTAAAATCGAAGGTGACAAACACAATTGAATGCAGACTATTGGAAAATGTATTCAACTATGGGTATAGTAGTACAACTACTATACTTTTATGTCCTAACAGTTTATTTTATTAAAAATGACATTATAAATAATGTTGACAATTTACAAAAAGATTCTGCAGAATTTTAAAGGAATTGCCATGACGAGGCAGCGCCATAAATCCCTAAAACGACAATAAAACCAATATATATATTTTAACAACTTTAAAGCTCAAATGACAACCAAGTTTTAGCAGAAGATTTAATGGAAGTGTTTAATGAGAAAAATAAAAGAAATCCATCATAAGCGCCTCACTGCAACATCGATTTACACTTTTTTTTTTTTCTTTTTTTTTAAGGATAGAAGTCAACATTATTTTTGTGGTAATCAACATTATGCCACAAATGCTGTCGATATACATTAAATATCATGAATAAACAATGCACAATTATTTGCCGCATTTATTAGCCTTTCATTGTTTATTCATGTTAGTTCATAAACAAGGTTGCTGCAAAGTTTAAGACCTTTTTCAAGACCTGAACAATTAAAATAAATACTGTATCCCCATACTAAAACAAGCCCACTAAAACCATAATCTAAACAAGTTTAAAATACTCCACAAATAATGTTTTCCACAAATATATCACATTAAAATTGGTTTATGTACATTATAATAAGAAATACAATTTAGCGGTCGACCAATATTGGATTTTGCTGATACAATGATGTGTTGAAATAAAGGCAATTCATCTGCCAGTAGTTTTTAAATCCAAATTTAAACAGATGCAGTTAATTGGGAGGGGGGGGGGGGGGGGGGGGGCTATGATACACAGCGCAGGACTTTTAACTTTTAACTCCACGAGTCTCTCTGCCCTCAAATTTAAGACCTCTTCAAATGATAATTAAGACTTTTGTTGAATCATTTAAGATTTTTAAGACTTTTTATGACCTTCTTATGAATTTTGAAAAACTAAATTAAAGACATTTTAAAACTTTTTAAGGACCTGCAGGAACCTTGATAAAGGATTAACTAATGTTAACATACACAACTTTTTATAACTTTGAATTTTTAAATGAATACAACTTATATTTTTAAAACGGTTAAGTATATGTTGAAATAAACATTAAACAAGATTAATAAGTGCTGCAGATTTCCTTGTCATCTTATCTTGTATATTGTCACAAACTATCAAGGTCAATGATGATTTTCAGATTGACCTTGCAGATAAAATGCTCTATTCTCTATTGAAATACCATGGGAAAAAACAAGCAAAAAGCAGCCTTTTTGAGAGATCTGGTTTGTTGGCTAAAAGACTAACAAAAGAAGACAACCAATCAAACAAACAGGGGTAAAGATTAAAAAAGACAAAGACACAAGGTGCTTTTATAGAGATACTTTTTCCCCGCTGATCAACTGCAAACATAAACATAAATCAATGCTTTTAAATGAACAATGCAACGCGGAAAGTAAACTATCCATGTTCGAAATCATTTTGCCTTGCTAAACATTCAATCACAATACCACTGACCCCTTTCCTTTATAGCTCGAGCGAGAAAAACACTTCATTCGCCAGTGATTTTTTTTCTCTTGGAGCAACCAGATGCTGTGTGCAAATGTGAAAGCCCGACCTCACAGCAAAACAATAAGCACAGAAATTGTCTTAATCTGGAAAAGTTGAGGTTGACTGCAATAATGTGATTAGTGTCTGGGCCTCGCTAATAAAGTAAATCTTAATAAATCATGTGCAATCTTTTCCCACGCTAACCCCTCCATTACCTCACCGTGCCATCTGTTATCATCAAAACTATATGGCTGGGTTTAAAATAGAATTGATATGTAAACAGAATTTTAATTAAGAGTGACAGACTGCTCGAGAGACTCCATTATGGCATAAAAGAACAAAGAATTTAAACAAGTCAATCTTGTCTTAATATTTAGGACTTATAAATAATGCAATGGGTGTATTTTGTTACATTTTTGGCCTTTTTGCCACTTTTATTGATTCTGACTCACAGACTCCGCCCATATGAGTTCAACTGGCAGAGTATGTTGCTAGCAAAGCAAAGGTCATAGGTCAACAGGCTCTGTTCCAAAATGACAGCATCCTAAATGAAATGGGACAATATTTGGGACACTACATAGGCAGCAACTCAGCAACATCATATACATTGCAAAAGACTGTTGCTAGGCAAAAGACATGATAGTCCAATAAGCTTAAAATTCATACAAATATCTGTGTAAAATAGTAGATTTATATCAATAATTGAAATTTCTCTCTATATATATTCAGATCAGCATCGAGGATGAATTTTTCAACGAGAATGGCACAATCCTTGAAGAATGCATGCAATGGCGCTTTAGCATTTGTCTAAAAAGGAGGTATATTATATACCTTTTGGAAAAGGTCAATTCCAGCATTATGGACGTGACATTTGCAGAGAATATACGAAATTTAACTTCACATATGAAGTACTCATTGCCAGTATATCGAACCATTTGTATGTATAACCTCCTAAGATCCGAACATGACTGCTGTATGCCGAATGGGCCGTGATAAGCAACAATGAGCAAAATGGAGCCGCAATATGCAGAAAAGGACAGCGGTGGTGGTGTAGTGGGCTAAAGCACATAGCTGGTAATCATAAGGTTGCTGGTTTGATCCCCACAGCCACCGCCATTGTGTCCTTGAGCAAGGCACTTAACTCCAGGTTGCTCCGGGGGGATTGTCCCTGTAATAAGGGCTCTGTAAGTCACTTTGGATAAAAGCGTCTGCCAAATGCATAAATTATGTGACCTCAAAGGGCCATTGCCAATAACTGAGAAATTTAGAGCTCGATGTTGGAAGTAATACAAGGACTTTATCTCCCAATGCAAATTCCTGTAACCGAGTACCCCTATTACACTTTGACGTTCTTGATCCTGGAGTAAATTCTCATGCGTTACTTGCCCCAGTGTGTTGAGTTTTGCTCTCAGGTCAAGAACCTATTGAATTTAGTTTTTGCTGTTTGAAGGTCCCTCCTCCCAATTTTACCGTAGGATGTCGAGCATGCCAGGCGGTTGATGGCCGTATAATAATTTGAATGGGGAGAACTCCATGGAGGCTTGCGGGACCTCTCGAACAGCAAATAATAGGGGCTCAAGCCACTTGTCCCAATTACAAGCATCTTTGTGTACAAACTTTCAAATCATATTCAATCATATTTAGTGTCTGATTAAATCATTCGTCCTCCAGCGACACCAGACGTTGACAAAGGACCCACTCCGCCATCTCCTTCAGCAGCCAGGAGACGAACTGCTCCAGCACCACAATGTTGATGACGTTGTCTACATCACCACCCTCCTCAGCCAGAAACCACAGCCGGCAGATGTCACGGAGCTGTTGTGCGGAAGCAAACGTGTGGCAGACCTAGATCAGCATTACTGTATGGAAGTGCTGGGGGTGTTGTTCCGAGCTGCAGCTGACCCGTTGAAGGATGACTTTCTTCAAATCAGTATAATCCAGGAGGTTGGCAACCGGGAGTTGCTGTGCCATGAGTTGGGCTTCCACAGACAGCAGCGGTAGTAGATGGACCTCCCAATGCAAGTGCAGCCAATTCAGGGCTCTGGCCGTGTGCTCGAAGAGCTCCAGGAAGGCCTCTGGGTCGTCCTGAGGTGCCATATTAATAGCGTCACACGGGGTCCTGCTGCTGCTCCCTGGCGAGGAAGTCATGGCAGTGTATCCCTCCCCTTCCCAGGTTTCGGCACCAGTGTAACAGGTTCTTTAAGTCATGAAAAAGAGGAGGAAGCAGGAAGCAGCTGAATACTACAACATCAGACTTTAATTTAAAAAAGATAATTTATTATAAATACATTTCTGTAACTGCTGATCTCCTGGGATTTTCACACACAACATTCTCAAGAATTTACTCTGAATGGTGCCAAATACAAAAAACATCCAGTGAGCAGCAGTTCTGTGGACGGAAATGCCTTGTTGATGAGAGAGGTCAACAGCGAATGGCCAGACTGCTTCGAACTGACAAAGTCTAAGGTAGCTCTGTACAATTGTGGAGAGAAGAACATAATCTCATAATGCTATTCTGAAATGCTGGTTGGTGCTGTTTTGGCGGCAGGAGGGGGACCTACACAATATTAGGCAGGTGATTTTAATGTTGTGACTGACTGGTGTATAAATGATAAAATAATGACTCTAGCCGTTGACCTTGCTCACTTCCTTCGCATGCTTTTAGTTCAGGGAGCGGATCGGGAGGCTGGTTCTGTTGACAACATCATGATTACCAGCTCCCATCTTGGACACGTATCCCCCTGTGCACGTATGCTCAGCATTTCACAGCAACAGTGAACGAGCCACCATTAATATTAAATATTACGGCAAAAATCATATTCTTGATAATAACGTTTGTATTGTTTTCCTGTAAAAATATCTAAAAATCCTTAAAACAAGATCAGTTTGATTGATCTTGTTTTAGAAACAACACTGCATATGATATTTATGTTTTTCAGAGAATGTTTTTTCTATATATATATAAACTATAATAACTAACTTGTTTTTTTTTTTTTACTTTTAAGAGAATAAGGTCCCAATTGGACATCATGTTTATTATGTGCCAAAAATGTATGATTTTTAACAAACCTTCAGTCAAGACAAGTTATTTTTTCCAGTTTTGGAGAGAAAATAGATTGCGTTATGGACATGACAAAAATGGACACACATTTTGTTTGCAGACCACACTCTTTGTAAGAACTTTGTGTATTTAAATGGACAATCCAGAAATAATAATAGCCAGAGAATTTAGAAGGGTTGGATCTCCACAGAACATGTGATATTTAATTGTATTCTTTGTCGTAGGGAAACACCGGCATTACGAATGAGACAACTGTGAAAGCAGCACTTAAACGAAGAGGGAAAACCATTGAAAATGCATTAAACCCTGCAGACTTTGACCTCTGAGACATCGGTATGACATCTATCAAAGCTGTACGGTGGACTGAAATATAAGTGAAATGGAGATACGACTATGAGTCGATGCTTTTCAAAATATGGCCTGCATTGACCGCTTCAGCCAGCACTGCGTGAGTGGTGCTCTCTATATGTGAGTATGTGCGGTTCACGCTGAGCGGCGCAGTAATATGAGATGATTCAATGTTTATTATAACTGTAGTTCGCAGTGTTTGTCAAAAAGATCCATTCCCAAATGTTGGCTAAAATTGTTATGAACTTGAAACACATCACAAATCAAAGCAATATTTAGAGAGCTATCAGGTATAATATAATATATATAATCATGGTATAAGAACGAGCGATGGATTTTTGATATCCACAAGATTTGATTTGAAGCGTCTGTTACTGTAAGCGTCTCTAAGTAGGGAGACCGTTTGTTTATCATACTTAATATTGACACAAGTTAGCTTTGTACAGAAATTTTCAACCTTTTTAAAAATATTGTTTGAGTAATATAAACTGAACCTCTAAAGCATTACAGCATTGAAATGCAGCAACATGATAAATGTGTCTCTTATCATTTCAAAAACAAGCTCTGTTAAGACAAAGTAAGTCGAGATACATCTCAGACATGTCCTGGTCTTTCTGGAAAATTATTATTGTTAACAAAGTGAAGACAAAGATTCTTTTGGCCCCTCTTTTGCAACCATGAAATATGGCTGGTGGAAATCATAATTTTAGAAACGGTGCACAAATCATGTGTGATATTTCACATTTTATTTGCTAAAATGTTGAAACGGACAAATTTATTTTAATACATGTATTATACTCCTCATTACCACATTTCTCATGAAATGTTAAGGGAAGCCGTGCTTCCGGTGTAGTCTTGAAATCCCCACTACATGGTATTCTGATACATATAATGGTATTAGATGATTGCGATATTCATGTACTAACATGGTGCATGTGCAAGTCTCCAAACCATGTTATTTTTGAAACTTTTTTCTTAGTGTTCATGTGTATTTAGTTGGTGTATAGATTTTTGCTAGTTTGATGAGATATAAATGTATGCACACTGCAATCACAATATCACGAAACAATTTATTGCATACTTTAATGTTTAATTTTTGACAAACATTTCTCTTATGTGCTGATTGATTCTCATGCACAGCCTGCAGAAAGCAAAAAGATGCATATTAATCATCATGGCAACAGCACACTAATACATGACAACAGACATCCTGTTTGGTACTAAACTGTATCCAAAAAAGTGGGATGTCCCTGCTAAGACGTGATGTTGGAAACCATTCAGAAGACACACTACTGTTGAGATTCACAAAAGCATGTTTCCTTTGCTCAAACACCATCTCCAACATGGGTTGCCATCTCCAACTATAGGTTCATGCACCTTGTAGATCTGTCTTTTCTTTCCTCCACTCAATCATTTGTTTTTTCTCTTTCTCTCGCACATACATGCACAGCAGTAACACGATGTTTCCCATGGGCCCCATTCATTCCTATGTGTTGCATCTGCAGATCCAAGGCTGCCATCAAATTCCAAACAAGATCCATCAGTAATTAAGGGAATACAGAGGGACAATAGAAAGACGAGCTGATCTCAGGCCTACCTCCTGTCTCCCTTCTCAGCGGGCAGGAGAGATAAAGCTGGCAGCCAGGCCGCTCTGCGTATACCCACGCTCACCCTGGGCCATCTATATTCCACCCATGCCTTGGCAATATTGATATTGGCAGGCGAGCTGCTGATATTGGGGACGTAATGATGCAATTAAAACTAGAAGCATTTTACTATTATTGGCACGCACAGCTAACCCCCACCCTTTATTTTAGAAGGCAAATATGATTTGGAATCCACGAGCAGAGACCTGGAATGAGCGTACCCATAATAAAGAAATTCAACTTGTCATTTTTAGTCTATCCATCACAATATTGTTCGTAGGGTATTGTCGAGGCTGATGTGTTCTTGATGCGCTCTAAGAAAAGGCTTTGTGATCTCGTAATAGTCACGTTGACTGCTGAGTTTAAATGGTGATATGTTGTGCGTGGCGTTTAATCGCAAGTCAAGGAGAATGTCTATGTAGACACGGTGGCAAACGAGAACGTCATTGCACAAAGTCTCCTCACAAAGTCGCTTGTTGAAGATGCACAGAACACAGGGATATAAATCTAAAAAAAGAAAATGCAGACAATTCCCGTAATGCACGTCTACGTGCAGGTTATATACCTTGGCAATAATAGGGCAGCGTGATTTTTAGGCCATATGTTCTTCCTTTGTTCCAAGAGCGGAGATGGCTTCACGTCACTTATGTTTCTTATTAGTAAAATGATTTATGCCACGTTCAC
Source organism: Moxostoma hubbsi (assembly GCA_032164185.1). Taxonomy (NCBI): domain Eukaryota; kingdom Metazoa; phylum Chordata; class Actinopteri; order Cypriniformes; family Catostomidae; genus Moxostoma; species Moxostoma hubbsi. The sequence goes on from JAVLUX010000015.1 coordinate 41,412,887, forward strand.
TCAAAAATTCAGCTTGCAAACGAGAAAATGCATTGTGACTTGACCAGATGTGCACAATAAAACGAGATTCCCATTGTAATATTGGGTACTTAGTTTATATGAAGCTAATATAAGGCGCACTTGCATGTGGCAAAGTCACTCTTTTGAAAATTTGACAATAAATGATTGGAAATAAATTGTGTGTTTTATGCCGGATGGCATGAGTGGGTTGATAAATTAGGAACAGTTTTGTACCCTGACTTATCTACAAGACAAACCTGGCGGAGATCACAGGGATTAATTGCCTCTGAGGTGTGAAACGCCGCTTTGCCATTCTTCCCACACACTCTGTGCCTAAACAATGATTAATCACCCTATAACTATTCTCCAGAGGATCCCAACGGTTGCCAAGACGGGTCTTATCCGAGGAAATCCACGTGCGCAGATTGGGAGGTACTTGCCAGGTACAAGGAACACAACCTGTCCCCATTCGTTATCAGATTAGGCGATGTCACTGAGCAGACATAAAGCGGTGACGCGAGCACGTCCCAAACCGCTTGGCCTGCTGTCACTTACGTGTCCATCGCTGTGGTGCTGATGGAGAAGCTGCGGATGATTAAATAATGGTGTTTATGACAGGCCTGAGGGCAGATGGCAACACTTATGATCTGTGAGATAAGATTACATATAAAAGCACTAAACTTAAACCTCCAGTCAAATTACTGATCAAATTTACCCTTGAACCTAGCAAACATGAATATAACATTGCATTGCATTGCATTATATTATATTAATGTGGGTCAGTGAGATGATCTGAAAATATTAACACATTATGTAATAACACTGGAAAATGGGACACAAAAACTCTTCCGTCTGTACAACAAAATGATTTACCTTTAACAGCTCTCCTTTCCTAATTGATTAAATCATTTTAAAGATGCACTCTGAAAGAACCCCCACTCCTCACCCGAGCAACCTTGGCTCACTTTGTTTTTGTTTGGAATAAAAAAATAAAAAAAATTAAAAAAAAGTACAAACAGAAAAACTCTCCTCCTTGCCTCAGGGCCCCCAAGTGACCAGTTTGGTTTGGTCAGTCAAGGAAAGGAGGTTGCCGTTTAATATTTGATGGCACCTGCAGCAAGCGGCTGCACACAGTAATGAAGGTGACAGATAAACGGAGCGTGATCCCTGGGCACCTGTGGAGAGTAAGTGCGTGGCTTTATCTCTATACAGGCTTGATATCTCAAATGGATAACTTGTGTAGCCTCTAATTTACATTAGGTGGGGAGTGAAGCATGAAAGCTGCATTGAAGGCCGTGACACCTCCAATTAATGTGGCTCTGCTTATGCACAACTACCAGCACGCCCTGTCAGCGTTTTCACTTGCATATATACGCTGCTCTCGTGCATGTGTGCTTGTCCCGCTGCGCTGTAGCTACATGCCGAATTTTGCAAGCACAGACCTGGGCGTCATTGCATTTAATGTTATAATGTTTTTGTATGGAAGAACTTGCAATAAAAGGCACTGACTTCATAATCAATTACTACAAGATATTATTCACAATGATGGGAAAGTTTGTTCTGCTGAAAAGACAAGCATTGCTGCTCACTGGTGTGCTGGTGTTTAATAAGGATGTAAACCAAGAACTGGTTCTTATTTGATTCTGTGAATCTGTACGAGTCTGTTTTTTTGAATTTACAATGCAAAACATTCAGCGTGACAAGTGTAGTCTGATTCCTGAACGAATGACTCTTATGAACCAATTATTTTGAAACTACAGAGCGCAACATACAAAGCAACCAGTGTACTGCGATTCCCAAACAAATGACTCTTATGAGCCGGTTCTTTTAAATCTACAGTGTGACCAGTGAAGTCCGATTCTTGAACGAAGGACTCTGATGAGCTGGTTCTATTGAATCTACAGCGAAACATACAGCGCGACCAGAGTAGTCCGATTCCTGAACAAAAGACTTATACGAGTCGGTTATTTTGAATTTACAATGCCAAACATTCAGCGTCACCGGTGTAGTCGATTCCTTAATGAATTACTCTTATGAATCAGTTACAGTATTTTGAAACTACATCACAAAACATAATTGTGTAATGCGATTCCCGAACAAATATCTCTTATGAGCCGGTTCTATTAAATCTACAATGCGACCAGTGTAGTCTGATTCCCGAATGAATGACTCTTAAGAGCCCGTTCTTTTGAATCTAAAGTGCAAAATATACAGCAAGATTATAGTAAAAACACTCTTTACCAGAGTAATTATGGAAGGTTGCTGAAACTGTATGGCAACTGTATGTATCGTTTAGGATACGCATTTTGAATGTTGTTGTAATTAGTGATATTTTATAAAAATGTATAAAATATATTACTGTGGCACGGTGGAGGGCGGGACCGGGGCGTGATTACGCACGCCCGGTCCCGTATTAGGCTAATTAAGTCGTCAAGAGGGATAAAGGCCACTCGCGGACGGCGATGCAGGAGAGAGAGATCGTTCACGGACATGTCCGTTGTCTTATGTGTTTGTATTTTGAGTTCCTCATTAAACCTATTATTTTATATGTTAAGCCGGTTTCTCGCCTCTTCCTTGCCCGTGACCTTGATCTGTGTTACAATTTATTTAAAAGACTGTGCAAACACATTTTTTTCAAGAAACTTCTGTTAAAATATCAAATGATCTCAACATTTGCTAACAGCTGAGGGGAGAAAATCCTGTAAGAATTGCATTTATTATTTCCAAATATTTCTTCCTCAAAAGTACTAAAATAATCATTAATGGAACCATTAAGGAACTGGAATCGTTAAGAGGGATCGTTAAATTCTTTATGATTCCCATCCCGACACCTCTGTTTGTTCCAAACCTGTATAACATGCTTCTATGAAACACAAAAGGAGATGTTAGGCAGAATATTGGGGACTGGCAGCCTCAGTCACCATTCACTTTTATTGTATAGAAAAAGGTAGAATGACAGTGAATGGTGACTGAGATTAACATCATCTTTTGTTTTCCAAGGAAAAGGGTAATACAGGTTTGGAAGAACATAGGGGGTAGTACATGACGAAAGAGGAAAAAAAAAACTTTTTGGGTGAACTTTAACTTAACTTAGCTGGTAAAATCTGAGAAGAAAGTATTTGAAAGTGTAAAAATTAAAAACCATGCAGGGCAACCAGCTTCATCAACTAAGTTTGGCTAGTCAACATTGCGATTATGCATGCCCACCACCTAGACCAGCATCAAACCAGCATAAAACAACCTGGACCAGCTGGGTTTTTTTTTTGTCAACAGGGTACTAGCACTGGCATCGGATGAACCAACGCAAGTTTTTCTGTGGAACAAAAGGGAATAAGCCCTTAAACAAAGCAAAGCAATGAAAAACAAAGCCCTCGATGCAGCCCTCGTGGTGTGGTAAACACTGATGGGCTGCTTGCCAAGTACACCGTTTCATTTCAATGTGTGACAAAATATGGACATCCTGACACATCTCTGAATGTTAACAATGGCAATGTGTTGTTGTGGCACAGAATTAAAAAGACATTTTTACACCTCGTAACATTTACACATTGCTACAATACGCAATCTGTTGTATTGAAATAAAAGTGAAAATACATGCCAGTGCTTAGCAGTGTTAATCAGTGTAATTTATATGTTCATAAAAAAGAGGCCGAGATGGGTTGACACTAGACATGTTTTTTAAGAAGCTATGATTATAAGCTTTGACTTAATCAGTTCTGAGATAAGACAATTCACAACATATTATTTCCTTTCAACCCTTAACAGGTTTCGAAGGCACTAATTCAGGGGGCTGGAGAAAAGAAGTTGAGACGAGGGCCGCGTTTGTTCGAGAGTTCCCGTGGAAATTTTTGAGCTTTCAATTTGGTTATTCATTCATCTCATCTCTTCTTGAGCTCCTCCATTCCAGTGCTTCCTTTTGTCCTCGTTCTGTGAAAGACACAATCTCAACTTGATTACCTCCTACTCTGTCATTACCTAATAAGATTCCATGCACAGCAGACGCAGGGTTTTTCTACGCCGGTGGCACGCCACGCTCTCCGTGCAGTGATTGCACCTTGTGCAGAGGACTGTTTGCTCAACACTTCCCGGCTTCAAGGGCCATTTCGCCTCATTCCGGCACAGGTGGCAAATGCACTGGAGGTCGTCGGCTATAAGTAACAGTTAATTAACATCTGAATCACTTTCTTTTGAAATGTGGAGGGAAAGATTTCGAGTCACATGCTCAGATGGGCTGCAGCGTCCCAGATGAGTAAGACTCTTGGGGTTTCAAGGATCTGTTATCGTCGTAACTCACCAAGGGAGAAAAGTAACCGTTGCACAACAATGTGTGTTTATACAAATAATTTATTCAAGGCATGCGAGTAACTAAGGCAAAATGTTTACGTTTGTGCATTTGCATTTTTTCCAATGCAATTTTTTCAGTACGTGCGTTCCCTGGGAAACGAACTAATGACTTTGGCATGCATATGAGTAGGATAACTGTGTACCATTTTGACATAATGTTGCTTTAATGCACTAGAAATCTTACTTAATGGATCCAAATATGAGAATTTATATGATATTTTTTTTGTGTGTGTTTCCATTTGTTGTGTCTGAGTGAAATTAAAAATGCACTTAAAAAGGTCCTTACTCTGGACATTTTTGCATTACAAATGTGTTGTAACAGATCAGACCATTACATTTTGTGAATCAATGTAAAAAAAAAATATATATATAACTAAATAAAATACAGCCTGAGACAATCATATTGATAATGACTGTGTGTTGTACATTCTCAAACTGACCATTTTGTGAACATTATGGGCGGCTGTGGCTCAGTTGGTAGAGCGGGTTGGCCACTAATCGCAAGGTTGGCGGTTCAATTCTCGGCCCATATGACTCCACATGCCGAAGTGTCCTTGGGCAAGACACTGAACCCCAAGTTGCACCCAATGGCAGGCTAGCGCCTTGCATGGCAGCTCTGCCGTCATTGGTGTACGAGTGTGAATGTGTGTGAATGGACACAGTGTAAAGCAATTTGGTAACCTCTAAGGTTAAAAAAGGCTCTATATAAGTGCAGACCATTTACCAATTACCATTTACCATTTGTAGACTTATAGAAATAAATACAGTAGACCTGTATACAGTACATGCACCAATCCATTGGTAGGCCTGAACGTAACCTGTGTCCACAGATTCTGAACGCCTAAAATTCACAACATCCATGCTTCTTCTGTGTTTGTGTTTTCTGTTATTTTAATTTAATTTTAAAAGAGATTTGAACAAATGTCTTTCAGCAACCAGTAATTTCAACACAATTTACTGTATTTAAATCCATTTTGAAGATTTTCGCCCACAATCAGTGAAGGAAAATGTGTGAAAACTGTGCCGATTACTTGTGGGACATTCCATATACAGAATCTACATAAAGACAGCACTAATATACCTATACCTCATTTCCAAACTATAAACACAACCCAATTAAGTGCAAGTGTCTACCAAGGATGTTTTGGTCCTGTGTGGATAATAGACCTCCAGCAGTGTTATATAGTTTTAGATATTTTTTATTTAGTTTATATTTCTATTTAATTTTCAATTTGTCATAACAATTTAGTTTCGATATCGTTATTTTTCCACAGTTTGTCTGTTAGTTTTTATTTTTGTTTTAGTATTTTTTATGGCTACCAAAGCTGAGCTTTTACTGGTGTAATTTAAAAAGTATAACATCATAACATTTCTCAGGTCAGTCTTGTAGTGTTGTAGTACTCGAGACCGGTCTCGAGACCACTTTTTGAAGGTCTAGTCTTGTCTCGGAATCGACCGCTTTTTTACTCAGTCTTGTCTCGATCTCGGACAAAGTGGACTCAGGATTTTAGTTCAAGACCGGTCAAGACCACAACTGCGGGAACATCACTAAATTGTCTGTGCATTGTTTAATTTATTTGTTATCATTACAGTGATTGGATGTAAAATGTCACGCTTCAAATGCAACCAATAACTTCACTCATTTGTATTTGAAATTACCCATCAACCCTCCCCGCACCCCAAAAGTGAATGAAGGAGAAAGGTGAAGCAGCGGCTATCTGCCTGGAAGATGTCTGCAAAATCTTCGATATTTAAATTTGGTTACCTGAACCACAAAGAATTTACAGTTGCGTCCAAAATAAAACACAGCCGTGTGTAATCTCTAATGAGACGCTCACCGAGATGGCTGGGACCACTTCAAACTTTTACCGGCAGTTAGAAAGAAAACATAAAAAAGGTAAGCTAAGTGGAAGTGATGCTAGCAAAGTTATCTACTTAACGTTTGCAATCAACCTCTGTACCAAAACTCTTCAGAAATCTCTTCCCCCTTCACCCAAAGAGATTTAGTGAGTTTTAGCTACCTATGAAACGTTATACTGTTTGTTTCAGGGCGCTAATGTCAGTTGCTTGCCAGCTTTTGTTTGTGATAAACAATGACAAGCCAGGCCACATAAAGCTATGTAGCTAATGATGACTATAAAGTTACGTTACATCAACATTAACTAATGACAGCTGCAATGATTATAAATCATTATTAAAGTTAATCTTAAACAATTAAAGGAATAGTTCACCCAAAAATGACAGTCAATGAACAGTCTCTAGAATTTACTCGATGGTCAGAAAACAAAAATGATCCAGTGAGCGGCAGTTCTGCGGATGGAAACGCCTTGTTGATAAGAGGTCAACCGAGAATGGCCAGACTGGTTTGAACTGACAAAGTCTATGGTAACTCAGATAACCACTCTGTACAATTGTGTTGAGAAGAATATAATCTCAGAATGCGGTTCTGAGATGCTGGTTGGTGCTGTTTTGGCAGCATGAGGAGGACCTACACAATATTAAGCAGGTGGTTTGAATGTTGTTGCTGATCAGTGTGTGTGCGTATAATATATATATATAAACACACACACACACACACACACACGCACGCACAGGTATATATAGTATATACACTGTATATGAATGTATCACAAACCCACCAGGTGTCCCAGTTTGAGACTTTCAAAATCTGGAACCCAATAGAAAAAGCACCAGCCGTGTCTGGGACTTCAATGACACATTTAAACCTTTATTGGAATGACTGTTCGTTGTCTTGCCAATGCATGATGCTAAAACAAAAAGAACAGGAACAATATAATATCCAGTAATTTATTCTGACTTTCTCCCCCCCCCCCGCACAGTCTTTTCACTCATTCTGTCTTACACTGTCAATCAGTGATATGTTTTACATTTCATTTGGAATTGGTATAGAGTTTTGTTTGATGTTCAGTTTTAAGAGTTGCAACAAGACATCATGTCACAGACTAAAAGTTCAGTAAAAAATACACATTCTGAAATCTGAATTATGTTTTCTTCTACTGTAATATCAATAATGAAATTCAGTTGGTCTTATTAATAGGATGAAATTTAATTAGGGTGACCATATTCTGGTTTTCCAAAAGGAGGACACTTCTCCCAACCCCCCCCCCCCCCCCCCCCCCCCCCCCCCATTGCATTACTATGAATGCAAACTTTAATACAGTGAAAAATACACTCTGTTTGCATAACATAAATATATGTAAATAAATACAAATTTCCAACATTCTTTTGAATGTCCATGTACTAAAATAAAATATTTGATGAGTGTACCTTCATTTACTATTACTATTATTTTGAATGGTCATGGAAAATGAAGCAACGTGATGACAATTTTACCTGGTCGCAAAAAGTAGTCCATTAATTTATCTGATGAACTTGCACCTTTTGCTGACCCTTTATGCTTCAGAGCTAATGTGTGCTTCTAAATCACTTGCACCTTCATTAGCAACTGACACATAAGTGCCAGCTTTACATGTCATACATTCTGCTTCCCACGGATCTCGACCTGGATGAAAGCATGGGACTAGTTTGTGCAAATCTTCTGTAAATTTGCACTTTCGTTTGGGCATTGTTTCCACTCAGCTGTCATTTGCTGTTACTGTCATGCAACTGTCTGATGCTGAATTTGGCCAATAGTTGCTGCAAGCCAATTGGTGTGCGAGAAGGCGGGACTTACAAAGAGGGGTTAAAGCAATGCTAATATGCACACGCACACAATGAAGTATTAGACCAGATGCACATCATAATGCAACTAAAGCCGAATCCCGGACATTTTAGCAAATTTAGAAATCCTGGCCGGATGCTTTAAGGTAAAAAAAAAGAGAACAAGTCTGGGAAAAAGAGGACGTATGGTCACCCTATTTTAATATTATAAGTATGATTTACAATCTGTACATTTGGGTGCCAGCTATACAACCCACGTTGCACAAATGCCTGTTTTACCCATTCTAGACGTACCACTTGAAAACTAAATGTAAACTAAATAAATACTAAATGTAATGAAAACAAATACTATAATATAGATAAAAACTAAAACTAAACTAAAACTAACAAAGAACAAACAAAATGAAAACTAAACTAAACTGGAGTGAAAATGTTTTAAACGAAATAGAAATAAAAACTAAATAAAACTTTTTAAACTATTATAAGCTTGGTGGTGGTTGAAGAAAGGTTGGCTACTTTTTGGGGGGAAAGTTGGCCGCTCTGGCTCAAAACAGCAGCTGGCAGGTGCAGTGGTTTTTCACAAATGCAGAAATAATCGAAAGTGACAACTAGCAGCACCAAAAAGGATTTTAATCTTTTACTCTGCTCCTAACCATCCTCTAGGCCAGATTAAATTATTTATCATCAATGTGTCTTTCAAATCATTAATTCTACTGTGCTCCGTCCCATGTGTATTGACAATCACACGTGAAACTCAGATTAAAGTTCCTTAACCTTTTTCTGGCATTCTTCAACTCCAGAACCTCGTGTTGGAATTGCAAACATCATATTAGCACAATTGCACGACGCAAAACCCTCCTGACAGTCAAGTGCCTGTTTAAGGCACCGCCTGTTCATTTCACAGTTTTTAAACACATGACAAGTTCTTCCACTCAACACAGAGTCGTAACACTGTATGTCTCTCGTACATGTTCGCACCTTGGTTGTCTTATGTGTGGCATTCATGCCAAAAAATGAACACACATACACAAAGAGCACAGAGCATGTTACGTTGCCATGGTAAAGAGTCTCTAAGCTTGTCTCTTAACGACATGGAAACATTTAAAGGGATAGTTCATCCAAAAATGGCATCAAGTCGCTCCAAACCTGTATGATTTTCTTTATTTCATGGAACTCAAAAGGAGTTGTCTAGCAGAATGTTCAAGCTGCTTTTTGCTGGTCACCATCCACTTCCACTGTATGGGAAAAAGCAGCTTGAACATTTTACTATAAACCTCACATGATGCAGGTTTGGAGCGACAACAGGTTTCACGTAGACAGAACTGTCAATTGGCATATTAGTCCAGTACTTACATTATTTGATGATTTGTTGATCATGTACATCTGCTTTTATGCCTTGCAAATTGACACATTTGGATTTCTGTGATGCATTAATGACATTAATGTTTAACACCGTGCTGATTTACATATTTAATCAAGCTAACTGCTATCCATTTGGCTAATTTAAATGAGGCTTTATCACAAGCATGAGCTAGAATAGGTGAAAAGTATAAAAAAATCATTAATATTTTGCATCATACGTCATCATCATCCAGTTAAAGGATTTATGAATTCATAGCTTGCTGGTAAAATTTCCAGCAATCGTTTCAAATTATGAAGGGGAGACTGGGGCTAGTTGTCACACGAGCTATATCCAGTAACAATGAGATTTGAAGTCAACAGTCCAAATGTACTAATGTGTATTTTCTCGAGAGGTTTTGTATGTTGGCTTCAAACACCTGGTTCAAAACATGCTAAATTAAAAGAATTCTGCCCATCTCTATCATGATATTTTTGTTATAGCTCTTGACAATCTACCCAGTTCACCCCGATAGATTGGAAAGAATACAAGGTTTAATGAAAAGATAAATCATCACTTCTGGAAAAAAAGAAATGTTTTGTGTTTTTTTGTGCACCTCAAACGGGCCAGCGGGGGGAAAAAAATCCTTATTGTATAGCATTTTAAAAGATTATTTATTTATTATTTTGTAGATATGGTTTGATGCATAATTAACCCACCCTGGTTTTAAGCTTGAACACAAACCCCATATTTAATATGGCTCAAGTGCGATTCGACACATAAATATGAAGCAAGCATATAATGTGCTTCCGTCCTGTTATTAATTATGGAAATAACACAACAGAAGCATATCCCAACTCCATTATGGCAGTAGGCTAGACTTGTCTCAATAAATCAGCATCTACAATCAAAACTGAAATAATTTTTTATGCATTATGTATGTGCTTGTTGCCACAACAGATGTTCATTATGCAGAGTAATGCATCCTTGTAGTTTTTAAAAACTTCAGGCCTATAAAATAATCATAATGAATGCTTCATTACGAAGAGGGTGAGAAGACACAGGCACACTTAACAATATGTCTCTTGCTTTACTGTTTCCTCCACTTTTTATAGGTAAGGCACAGTCTCGCAAGTTTGAAACAGCGCGTTAAGTGTTGATGAAGAACCTGCGGCCGTGCTTTTAAATCAGACACACAGATTTTGAATTAAGCATCGAGTAGAGACAGATGTAGGCTGACATGTAAACATGCCGCTTCAGCTCGACAAGTAGCATAGAAAATGCATCCTTTGGAGAAGCAGAGCATTGATATAATCCAATTTGCCTCAATGATATTCAACGGTGTTGTCCGTCAAAAATTGCTGGGAAAAAGTGAGATTAATTGATTTATATATATATTTTTTTTTTTTTAAAGAAATATATATTTTGTTGATCAAAAGTGATTGATTTTTAGTTTATCAGAAAGAGTCTCAGAGTCTCCTTCTGTTTTCAAACAGTGAACTGAACATAATTTATGAAATTATCCCCATATGGTTGGGTTAATTGTGGTTCTATTTGCTTTAAGTTGTTTCCAATTTCAAGTTTATTACCATGGTGAAAGGTTTCCCAGGGTTAATTACAAAACAATACAAAAGACACTCATTTTGGCATACTTTAAGGGGGGGGGTCTGCTGCAAGCCGGATTCAAACTTGTGTAACCCACATTAGCACCACAACACTAGCCAGTAATCAACAGATAAACTAATAAATCACAAATGTTTTGATCTATGAAAGTAGATGTGTTAACTCTTGGTGTCCCACTGTAAAGCATAGTGTTGTCACGGTACCAAAATGTCAGTAGTCGGTACCAATACCAGTGAAATTTCATGGTACTCGATACCATTTTCGGTACCAAAGCAGAACACAAAAACAGGTTACTGGACAACACTATTATTAATAAAGTTAACAAAACATTAGCAGCAGAACTAAGAACAAAAATATACCATTGAGCAACACTTCAAGTTAAATATATTATTTTTGAATTATAACAAAACTCTACAATGTATGCTTAAAGTATTTTTGAACACTTATAGAAGATTTGCTTCAACTTTTTGCAACTAAGTTTTTACCAAGTACTAAAAAAAATAAAAAATAAACAAGCATACAATAGAATGAATAAAAAACAATTTCCAAACTAATGTGCAAAGTGCTCTCGTATTAATAAAGCTGCATATTGACAATTTTCGATGCAGAGTCTCTCTCAGCCGGATGCAGTCTCAATCGTTCCCCCTTAGATCGGGACATTTGTGCAACTCATAGAAAAGGCACCGACCACACAGAGAAATGCCAGTTTCTGAGTTTATAGTTATTAACATGATCTGCTTCTGTATTATTTGAACTTTAATAAAGCTATAACGCATTAAATCTAACTGCATTTAAGATGTAACGCACGTTTCTTTTAAAGAACTCCGGCTCCGCTTATTCCACAACGAGAGTGCTTCTGATTTTTTTTAATTCCCTAATACTTTGGGATCTACATAAGATGAAACTGAAAGTTTAGAGTGCATCTGGACTTATCTGTGTAATTCTTCCTCTCCTCCGTCAGGCGTGAACTGCAGCTCTTGCGCTTCTTCATTACAGTTTAATTTGATTTCATGTTACATTAAATGAGATCAAATGACTATTCGACAACGAAAATGTTTCTCGTCAATTTTTTATTTTCAACGTTGTCGATAATGTCAACTAAACGTTTCAGCCCTAATGCAAATGATAATATGCTTTTAAACTCACCTGCTTTATTTGCTTGAATAAATCCGTGTTTCTGTATTTCAGGTGCTTTATTAAGTTTGATGTGTTTCCTCCTTTCGTCAGAAAATTGTGAAAGCAGCGTTTACAAATAGGTTTTTGCTGATCTATGATGTTTCTCTTTTCGTCAGCCTCAAATCCAAAGAATTTCCTAACCTGGCTTTTTCCACTTTTCTTTTCGACAGGATTAAGTTGAGACCCGCAGCAGCAACTACTTTGCTTGTCGCAATCTTTTGCTTGTTGTGAGTGTTCGAAAGTTCCCGACTCTGCATGGGAACCGGGTAGACCCGGTACTCGGTCCTCCGGTACCTTCAGAAATTCTGGTATTGTAAAAATGTTATTGTTTGAGTACCGACTTGGTACCGGAGTACCGGTATTTTTGACAACACTAGTAAAGCATGTACTCTCTCAATCATTCTGTGTATGCCTTATGAATGTCTTTTGTAAATTGCATCATGTTTTGCCAAGATAACATAATAGATTGTCACAGTATGAAGTTACAGTATGTGACCTCGAAGGTCTTTCAGGATTACAAGACAAATTCAACTCAAATTCAAGATGGTTTTATTCATGAAACACGAGCAGAATACATTTCTGTGTAAATGCTGAAAATCAACTAAAAGCACAAATCTCAAGCTAATTACATTAGTAGTTAAGCGGAATTTAGAATACACAGTATTTGACCCAAAAATTGCTTTACTTTTGTTTTCTATGGAACACAATAGTTGAGTTTAGAGGAATATCCTGGACACTCCTTTCAATATTAAAGGGTTAGTTCACCCAAAAATGAAAATTATCCCATAATATACACACCCTCAAGCCATCCTAGGTGTATATGACTTTCTTCTTTCAGCCAAACACAATCAAAGTTATATTAAAAAATAGCCTGGCTATTCCAAACTTTATAATGGGAGTGAATGGTACCTTAGATTTTGAAGCCCAAAAAAGCGCATCATCCATCAAAAAAGTAATCCATACGGCTCCAGGGGTAAATAAAGGCCGTCAGATGTGGAGAGACACGTTTTTGTAAGAAAAATATCCATATATAATAACTTTATAAACTATAAATCACTGGCTTCTTGTAACGGCCATCCGTGTGTTCATAAGAGAGTCGAGTTCCGGCGTATGATGTTGATGTAATGATACATGGACAAAAAATATTGATTTGCTTTGAAATTCTGTAATTTGAGAAGATATCGCTGAACAGCTGGAATCAACCTCCAGTTTGCGTCAGAGTTCTGTTGGTGTTTATTTTTGAAAATGACCGTCTGACTCCTCGTTATTCAGACTATCGCAAGACTTCTTACCAAATAAAAAAATAAATGGACATGAATCATTGATTTGAGTTGAAATTATTTTATTAGCTTACTTGTAGAGATCGCACAGCAATCGCACAGAACCCGGACTTGTAGAGATCGCAGAGAACACGGATGAGCGGTCTGATATGTCTTAATCCCCGCATGTACGGTTGTTACAGATCAATAACTGACCACTTGAAGGCGCCATTGACCAATCAGAACAGAGTATTCCATAGAGCTATGTGATAAGTAAAATTACAGCATATTTTACACAGTATTTACTCAATTAACAGTAGAAAAAAATACAGAAATTGCTTATCAAATATCGGTACATTTTGTAACTGACACCAATTAAAAAAAAGTGAATAAAACGTTTTTTTTTGTTTTTGTTTTTTTTTATGTCCAGGCTGCTCATACCGATAAATCTAAAATTGCCTAAATATTGGCTGATTAATAAGCCTGGCCAATATATAAATCTGTCTAACACTAGTTAGAATTAAGCCACAAATAATCCTTGCCAAATATCTGTCCGCAAAATCAGAAAGCCTCTTTCCTTTCTCTTGGCAAATAATTGCATGGGATTTGCAGTTTCCTTTAAATACAAAGGGACATCAGGTGTAAGGGTCATAGAAAGGTCGACGCATGTCTTTCACATTAAGATAAATGTAGTTTCTCTTGTTTTGTAAACAAGCTACGTTCTTTCTGCTACCTGTCTCAGATTCTGTTTCAAATGAAGACAAAATGGCCTGGGAGGGTGATTTAATTTCCACGTTTGACGTGTGAATGCGATCCTGCACTGCAACAATGTGGCATCTGAATGCAATAATCTCAAATTAAGCCATGCATAATTCATCGTTTGTCATGAGAATGGATTCATTATTCAATAGATAAATAATTTACAAAATAATCAAATAAATAAATAATGACACTGCATAAATAACTCATCGGATTAGATTATTTCACAAAGCAACCTCATGCACGAATCAAAGCCTGGTCTCGCACGGCTGCGGCCTTCAGAAGACCTTTCATTATGTGTACCGTCATGCTGTTCTTCCCAGCATCTCACCTGCTCACGAATCATACCTTCATTAATAACAGTTGTTTAGAATTTTAGAACGCACAATGTCGTCCGTCAGACACGTCCGGTGTGCAACCTTCTTAAGCTTTCGGATGCCAATCAGAACATATTTGATGTTTAAATGTACCGTTATGAGGAACAGTATTTTGGACCAGTGAGAGTACACAGAGGGCAGGCTATCCAGCATGACAATGCAAAAAATAGAGCGCAATAGTCACAATAGAAGTACAAATCCAATCCCATTTTTCACAGTAGGGGAATTGATTATAAACTATAACTTATCAACCTTTAAATCCAGACCTCCCATGAGCTCCAAGGTTGTGATGGATTGTAAATACTCCTGTTGAAGCAATCAGTCTGTGTTATTACAACGTTAACATTAAAAATATAGTTTGAATCGCTTCTCACTTGGGACAGTGTTGCACTGCAGTGACAGAGCAAGGTGGCTTTAAAGCATGGGGGTGAAGTGAGTTTGGTTTAGTTTTTATGTGGGTTGCTTTATGTTTATGTTGTCAGTGAAATTGCCCTGCATAAATGCATTATCTATTCTATGTAGTTTCCTTACCAGGTCACAGTGTGTGTTGTCAGACACATGGTTTGAGACTTTTAGAGAGAAAGGGAGGTCAGGACAGGGCTATGAATGCCAGCGGTGGCAAATATGCCCCAGTTCTGCTCTCCTGAGACCGTCACCAGCATCTGGCTGCCATTCTCTGCATGCAAGCATGCGCACACACTGACACACACACATATGCAACATAACTGTCAGGTGCCACAGCAACCAGCCCACCACACTACTATCTACCCATGGTGCTTTACTGCTTATGCACTGCTTTATATATTGCACTGTCCTCTAGTGCACTTGACTTTAGAAAGACTGAAGGTAAGCAAATAAAGGCAATTGAGGGAAAGATGACCATGTTGTTAAATAATGCAGAGAGTGAAAAAGTGAATAATTGAAGTCTTTCAATAGCAGTGCTATAAAGCAGGGCTTTCTCCGAGGCTACATGGGTCAGTCCTTCCTTTATTTTCATGTCACCATCATACTGTATATGTCCTAAATATATTGGTAAATATATTCAGAAGTTGGAAATGATACTAACTGGTTTTCTTTTATCACAATAAAGTGAATTGTACATAATTTTGGATGCTGCCATTTGTCTGATTCTCATGAAGCCTTTAAAGAAAACGTCCTGGTCCTATTTTACTCCAAAATCAAAAGTAACAAATAAGAACTCATATTTTGCACGGGGGGTCATTAAGATGTTTTACATTGTAACCAGGGATGCATTAAGATACTGCAGGACCCAGGGGCTCCGTTTCGCTCAGTTCCTGGAGGGGGTGGGGGACGTTGTTACTCTATGTCCGTGTGCTTAAGCCCCGGTAAGCCCATGCATTAATGCACCCCTGCTTGTAATATAATTTTCATGAAAGTCACGCACATATTACCCCCAATTCTCATGGCCGCAATGCAAAAAGAGATGGTCATTATAATACACACTTATACAGGGTTGGGAGGGTTACTTTTGAAATGTATTCCACTACAGATTACAGAATACATGCTGTAAAATGTAATTTGTAACTTATTTAATTAGATTACTCAAGGTCAGTAACATATTCTAAATACTTTGGATTACTTCTGCAGCACTGGTAGATTGTTTCAATTGTTTTGACTGTAAAAACTCTGTCAATACAGTAAGACAAAATACACATGTTAAAAATACATTATCTGAAAAATTTCTAGGTTACGTATGTAACGTCCGTTCCCTGATGGAGGGAACGAGACGTTGTGTCGAAGAAGTGACTCTAGGGGTCTCTCGAGCGCCGAATATGCCTCTAATCTATGAAAAAAAGCCAATGAGAAGTTGGCAGACAGTATTTGCATACACTGAGCCAAGCCACTATAGTGGGCGGGCCCCTGGACATACGGGTATAAAAGCCGGGAAATACGTTGAGTTCATTCAGGATTTTTCTGAGGAGCCGGAAATGGACCGGCCACTACAGTGGCTCGGCTCAGTGACGTGACCGGGAGGATACAACGTCTCGTTCCCTCCATCAGGTAACGGAGGTTACATACGTAACATAGACGTTCCCTGTCTGTCACTCACATCGACGTTGTGTCGAAGAAGCAACACTAGGGTTCCAATTTAAATCATGGCATGAGCCGTGTACGTGTTCTGCTGACACAGGAACGGGCAGGTATTCTACGTGCAAAGGCGACCAGCTGTGTCAGACTGCACGTACCCTTCCCCAATGCCCCAAAAAAGTCGTCGGGATCCTTCAGGTTACCCTAGGCAGGGGAACAAGGCGACGCTTGCCAACCTGGGAACGGGCCAAGCCTGGCTGGGCCTCTTTTCTCTCTATGTTTCTCCGCATAGAGAAAGAAAGGCCGGGGCCCAAACACGCATCGAGGGAAGGGGGTCTTACCCAGTTTCCTATTCTTTCAGGGGGGAAAAGACCCTGCGGAGGCCACACCTGCCCGAAAGGGTTGCGGTAAAGGTGGTGAATACATCACATGGGTTTTTGGCGACATGTGGAAAGTGGCGCAGTGGTCTTCCTGGGCCTAGCCGAACCGTTCCCAAGTCAGCTGGATTGACTGGGGGTGAAGACTCCACTCTCCACTGGGTAAGCGTTGTCGTGACAGCGTGTCCGCTATCACATTGAGGTTGCCTGGGATGTGAGTGGTGCGCAGCGACTTAAGTCAACGGGCGAGTTGTGACATATGGCGGGAGCGCATGGCGCCTTGGCGATTTATGTACGCTACCAAGAAAGCTGCTGTAGTGTGCCGTAGATCCAACAGCAGAGAGTGTCAGAGGAACAGGAACGGGTGTGTGACTTGCAGCTTGCTGCAGTACAACCATCAGCTCCGAAGAAAATTTCTGAATGAACTCGACGCATTTCCCCGCTTTTATACCCATATGTCCGGGGGCGGGGTATACAAATACTGTCTGCCAACTTCTCATTGGCCTTTTTTCATAGATCAGAGGCATATTCTGCACTCAAGAGAGACCCCTAGTGTCCCTTCTTCGACACAACGTCGAAGTGAGCGACAGACGGGGAACCTAAATATCTTATGCAGTGTTGATTCTAAAACAAGATCAATCAAACTGATCTTTTTTAAGGATTTTTAGATATTTTTACAGGAAAACAATAAAAAAAAAATTGGTATCAAGAATGATTTTGGCCCTAATATCAAAAGTCTTTCTAGAAAAAAAGAAATTATGATCTATTGTGAATTTTCTTGATAAAAAATCTGATCGTGTCTGTAACGTGTGCATGTAAAATGCCTAGAATTAGCATTTTAGCTTAGCGTAAAGCTAACAATTTACACAAGGTTTATTTGTATTTCTTCTGCTCCAAACTTACTTCAATCGTACTTCTCTGTCTGCTCGTATGAATGTAACATCATAAGAAAGTGTTTCACCGCTGTTCAAATGCACTTTGGATCACATCATTTATATGTATAAATGTTTTCCATCTGAAAGGACTAAATATTAAATGAAACTAATGACAATAAAATGTAAAGTAATCTCTTCAGTAATCAAAATACTTTTTGAATGTAACTTTATTCTAATTACCAATTATTTAAATTATAACTGTAGTGGAATACAGTTACTTATATTTTGTATTTTAAATACGTAATCCCGTTACATGTATTCCGCTTGACTAGATAATTTTTCTCAAAACCAAAGAAATACTTATATTTGTATATCTTAATATTTGTTCTTTAGAGTTCAAAATGTACCAAATAACAGGAATTATTCCACACCTTTATATTAGCCTGGATTAATGTGTTGTTTGTTTAAGAGGAACGCTACTTTGGAATAACAAATCATCTCAACATTTGTGTTGCATCCAGCATGACAGTAAAAACAAAAGCAAATACTTGTGAAAATGTGAAAATCCAATACAAGTAAAACCACCTGAATTCCTTTATTTCATCCTCATGCATATCTGTTTACTCCGAATTAGGGCTGTCACAAATATGACATTTGGCTGACGATTAATTGCCAAAAAAAAAAAAAATTACAAATATGATGATTAATTGTCTCTTTGAGGGCTTTAGCGATTAGTTGTCATATAAATGGTCATATTTCCATTGCTATGGTGCTTTTTCTGCATATGTGCTTCATACACCACAAGGTCATTTTAACAAATTTAACTTGAAATATATAAATCAAATAATAAAATATGAATATGTTATTTCCTTTGTAGGCTTTAAAAGCTTATGAATGACATGAAAATAATGCTTTAAATATCAAAATATTTCTAAATACAGTAAAATATGTCTTTTTTTTGGTCAGTTTTACATGTACACTTGCTTTTTTTAACTCATATTTTACATTGAATATTTATAAAAACAAAAATATTTTTTAATATATATTTTATTACATTTATATAATATTTTTATTATATGATGCAATAGTAAAATATTTCTGTTAATTTCTTCACTTTCACATTTTAATTGAATGCTCTGATTAAACCCATGAGTCCTTATTTGTCATGAAGCAAAACCTTTGAGATTTCGTTTCAAAATGTCATCACTCCAAAGAAATAGAGAAAGCATGAGTCTCCTCCTCTGTGTCACAGCATGAATGAACCAGGAAACATTTGTCATTACACGCTCATTTAAAGTTAAACCAGAGCCCTTTGCGTTCACTATCACAGTTAATACTTGATCATTTATGTTAATCGCGGGAGTTTGATCAAGCCTCTGCTGACAGGGCATGCATCAGTGTGCTTTACACTCTCTTCCGGACGAGCTGGCTGACCTCCACGGTGTGGCACGGTGAAGCTCAGACTCGGAGTTGAACTGAATGACACTCAAATGCGCCGTTCATGGCATTTATACAGTATATTCCCTTAAATTGCCCTTATTTGGGCATTAAAATGCAATTGGAATTTTAATGCCCAATAAATCGCGGTTATTCCAAATAATCGCGGTTAGATCAAATAACCACGATCCGACAGTTATTTAATAATCGTGATAGGCCTACTTGAATGATCATGAACAATGAGCAGTCCACCAAAAACGGGAGGAAAAATAAAACTAAGATTAATAAAAAGTAATAATAATAATAATAATAATAACAATGGCCACATGAATCTTTTCATGCGCAGATGCAGAAATGCCAGGGATAATATTTATGAGCATCCAGGATGGACAGTGCTTAAGATAAAACAGTTAAAATGTAAAAAAGCAGCAGATCTGGAATGGTGAAGCGTCTAATGAAGCCAGCTGGGTTGAATCCAGACAGACAGAGGAGAGGAGGCGAATGGATGGATGGGAGAGGAGACCCAAGGGGGTGGGGGGAGATGAAGGATGTATGGCTGCAGAGGAAGCTGTATTGTATCAGGATGCAGCAGTAGCTATGCGTCTTCCAAACTCCAGGAAAGACCGTTCCATGCCAAACACTCACATCTGCTAATCACAGTGCAATTACTAGACTAATAGATGTTTTTTTTTCTCTCTCTCTCCACAGCATTTTCCACCATGTTTCAAGGACAGAATTTAGAGTGATTTTTGAGGACTGCTTTCAGGGTATATGGTGACGACTGACTAGTATTCTGTTTGCAAAATATGATCTTATATGTTTCATTTGATCACGCTTTTAAAAAAAGGAGCAACACGATGGAAGACCTAAAAAAATGACACTTTGCGTGGTCTTATATTAACTACACTGTAAATAATGTCTGTAACTTTAACAGTAAAAGACTGTAAAAATGCTACATAAATAAAACTTTAATTGATTAATGAGTATTAACTGTAAAATATACAGTAAACTTTTGTAATATATTTTAAAACAATACAGTAGTTTTTAGAATAAAATTTTGTAAAAAGTCAGATTTTCCTATATAATTAATGGTAAAAATGTACAATATGTTTAACAAGAGATTACATGTACTTTTGCAGTAAAATATTGCTAAAATTAAAATAAAAAACAGTAATTGAGCGTTCCCAGTATTCCCTGCATGACCCATTACATTTCATAACATTTTATAGGAATAGTTATGTTTCTTCTTATCAGTTATGTACATTG
The DNA here is from genome assembly GCA_032164185.1 of Moxostoma hubbsi. Taxonomy (NCBI): domain Eukaryota; kingdom Metazoa; phylum Chordata; class Actinopteri; order Cypriniformes; family Catostomidae; genus Moxostoma; species Moxostoma hubbsi. The sequence continues at coordinate 41,433,449 of JAVLUX010000015.1, forward strand.
GGGTGTTCTGTGCTATATTTGATGTAGTTTAGTTAATGTTTACTGCATTATTTAAACTTCACATGTGTTACCCTGATGGTGTTTGTGTGAGTGACACTGAGTGCTGTCTCTACATGTTTATTGGTCATTGCTCCTGGAAGGGCCACTATTGATGAACGATGTCATCATGTGCCCTTCTGTAGTTACTATGGTGATTAACAAATACCTTATAAAGTAAAAAGCAGTTTTTTACCGTTTCAGAAGGCTAATATAAAGTTTGATTCTTTTTTTTTTTTTTTTTTTTTTTTTACAGTGCCATCATGGTCATGTAAATTACAACAGTTTTAAACTGTAAAATGTACAGGTTGCTCTGTAAAGTTGTTTACATTTTCACTATATTTTTTACATAATTATTCTGGCAACCACAGCTGCCAGTTTTTTTGTTTATAGAAACAACAGGATTTTTTTTTACAGTGTATAAATATGAGATGATGATACATAACATCCCCACGGACTATAACGTTAAGATTTCAAGTTAAAATGTATTTGAATGCAAAAAATATACATTTTATTTGGTTTTTAATTTAATGAATAACTTAATAATTTTAATTAATAATTTTTGCCTTTACTAGTTTATTTTAAACTGTTCTGTGAGGTGACAAATGCATTTTTAAAAGTGCAAATATTCGATTAAAATGATCTTATAATAGCTACATGCATAGTAAGTTATTACAAAACAAATATTTAAAAAAAAATTATAGTTTAAGATGGAGTATAGCATGTCATGCCAGAGGTCATTTTAACTTTCCAATATAATTTTAACTACCTATTTACACACACACACACACACAATGTGCACTAGAGAGCAGTTGTGTATACTGCACATCGGAAAATGCACTCAGTTCAAGGTACTTGCAAAATAAATGCATAAATAAATGAATTAATTAGGCCTAAATAAAAAGTTAAGTGAGGCTAAACTTTAAAAAAAAAAAGGGTGAAACTACACTGAAAGGAATAGTACATAACAAAAATGTTCATCATTTACGTTGTCAAACCGATATTACTTGTATTCTTCTATGAATCTCAAAATTGATATTTCACAGAATATCTGAGCTGCTCTATTCCATATGATAAACCTCTGCAAGTCTTTCTAAAGTCCTACAATACCTTTGTGAGAGGAACAGACCAAAATTCAAGTTGTTATTCACTGAAAATCATCCCATCCTCTTTGGCTGATAAAAATGAATAAAGAGTAACAACAAACTCCACTTAACTCCAGACCTCAATAAAAGACAATCAATTCGAACAGTATTGCAGCACACAATGCAATGGAGTGTGCATGGGCTTTGAAGAACTAGATAACCATACCTGGTCAAGCAATGCTTGAATCATACTTAAATCCTAAGATTTTAATGAATCCGGCCCCTGGTATACCAATTAAAACCATCTTTAGAACCACATTTATATAATAATTTTCTTAGAATGCGTTTTTCTTTAATCCGATTTCAGTTGAAAAAAATGTTGGGATAAAGAGTTAGAGTATTTAAAGTATATTTAATTGAAAGAATTAACAGAGTATTTACAGCATATAGGTTCGTGTTAACGAACATTCAAAGTTGACATGCCGCTTCGATGCATTCAATGTAAACTAAATCAAGTCATTACAGTGCAGTGTGTTCCGGTGTAGACTGTGTATGGGCTTTAAAGTAGAGGTCGAAAGATACTGTTAACTTCTGTATTTTCCAGAAATAAATTTGCACCTGAATAATAATAATAATAATAATAATAATAATAATAATAATAATAATAATAATGTTGCATCGGGTTAAAATTGGATTGTTGAGAGAAATAAATACACAGATAGGTCACATCTGTGTATAAGTCGCACTGACAAAGGGTGTAAGCGGCAGGAATTAGGACCCAGGAGCAGACGCCTGATTTCACTTCATCCGTTCGGCAGCATGTTAGACGTGCTCCAGCATGACGATTAGGCTACCTCAGCATCCACGCATTGTATCATGGCATATTTTAATTGGGAGTATGTGCTCAAAGTAATTGTGTTAACTATTTTATTGTGCAACGTGTTTGACCAGGCATTTACAAAAAGACAGATAACCAATTAATTGGCAGATCATTTTTAAAATCAGTTTACTGAATGTTAAATATTCTTAGTCTTTCCTTACTGTGACAGGCACAGACATAGAGGCTACAAGAGTCATAAATTAATAACCATAAAATACAAAATAAGGTCTGAAATACACCGGGGACTCTTATTTTGAAAAATCAGTGCTCCCAGCTCCCACAAACACATAAGGGAACATGCACTCTTACAACCATCTATAATGTACTACAACATACACTGTAAATACTATAAAGTAAACATTGTAATATAGGCTAAAAAATACTGGATGATCAGTAATTAATCAACAGTACTTTATCATTCATCAATAGTAGATCATCAGCGAGCGGGTGATAAAAACAGACTTCTCTTTTCTCTAGGGAATCCATTAGTCAAGAGCATGATGAACATTGGCATGAACTTATTACATGAATTTATGATTAATGTACAGTATATCTACTTAACAACATATTCTCTTTATAACCGTATTCAAAGGAATAATAATTGAAACAAAAACTATCTGTAATTATCGCCTTTGTTTTTGTCGAAAACCGGCAGTCCAAAAAGCACATATTGGCACTAATATACCGGTAAAATATTTACATCAGTCAACCTCCACTTTGAAATATCTGATAATTATTCATGTTCGAGCAATGTAATCATACAAAGTATACACATAATAAAAAAACGAAACAAATACGTTTTTTTTTTTTTTTTAAAGTTTATGGCAGATAGCTACAAATCACTGCACTGTCATATTAACCGTTTAGTTAAACTGTTAATTCACAATATTCATTTGATTATTTTACTCAATGTAATACTTAAATATTCATATTACAAAAGCTTTGGCTGAAAAAGCATTACCTTATGTCTCAGAAGAGGTAGAGACACTGCTCAAAAAAGCTCTCTAAAGATTGAGCAAATTGAAAAATTTATTTCCCAAAGCCACAGTAGATTCTTCAGTTTGAACAGTTTATTGGGTCGCCTGTGGATGTAACTCACCATCTCTTAAAACACACTATCTTTATAGAAAAAACAGTGAAAGCTGTATAAGTACTGGGATCTGGGATCTTTGTAACAAGTGCTTTTTATTTTCTCCCAATATGCATCGAGTGCAATTTGTCATGGTATAACTTAAGTCCACGGCCAGTGTAACGGGCAGAACACTAATTAATGGAAATGTACAGAAATGTGCAGAACTCATAGAAAATGTGCAGAACTCATCTACTTGGTTTTTACAAGCGTTCTGTGCAGCAAACTCACACGCTGGCACGTTCCATGCAGTTTTCACCCAATTTGCCGCAGCAAACCGGATCCTTCATTCTCCGATTACGATGTGTCTTCCTCTTCAAACAGATCTCACTCCTTTAAACTTCCTGCATTAAGGAACATTAACATATGGGCCCATGTTTTAAAATTCAGTTTGTGAATCATGAGCTGTCTATTACAGGCACATTTTCTAAATGTATGAATTTATTTAGTGACGGTTCACGCCCCCTGGGGATTTCATAGTAAACATTTGGAACTCATTATTGGTTCGTTTTCTCACCCGTTTGTTCATGTATAGTGAAAAGAGCCCAACTTTTCCATTTTCTCCCTTTCCAATTTGTCTGGTCCTGCGCTGGCCCAACATAACAGAAAATCTCCCACTACATGTACTGCATGACATTTTAATACAGTATAATAAAAACTAATGACTGCTGTACAATCTGGGTGATTCTCATGAAACCTGTTAAGAAAATGTTTTAGTCATATTTAACCCCAAATTAATATATATATATATATATATATATATATTAATATATATATTAATATATATATATATATATATATATATATATATATATATATATATATATATATATATATATATATACACACACACACACACACACACACTTTTTTATACAGTACTGTACCATCACAGAGATCAAGTTTAAATCCAGAGTAAGCATAAAAACCTTTTCCATAAACTAAGTTACAAGGACAGCATTTTATGACAATTATTTTATTTCATCGACTTGATCTATAGACTATCTATAAATCTATACATGAAATTCACACAAAAATGAAGATTCGTCATTTTTTACTTATCCTCGTGCCATTCACAACACTTCACAAAAAAAATTAATAAATAATATTTAAATTGGTAAAATGTGACATACAGTCAATATCACTACTTTAAAATGTGTAATATAATTGTATTATATGTATTTATTCAATATCTACCATCTGTGATGCTCTGTTAATATAACTACAATGTTATATTTTGGATCTGTAAAAAAGTGCTTCTTATGATAAAATGAATGCAATGTTATGTTTTAGCAAATCAATGGTTCCATTTAAATTTGAAGTTTCAATTAATTCCTTTTGTTTTTAGTCAGCTCTCTTGATGTTTTTTTATTATCATTACATTTACGTTTATCTTTTCTGTGAAATTTGTGATATAGGATCATTCATTCTGTCCTCAAACCACAGTATTGTATTTAATTACTGCAACATAACCAGGAAAAAAATAAAATAAAAACAAGTATTGACATAGGCATGCATGCATAAATATATATATATATATATATATATATATATATATATATATACACACACACACACGCACTATATACACACACACACACCAGCCACAACATTAAAACCACCTGCCTAATATTGTGTAGATCCCCCCTTGCACCACCAAAACAGCGCCAACTCGCATCTCAGAAAAGCATTCTGAGATTATATTCTTCTCATCACAATTGTACAGAGTGGTTATCTGAGTTACCGTAGACTTTATCAGTTTGAACCATTCTGGCCATTCTCTGTTGACCTCTTATCAACAAGGCATTTCTGTCCACAGAACTGCCGCTCACTGGATGTTTTTGGCACCATTCCGAGTAAATTATAGAGACAGTTTTGCATGAACATCCCTGGAGATCAGCAGTTACAGAAATACTCAAACCAGCCCATCTGGCACCAACAATCATCCATGCAATTATCTAATCAGCCAATCGTGTGGCAGCAGTGCAGTGCATAAAATCAGGCAGATACGGGTCAGGAGCTTCAGTTAATGTTCACATCAACCATAAGTATAGGGAAAAAACTTTATCTCAGTGATTTGGACCATGGCATGATTGTTGGTGCCAGATGGGCTGGTTTGAGTATTTCTGTAACTGCTGATCTCCTGGGATTTTCATGCAAAACTGTCTCTATAATTTACTCGGAATGGTGCCAAAAACATCCAGTGAGCGGCAGTTCTGTGGACAGAAATGTCTTGTTGATGAGAGAGGTCAACAGAGAATGGTCAGACTGGTTCGAACTGACAAAGTCTACAATAACTCAGATAACCACTCTGTACAATTGTGGTGAGAAGAATAGCATTCTGAGACGTAGGTTGGCGCTGTTTTGGCGACATGAGGGGGACCAACACAATATTAGGCAGGTGGTTTTAATGTTGTGGCTGATTGGTGTACATGTATGTTGTGCATAACTTTGTTTTTTTGCAGCCACTTTCTCCCTATGGCTTAGGTCGTAACCGTAACGAAGACCTTTGAACATGAGAGACTATTTGGAGCGAGGTCACTCGTGCATATAAACTACAGCATTTCAGACTTTAGTGACTCTCAGTATATAGCCAGAGAGCCTTAAATTATTCAAGACATGAAAATGTTGAGTTTCCCACTGACATTATACTAAATGTTTCTATTGAGTTCACAGAGAACATCTAGCAAAGACAACACAGAAAACTGTTGAACCACCAAAGCTCAGTGATGTTTACTAAACATTAGCAAAAATATAGTATATAACCCCCCACCCAAATAAATTAAGTATATAAAGCACATTCCTGGTCTTACTGTATATGCTTCAATTTTAAATGTTGTAAAAAAAAAAAAAAAAAGGGGGACACTGGTAGGGACACTCAAAGCACCACAGAACCATTGTGTTTAACATGTTCACTTTTTGGGGAATTTAAAGCAATCTATGAATGGCTTAGTTATATGATCTGTTTATGCATGTTTAATTGGGACAGGAGTTCATTAAGATTACAATTAAAATCACCTAATTGACTCAACCAATAGCCTTACAAAAATTCAAGCAATAACAAAGTGTGCCACCAGCATATTACTAGCAATTGCGTGCCAAACTGATAAACTTCAAATATACTGTACAGCCATTTTTTTTTCTCCACTGGGATATGATCGTTTATGTTTAATACACTGCACATCAGCTGCAGAGAGAGAGAGGTAGGTAAACAATTGCCACCTTGCTTGATTAAGTGACATTTTTGGCTTTGTCGATGTTTAAACAATTCCTCCGAAATTTCTCTTTTGCTCTCTCCTTGGGTTTCTCCATCTCATCAGAGACACAGATAGCTCGTTCGACTAAATGATAGCCGCCTCTCTCGGCTGTTTGAACATACGGTAATGACACCCACCCCTCCATCACACTGTCGGATGGGGCATTAGCGTTTGTGAGCAGATTGGAGACGTACGGCACACCAAGGAACCTACTGCTGACAAACCAATGGGCTCCAATGGAGCCATTACTCCATTTTAATCATAATGCTTAACAGAAACAATGTGGGCATTAGACGTCTTCGCAGATAGTTAGGAATGCATTTAGCAGTTATCCATGCACTTCATTATTCAAATGCTGCACAGGTGTAAATTAGTGCACACATGACAAGAGTAAATACAGGGTAGAGTAGGGTCTTAGACGAAATGTTCAGAATGGCACAGTATACAGTATACTATTATAGTATACTTAGCCTACGATTCTGACTCCTCTCAACAATTCAGCTTCCTTTAAAATTTAATTAACGATTATTACTTTTGAGGAAGATATATTTGAAATAAAGAAATACTATTTTTATTGCATTTACTGCCCTCAGCAGTCTGATCTATGCATCTAGAGTTTTTACACAGACTTTTTAGAGGCCTAAATGTATTAAATAAAATATGTTAAATCAAGCATTTTCAACAAAAAAAGTAGAGATTTGGTTCTTGGTTCATTTCAATCTGGTCGTGCTGTGTTTCTCAAGCTGTAGACTCAAAAGAACCGGCTCATAAGAGTCATTCCTTCAAGATTCAGACTGCACAGGTTGCACTATATGTAATGTTGCAACAGTATGAGATTTTCACGGTATAATAACCGTCTCAGAAAATATCACGGTTTCACGGTATACGGTATTACACAATTACTATTATTAGTGAAAACAGAAGGGTTATTTTATTTATTTATTTGTTTTTGAAAAAACACTTTATTATAATTGAAACTTGAAGCCATTTATTTTAATATATAGTATGTGTAAAAAAAATTCTCCCTTTTGAAAATAAAATAAATAGAAAAATAAGAAAGCTAACAGAATTATAACAATAAATAAATGATAAAAAAATAGCATGTAACTATACCATGTTATATAACTAAAGCATGTTAGTTTATATGTTGAATGAACTACTAAATGAAAAATAACATCAGCTGTGTGAGCTTTTGAAGTAATGTCCTATGATTATTAACAGTTAACATATACTGTAGACTGCTCCTGTCTGTACCTTTAACTTTAACTCTGCGGTTCTCAACTGGTTTTGCTTCAGGACAGATTTTACATTGGACATCAAGTGGCGACCTGCCATAGATTAAACATAACCTGTATTTAATGTATCTTGGGTTGCATTTCCTTTTATGTTGCATAGTTTTGTTCATGGTTTTCAAGTACAAGGACATGCATCCAGTGACATTATTTTTGTTGTTGATGTCAACGTTTGACTTTCAGCATACAACTGAATAACACAGACTGCATGACTATGATAAATGAATACTGCAAGAGTTAGATTAACATACAGGCGCGAAGGGACTTCAACATTTCTAAATTGCACAAATAATAAATACATACATACATATATATATATATATATATATATATATATATATATATATATATATATATATATATACATACACACACACACACATATATATATATATATATATATATATATATATATATATACACATACACACACACACATATATATATATATATATATATATATATATATATATATATATATATATATATATATATATATATATATGTCTCTGGCTTGCTTTTTCTCACATGTCAATGATTACTCCTCCGTGTGTCAATGATGCCGAGATCTACTTTTATATTTAATCATTGAGAAGGCTCAAGTCAAGGCAGACTCAAGAATGGACACAGAGTAGCCGTATAAAACTTTTCCTTGGGTGGAATATTGCACTACAGATCGCTAAGTTTGTTCAAAGGGGAAAGCCAGATAGAAACAGTGCACTCGCATGCATGGTTGCCAGATTGCACAATATAAGTATTACATTAGGCGGAATATTTCCAATTTGCGCAAGTATAAATCTCAAACTGGGGGTGTTGCGGCTCTTATCTGGCAACCATGAGCATGATAAACACTTGTGGAGGCACGTTATGTCCCAATGCAAGTCAACTGAAACATCAAATGAAAAATAAAAACGCTTTTACGATAAATGAGCCGCGGGTCACATTAAACCATGTGGAGGGCCTGATCCAGCCCACGGGCCATAAATTGCCCATGTCTGCTTTAGCGGTTTGCGAGATTATCATTAAATCTGCCTCGGCAGTCCTAAATAGTTTATCACTTGGACGGCCACCGAAATATCTTCAATGGGAGAACCATGGCATTGCTCTTTCCCTGCTGTCCGCGACCCAGTCCGAATAGACCAGTTGAGAACCACTGCTTTAACTCACACACACACACTCATATCAGACCCCCTCAACATTTTCTCAGCTGCATTTGTGTGTATGTGTGACGCAAGTTGATGAGTCTGACAGGCAGACAAGGAGGAAAGGAGATGCGCAAATGCATGTGAGATTCTCTGCCCGGTTGCATTTTTTTCTCAATACCGTAGATAAGCAAATGTACATGCTATGATAACCGTCAATTTTCAAACCGTGGTATACCGTGAAAACGGTATACCGCTGCAACCCTAGTTTTACGCTGACCATTCAAAAGAACCGGTTCATAAGAGTCATTTGTTCAACACTGGTCATGCTGTATGTTTTGTGCTGTAGATTCAAAAGAACTGGTTCATAAGAGTCAGTCATGCAAGAATTGGACTACACTGATCGTGGTGTGCATTTAATGCTGTAGATTCAGGTAGATAGGTCAATTTGAGTCTATTACATTATGGGATGCACTGTCTGGTATTTTATCTAATGTAATAGGCCATATGGGTATTCCATGCACACAGTATGCATGCTGCCTTTCTAGTAGGGGTAGTAGTGTGCCATCACACCCTACTTTGTCTCTTCTGCAGTGGAAGAGAGACAAACTGAACACATGTAATAGAAACTAGCACTAAATGTTGTCTTGTTCTCAGTCATAGTAAGCATGCAATAAATTTGGCAGAACACTAAGAACATACAGACGCAAAGCTCTCAGTGGTGTTACAGACTATAACTGCTCATATCCTGATTTCAAGGAACATACTTTTCTATTTTGTCTTCAAAATCATTTAATCTTGTTAGACAAAAGAGATTTACAGAGCAAAACAGAAAAAGGGCCTGCTGGAAAAAATGCATAGCAGCAGAAACCTTTAATAGTGAGATGAGCAAATTGCTATTCTGAATTTCTTGAAGACAACAGCGAAAACAATGGCCTTTTCTAGATGAAAATATTTCTGTAAAGACAGTCAAACAAAAGCGGATGGCAGTGACACAGAATATGGAAGGGCTTTGTGTGCAGATCATGTCTATGTATGCGTCTGTATGAGTGTGTGTGGGAGTATGCATGCATCACAGGTGTGTGTGTGTGTGTGTGTGTTGGAATGCAATTACAGTGTTAAGACATCAGCAACCAAATATAATTTGTGGTTGTAAGGTTGGGAGGAGACAATCGACAGTCCAGAGGGAGCAACTGCAAGGTTGCTTTGTCTCAGATTTGCCCTGGAAACACAAGAGATGTCAGGCTAGTGCTGATGGATAAGACAGTCTTTGTGAATGGCATAAAGCCAGCAGTGGATGCAGAGACAACACCACAACAAAACAGGAAATGCCCAACAGAAATTCAAAGATGCATTAAATTATAAATTTTAAGTGGCCCCAAAAGTATTTAGACACTTGAAAAAGACACTTTAGTTCATCCAAAAATTAAAATGTACTCATATGAGATTCCAAACCCGACTTTCTTAAAACTTAAAACAAATTACAATATGAAGACAAAAGTATTTGGTCACTTTCTGTTTGTCAAATTTTTGTGATTATAAGTCATTACTAAACTGGCTCTAAAAATTTTATCTTTGAGAAAATTATGCTTTTTTCTGTGATTATTCCTCTAGCATCATTTGTTTTCAGAAACCTCTTGTTTTTATATTTTGTTATTTTCAGCAATTATATTAGTGCATTTGTGTGTGTCTGAATAGCCTACATTTGGAGGCCACTTTATACAGTTGTGTCCAAAATTCTGAGATCACATAGGAAAACTGGGAATTCTTTCATTTATTCCTGCAAATAAACAAAAAATTGTCCTTTTTGGATTTTTTTAATTTACAAAATATAAATGTATAAAGTAAATATCTATATCTACTGTAGGTCACTTAAAAGCAAAAATGAGAGAGTGTGTATGTGTGTTTGTGAGAGAGAGAGAGAGAGAGAGAGAGAGAGAGAGAGAGAGAGAGAGAGAGAGAGAGAGAGAGAGAGAGGTTTGAGTGGCATATCACAAGGAATTTCTCGACATATACTCAACATGTAGCCCTCAACTAGCTCAGATATTATATAACATGAGATAAAAGTGTCAAGGAAGCTCCTGTGCCATATAATAACATCTCAATCAGTTCTCCCACGAGAGCAGGGCCCTGTCAGTGCTCGGCTCCAGAGAGAACCATCTTTACACAGTCACTGAGGGAACGCAACTTGTTCATTTGTTTAGTGATAATGGACTCAAATCACACTCTGCTTAACATTGTGACCTCACTCCTCAAACATTCCAGAGAAGCAGCTGACCTCACGGATGTGCTATCACATTACATTTTTTATGTTTTATCACCGTTGACTGACCTTGTCAATTACTGAGCATTACTACTTTAATGGTGCAGAAAGACACAGACAGACAAAGAGAGACAGATCAAGACAGACAGACAGACAAACAGAGAGACATATTTATAAAGTCAGACAGACAGATAGATACATCCATTCATACAGACAGATAAATCAATATTCAGACGGACAGGAAGATCAATACAATCAGACAGACAGACACACAAATAGACAGATAGATAAATACAGTAAGATAGACAGACAGATCAATACAGTCAGATAGATAGATCCATACAGACAGACAGATAGATCAATACAGACAGACAGATCAATACATTCAGACAGACAGATAGATCAATACATACAGCCAGATCAATACAGTCAGACACACAGATAGATATATAGATCCAGACAGACAGACAGACAGACAGAGAGAGAGAGAGAGAGAGAGAGAGAGAGAGAGAGAGAGAGAGATCCAGACAGAAAGACTGTCAGACAGACACATAAATCAATACAGTCAGACAGATAATTTTTTATTTTCTCTCTTTTCTTCCCAATTTGGAATGCCCAATTCCCAATGTGCTCTAAGTTGTTCTCCTTGTGGTGCCGTAGTGACTCAATCTGGGTGGCGGAGGACGAATCTCAGTTGCCTCAACGTCTGAGACCGTCAAATCCACGCATCTTATCACATGGCATATTGAGCATGTTACCTTGGAGACAAAGCGCATGTGGAGGCCCACACTAATCTCTGCGGCATCCATCCACAACTCACTAAACGTCCCACTGAGAGCAAGAACCACATTACAGGGACCACGAGGCGGTTACCCCATGTGACTCTACCCTCCTTAGCAACCGGGCCAATTTGGCTACTTAGGAGACCTGGCTGGAGTCACTCTCAGCGCACCCTGGATTCGAACTCGCGACTCCAGGTGTAGTAGACAGCATAAATACTCGCTGAGCTACCCAGGCCCCAGAGAGATCGATAGATATAGATCAATACAGTCAGACAGACAGATATATAGATATATAGATCCAGACAGACAGATCAATACAGTCAGACAGACAGATAGATATATAGATCCAGACAGGCAGATCAATACAGTCAGACAGACAGATATATAAATGCAGACAGACAGATCAATACAGTCAGTCAGACAGATATATAGATCCAGTCAGACAGATAGATCGATAGATTGTTATCTTTCCCAATGACACCATTTCACTTGTAGAAACATCTCTATTTGAGGTGGCCAAGTTGTACCCCTCCTCATGTGCTCGGCTTATCAAACGTGTCTTAAACGAAATGATCCCCATTGTGAAGCTGAATACAGTAGCAGGTGTTCATTTCTCCTGCCCGCCTTCAACCTCTGCATGATGAGCACACATCACGTGCAGATGCGCCCATCAAAGGGCAACTTGTGCTCCTCCAACAGATAACGTGTAACCAAGATAACAGCTTATGGAGTTTGAGGACTGACTAGGTGCAGCGCCCGCTGCATTTACACACAGCTCTGAACAATACGAGTGCTCTAAGGAGGTGTTTTTAGGTCAGCCGCACATACGTTTGTCTTGCAATAGGCATTTGTGAATTGACAAGAAAAACCCTTAATGCCATAGCAGAGTGAGATGAAGGGAGAAAAACAGGGGGAGGTGGGGGGACAAAAAAAAGGGAGTGATTGAATAGCAGTAATTAAAGCAAATTTTCGTTCGGCGAGCACCTGCGTGAAGGATGATATTACTCCTTAATTCAGCTCAGTTTAACTTTCCTCTGCCGCTGCTTTTCAACTACACCTCATTAATCGCTGATTGGCATCGAGCTGTTTGCACTAACAAAATGTTTACTCTCCACAAACCTTTTTCTCGTGGGCTAGTTTCTTGTTTTTCCTTTACCTTACACATACTAAACTGTTAGATGATTATGCTGGATATTTCAAGAGGGTCATTTTTCCTGTATTGTTTTCCTATAAAAATGGTTTGATTCACCATGTTTTATAAGAAACAAAGAGAGCAAGATTCGTTGTTGTGTTCAGTTTATAAGAGGTGAAAAAGGACCCTTCCAGGTTTTTCCTGCATATTTTGTTAAGAATGTTAAGGGGTAAATGTAACCCTACAATTTGGCCTTCAAAAAGAATATCTTGCCATTTTACAAATTAAAACAAAATCATAATAAGAACTAGGTCAAAGAAACATTGAAGCTATTTTAACTTTGCTGCATCTTGTATATTCACATCTTGAGTCTCTAACAAACCAGGCAAACATTTAATTAGTAGATTTAGCATTAAACCATTTATTTTGGCCAAAATACTGGCAACAGAGTTTTCCCTAGATGGAGGTCTGAACTTATGGTTCTTGGACCTTTTTTCCCTCCCCTTTTTTCTCCCCAATTTGGAATACCCAATTCCCAATGCATTCTAAGTTCTCGTAATGGTGTAGTGACTCGCCTCAATCCGGGTAGTGGAGGACGAATCTCAGTTGCATTTTAACATCTGGACCAATCAGACAGAAAAATATTAATTATTTAATGAATAAGCCAACAGATGTCTCAAGACTGTAACAAGCAAAGGTCCAAGTAGGCCCAAGCAGACTCCATTATGTCTGCTCCCCCACTGATCATTATCAAGCCTTTACACTGTCTTTGCTGACAATGGACCAGCAAATAGTGGACCCCCAGTGACATTCCAAGCAGGGGGAGGTTAGCTGCCGGCTAGAGCAAAGAACGCAGAAAGACTGATTCACTCCATTCCCCCATAGAAAATGGACATAAAGCCCAGAACGACAGACTTTTCTTCATTAAATTATATACAAACGTTCTATAATTTCACATGTATATCCCCAGGACATTGTGTATAGGATCATTACTGTCTTGTAAAGTGTTTTTGTGTACTGTATACTGTTTTATGCATGACTTATGACAGGACTACCAGCCAATGTAAAATTATTTAGTATCATGTTTCCTACCAAATGAATCCTTGTGTGACATCCTCCTCAGTGGTGTGTAAATATATATATATATATATATATATATATATATAGGCATATTTCTGACAGCATGCATTGTATGCTTAATATATTAATGAGAGCAAAAAGGGGCTTAAACAAACCCCAATCATGCAAATGAGTCAGCTTCCAAACAAAGGAACATTTCACGATTGGAAATTGCACCCTTCTCATTGGTCAAGCCAGACTTGAGAGGAGGGACCTCAAACAGAAGTTAAAAGACACATCCTGCCTCTTACTGACTTTTCACCTGGCTTTTTCCCCCGACTCTCTTTTTCCTTTGCTGCTGGTCGTGCTGACCACGAGGTGGCAGGCCGGCAGGCCTCAACACCTCAAGCCATGTGCAACACCATCGACCCAAGGAACCATCAAGCCTTTCTCCTGCGAATGCATCCGTGTGCTCTCTCAACAGCCAAGGCAATTGCAAGTATGATACCAGTAACTAACTGAACATAGTTTTAGTGCAAGCTGAAAACCCCTTTGCAACAAAGGTGCTCTTAAGAAACAAATGGTTCCCTCAAATGATTAAGCTATTCTGTTCCGGTTTCATTTATTTTCAGTTTTCCCTTTCCCATGTATGAGTGTTTCATGTGTATGCTTTTCTTTAGATTAGTTATGTGTTTGTATTTTAGTTAAGTAAACTTTTGTGAACATTCTTGTTAATTGATTCTGGTCTGCTTGTAAATCAACATCAGTTTAACGATTTGATCTCAGTTACAGGCTAAGAAAGAGTTATTTTTGTGTTGCCACGAAAAATATCCTTTCTGAGAATTGATAGACAATCAATACTGAGTGTTCACTGGATGAATAGATAAATTGATTGTAATATTAATTCAGCTACCTCAAGTTGATTCTATTAACCAATCCAAGTGTGCATAATTAATTATAACAAGTTATGATTAATTATTCATGTTTCCCTTTTAAAGATATTTTGACTGGTATATTTTGATAAATAATCTCATCCCAGTTTCTAAAAGATTTTGCTTCATAGCTACACCTAATATTATTGTCAATAAGCCATGAGAATAATATTACTCCAATAAGATTTCCAGTAGAAATTGTGAGCTGATGCAACGAGATGTTGTATTACAATTTTAATGGTGGAGAATTTTATTCAGACATAAAATCGAATTATTTGTCATTTATCTAAATTATAACGATTGTCAAACACAACTGATTCCATTATAAATTTCCTTACATATTAATGTAGAAATGGGACCATTTAATTTAATTCCTAGATCACACATGCTGTTTCCCTTACAAATAATGTTAATGTACACAACACTTTAACCCGTGCAGTGGACATTTATCATACCAAATTCGCTACATATATTGGAGTGAGAATCTGGGCACTTTAACTGATTACTGTGTATTTGTGCAATGTGGAACGCGCCGACGTTCATATGCATCGATGAAACTGTTTTCATTAGTGTTGTCCCAGATTACAAATTGCTGTTGTTGGTTGCTATGGTGACAAAAGTTCACGGAAAAGTCCTAAAGAGACCCTTCCGGGGCAATTTACCACGCATGCGCAACCTGCTGACGCCATATTGTGAACACTGTACAGCTAAGCTAATAGCATAACACAACACCGCTAAACTAACCAGTTAGCAAACTTTCATTGAAACCCCTAAATACGCTACAGTCTCCACATCTGAGACCGTCAATCTGCGCATCTGATCACATGGCTTGTTGAGCACGTTACCACGGAGTCATAGTGCGTGTGGAGGCTTCATGCTATTCTCCGCGGCATACGCGCACAACTCACCACACGCCCCACTGAGAGCTAACCACATTATAGCAACCACAAGGAGTTTACCCCATGTGACTGTACACTCCCTAGCAATAGGACCAATTTGGTCGCTAAAGTGACCTGGTTGGAGTCACTCCAGGGGTGGTAGTCAGCGTCTTTACTCACTGAGCAACCCAGGCCTGGTTGTTGGACTTCTTATGTTGCAGAGTACAGCAAGTGCGTGTGGGCTGCTCCTTGTCTGACAAAGCTATTACCAATATACACTGGCAGCCAAAAGTTTGGATTAATTAACAGATTTTGCTCTTGTGGAAAGAAATTGGTACTTTTATTCACCAAAGTGGCATTCAACAGATCACAATATATAGTCAGGACATTAATAATGTGAACAATTACTTTTACAATTTGAAGAAGAAAAAAAAATTTCAGAACTTCTTGGCATTCTAGCTGTCAGTTTGTCTAGATATTCTGGTGGCACTTCACCCCAGGCTTCCTGTAGCACTTGCCATGATGTGGCTGTCTTGTCGGGCACTTCTCACACACCTTACAGTCTAGCTGATTACAAAAAAGCTCAATGGGGTTAAGATCCGTAACACTCTTTTCCAATTATCTGTTGTCCAATGCCTGTGTTTCTTTGCCCACTCTAACCTTTTCTTTTTGTTTTTCTGTTTCAAAAGTGTCTTTTTCTTTGCAGTTCTTTCTATAAGTCCTCCTGAGTCTTCTCTTTACTGTTGTACACGAAACTGGTGTTGAGCGGGTAGAATTCAATGAAGCTGTCAGCTGAGGACATGTGTGGCATCGATTTCTCAAACTAGAGACTCTGATGCACTTATCCTCTTGTTTAGTTGTACATCTGGCATTACACATCTCTTTCTATCCTTGTTAGAGCCAGTTGTACTTTGTCTTTGAAGACTGTAGTGTACACCTTTGTATGAAATCTTAATTTTTGTTTTTGGCAATTTCAAGAGTTCTATAGTCTTCATTCCTCAAAACAATGATTGACTGATGAGTTTCTAGTTTCTTTTTGACCAAATATTGACCTCAAGATATGCCAGTTTATTGCATACTGTGGTAACTCAAAAACAAACACAAAAACAATGTTAAGCTTCATTTAATGAACCAAATATCTTTCAGCTGTGTTTGATATTGGCAAGTGATTGTCTAGTACCAAATTAGCAATTTAGCATGATTACTCAAGGATACGGTGTTGCAGTGATGGCTGCTGAAAATGAGGCGTAGATCATCAAAAATTACTTTTTTCAAATAGTGATGGTGCTGTTTTTTTACATCAATTGAATGCCACTTTAGTGAATTAAAGTAACAATTTCCTTTCGAAACAGCAAAATCTGTACATTATTCCCAAACTTTTGTAAGTGCAGGGTAGTTCTAGCAGAAAGACTAGCAGCTGTACATCATAGCACCATTAGCTAGGTTACTCCTAGCCAATCACAAGTAAGCCATTGCTTTATAAGTCTGCTCACAATCTATCACATTGCTGTTTTAGTGTGCTAACACGGCAAACTCCCCCACCACCAGTTGAGTCCCGTCATGCACGGAGGTAGGCTCCTCGCCCCTACCTTCTATCTCCGGCAGGATATGACGGATCAGAGTACAACTTCTTATGACTGCCAGACGGGGCTTACTCCAAAGAGAGACATTACATTTCTGTTTTATATTCATCAAAATAATCTCATCTTAAATTTCACTCAAGTCTGCAAGTCTTCCTGATAGAAGTGTAGGTACCTCTCAAGGCTGTATCCTCTAACACTTATTGTTTATCTTGTATACAAATATTTGTAAGAGTTATTTTTATGGTAGACATTTGATTAAATTCAGCTCCACTGAAACAAAATTTCCCCACAGGAAAAATAAAGTTACTACTAATACAATTACAATGATTTTTTTCACCTCATAGGAAAATACATGAAAAATGAGAAAGAGGGATAAAATCTTTATTGTCTTGTCTTTCAGACATTTTAGAAAAACATATCACATATCCATGTGCCCAGAAATAAACATTATATTGTGCTTAAGTTTCAGATTTATAATTATCACTGTGCTCTTATGTGTCTTGTGTGCGCATGACTATGTCATTCTTTAGGCGCTCTGTCACAGGATGCTTGAAAAAGGCAGTTTGTTTGGTCAAAATGTAAAAAGTTTGGAATATTCTAGTCATTTTTGCAGTGAACAATGTTAAAAATGTCATGTTTTACAGGCCTAAATTATATATAATACTTCTAAATTATGAACCAAATAAATATTCCACAGTAATTTTAAAACTTTCCACTGTTCAATGTATTCTGTATCATTTGCAGTGCAGAATGAATATAGATTATCATACCTCTTCAAATTAAGGGAAGACTGAACACTTAAAACCTCATCTGTTTAGGAGAACATTTAACTCACTTTCACCATCACTCATTTTCACATTTGGACATTTCACCTTGGAAATGCCACAGTACGTGAAATCACATTATTTACATGCATTTGGAAGCACAGTTTAGTCTTGAATCAGTGCATGTTCTCTGTTCTGCACTGAAAAATCAATTCAGAAACTACACATTTTGTAAAAATTAAGTTATGACTGAAATCGGATTTCTTAGATCTGTTCTGTGACAGACGGGTTTGGCATTGACAATGCTCAGATTTACAGAAAACTGAGTGTGCAAATGTTATTTTCCACATATGGCTAGACAATCAAAAACCTTTGAAGCACTTTAGTTTTTTCTAGTTTTTCAGAAAATGGTCATGAAATAAATGTTCAAAGAAACAAAAAGGATAAATGTACACACTAATACTTACAACCTTCTAATTTACTTAAAGAAATCGTTCACCAAAGTAACAATAAAATTGTATCATCATATTTGACAATTTCTGCTGTGCAACACAAAAAAAGGTGTTGGCCAGAATGTTAGCCACAGTGGGGTGAACTTTCCCTTTATTTCTATACGTATAAGTTTGTGTATGCATGTATGACAGCGAGAGAGAAACTGAGCCCAGGAAAGAGCAGCTGTATCTTTATGTTCAATATTTACTCATCACTAGCAAGTGTTAACGCCCCAACCCTTGACGATGCGTTGAAAAGCTTTCAGATGCAAGAGAGATTCTTCTTTTTCAAAATGACATGCTTCTTATTTGGGAAAGAATACCTTGTTTATTGGATTTTCAGCCATTTCATTGAGCTCCATTGGTGAAAATAAAAATGGTATTGAGCAGCAGTGCTTTGCGCATCATATTGTGCTTGATGCAATGTAGGTCAGTGTTCTGCAGAGGCGCAGATAAGACACGAGGAACAAGTGTTGTGTTCTTACAAGCAAATATCTGTCAAAATAGCAATTGACAGATCTACAAGAGTGCTTTTGGCTTGGGACATGTTCCTTCGTCGTCATTAGCATTTTCTGAAGAAGAAAAAAAAGGCCTGAGATTTGGGCCTATCAGCCTTGACTCACTGCAAAGCTGGGCTGGCCCAGGTTGTTATCTGTTCGGTACAGAGGTGCAGCTGCTTAGTGAATGGATTTGATGATTTTTAAAGGGAGATGAGGAGAAAAAGCAGAGAAGAATCAGGTACTAACAAACCAGCCTTTCTGAAACAAGCGTTCAGGATGAATGTGTGTGTGTGCAAATTCTTGCAAATGTTACCTTCTGCCCACAATATGTTTGGAAAAGGCATTAGAGACAAAAAAGCATGAAAAAAATCTTTATTCACTTTCCAGTCTCCTGAGGGCCCACTTGAGCACTGAGGCCAACACCACCATGGTGGACCGACAAGGCAGATGCAAAGAGGAAGGGGAACAAATGTGTTGCTTTAGGTGGGATAAGGAATGCAGCTGGCAAGTGTGCCACCTTTGTCTAAAGCAATCCCAGTGTTGGTTGCTTGCGCACACACACACACACACACACACACACACACACACACACACACACTCATGGAGGAATTCTGGCCTGAGCAGGGCCAAGGGGGCGGGACGGTAGCCTCTGGCCAGAAAGAAATGAAGAGTGACTTCTTTACAGAAGCTTCATATGTGCAAAAACACAATTGTACACACCAGTGTTTTAGAAGCACAATTTAGAAGCAACGTTACGCATGGGGATGGGCATTCATCAATAATTTGGTATTCAAATATTTAAGCTCAGAAAAAACGAATATTCGAATATTCTATTATTTAAATGAAGGTAATTAGTAAGAAAGACATTTTTTTTTGTCATAAAGGTTGCGTCACCATAAAAACAAAACAAGCTTGTAATTATACTGAAAACAAGCTTATATTATGTCCTGTGTTATATATATATATTTAAACAAGCAATGCAGGAAAACAAAAAAAAAAGCTCACGCAAAACGAAGAAAAATAATAATAAATACTGACGCAGTTAACGTACAGGACGAGTATAAACACTCGGCATATAATAGTTATGTTTATATTGTATCTCATGTCCAAAAACATATCCACATGCTCAGTAAACTATACTCAACTATACACACCAGTTTAAATGATGGGATGTCCTTTACCTCAGCTAGCAAAGTCTTTCTCGGATGCAATGTTTGTCGTTTACAGAAGCGTCGCGGGGATCACGTTGCTACGGGGACGCTACTTTCTAAAGAGCTGCACATATACGGGAGTACAACGCTTATCCAGTACATTTAAACAGGGACCAGCTTTCTCACAGTAAGCCACATTCTCACAATAACCTGCTTTTTTGGTGTCCATCTGGACATAATGACAGAAACGTTTGATCACAAATGTGATCAGCTTATGTCCACACTCAACAGTTCAGTTATAAGTGCCAGTTTTAGTTTGTGTGTTCAGGATTTAACATGCATCTCACTGTATATATAGCCAGCAAAGCAAAACTTTGCGAAATTCGAATAGTATTTTTACTATTCGAATAATTATTGCAGAACAAATATTTGAATATTCAAATACTCGTACACATCCCTAGTTATGCAACAAAAGCAAAAATATGACTAAGCAGCCTAGAAAGTGACTGTTTTAGGCTTGGTATGCCATTTTTCACCCTGCTGATCAAGAATGCTATTCTCAACTGTGCCGACTGCTTAACGTGTTCAACTATCTTTTATTCTGTGTGCAGTGGATCTTTATCAGTGGAATTTAACATCGGATTTGGCTGTTGGCTTTTTAGACTAGTCGACTCAAATTTTTGCTTTAAAGTCAATGAAATTAGTTGTTCCGCACATCTCTATTCCCTACTGAATCGAAATTACTCTGTTTAATCAGATACCTTGCTGTCAAAACAGCAGTTATGTTGAATTATGTATGTAGACTTCAAATGAGCCTAGGACCATTAATGCTAGGGTATACTTTGTTTTTCTATGTGCTCTTCCATTTAGCATTAAGCTTTTAAAGGAATACTCTTTTGAATGTGAAGTTTGGTGCATACATGGCACATGCCGATAAAGTGCACAAGTGCATAAATGCATGTCTGGAAAAACAGGGTTGCTTCGGACAGTCTGCTCGTACTGTGCTGATGAGAAATCTGTGTCATGAGCACTGTGTGCGAGATGTTGCGGCACACAGAAAACCGAAAAGGTATGTGAAAATGCTAAATTTGTAAGGTAAATTAAACAAACAAGTCTTGGACAAGGGATTGACGGCTGTAGAGATGTTGTGCACTGTGTTGTGGGCTGAGAATGACAGCTTGAAGCTCAAGATTGATGAATTGGAATTATTTGGAAAATCGTTCATGGAGACAAAACCTAAGACAGTTGGTATACCAGAAGGATTGGAGATCTAAAACCCTGTAATTTTTATGTCATCCTTTTTCATTGATTTCTTGGTGACTATGCTTTTACGAGACCAGTGGAGATTGACCGGGCTCATCATGTTGGTCAAAAACCTCAACCAAATTCATTTCTGAGGCACATGTTGGTTTGCCTGCAACCCTACCAAACTAAGACACTTATTCTAAACCTTAGTCATGAGCAGGGCACTTTGGAGTACAGAGGTGCTACAGTTTGCATCTTCCAAGATCTCTCTGTAGAGGTGGTTAGATGCTGTGATGAGTTTAATGATGTGAAAACTTCTCTCCACAATGCTGAATCGTTCCAGACTCCTCGTTGATTTTTTAAGGCCAGTGTCATGTTTTCCAATCTCCACAGGCAGCGACTAATTTTTTCTAGAGATGCACCGATCGACCGGCTAGGGACCGGAATCAGCCGGTTTTCCGCATGCTCGGCCCGGACCTGTGACCGGCCGGTCAGTCTCACGTCTTTCCGATTCCGAGCCGGTCCGTTTTGTTGCCAGCAGCGCAGGTAATAACGTCACAGCCGCATGTAAACATGACATTGGCGTGGAAGATCTTCACTGAGAGTGAAAAATAGCCAGAACCAGAAGTCAGCAGCCTCTCCTATCTTTCCTTGGTATGAGAAGCGAAAAGACCAAAGGAATTACGAGGAAAATTATGGAATTCATGGCCCTGGATGACCAGCCGTTCTCCATAGTGGAGGACAGAGGGTTCAGAAATCTAATAAATTTCCTCGATACAGAGTAGGTGGTACTTTTCCCACGTCACGTTGCCCGAGTTGTTTAATCTCGTGTCATGTCACACACGCAGCCTGTTACAAGCATACCTGTGAACATTTGGGTACACAAATCCGGGAGGTGAAGGGGGTTGCTGGATGGCAGAGGCAGGCTAAATACATATAAATTGTGCCGTTGTGATTTAATGTGCTGAGTAACTTAATTTTTCCCACCGTGTCCGATATTAAAATCGGTGCGACACACTTTGCAAAAGGCATGGGTATTATCGATATGGCTTCGCCCAGCTGTTGTTAAATTTACACACATATATATATATATATATATATATAATTTTTTTTTTTTTTTTTTTTTTTTTTTTTTTTTTTTTTCGCCAGAGCACCAGCTGAGTCTTCTCCAATCTACCAGCGTTGCTTGATTCAACTTCTCGCGTCTACTGCCTGCGCAGATTTCAACAGAGCAGCTGGGTTTTGGTTGCCAGGTTGAGGTCACAAATTCTTAGAAATGTGTACGGTGCGTCGATTGTGTGAGTAGGATGCGTTTCATGCAAGATCTGGCAACTGGACAACCTTGGAATAATATGTTGATGTGATTATTTATATAACGTGGTTTGGCCCATACAAATTACGGGAGTTTCCCAGGAGAAATAACAAAACGGGAGGGGGGTGGGTGATGGGTGTGAAATACGGGAGACTCCTGGGAAAATGGGGGTGAGTGATGACAGGTATGGTTACAAGCCGATCCTGAAGCAGCAATCAGTTTTACCTCTGATATTTGGTGTCTAACGTAAGCTTAATGTCAATGTTGAGCGTATTGGACACTTAAGTTTTGTTCATAGGCTTGTAATATTTGGAATTGTTTTGTTAGACGAGTAAAAAATAGAAAAAGGTCCATTTATAAAAATAGTGGAAAATGACATCTGTTTTGTTATATAAAGCAACTCATTTGCAGTTAATTGTTATTTCTACCTCTTTCCAGTCACAGAGCACTTTATATATCAGAAGTCAGAGAAGATCCTGTAACTTTCTTTGGGGGAAATTGTAATGTTTAATAATAAAATTTTGCATTGAAGAACGGTAGATTTTGTTTGTATATGCGGTCAATAGTTCTTAGAAAGAAAATCGGAAAAAAAAAAAAAACGGCATCAGCAGGTCACACTTGGAGAAAAAAAAAAAAAAAAAAAATATCGGAATCGGCCAAGAAAATTGCAATCGGCGCATCTCTAATTTTTTCACAACATCCATTGCGCCTTCTATGAGCTAGGACTAACGGGCATAAATTCTCAGTACACCGTAGACTGCTGAAACACTATTCATTGATTCATCTTGTTCCCGTTCACGGAGAGCTGCCGAAAGGGCAGATGAGTAAGTCAGCTTACTACTTTTTTTTGGGTTAAATTTCTTCATTACCTAGCTGTAATTCATTATGAAGTTAGGTTTGTTCTGAGTTTACGATGCTGTGTCTGTTCTGGACATAATGTGAGAGAATAGGGTTGAACGGTGTGTTTGTTTTTGTGCGTTATTTGATACTCTCTATTCAAGTTTTTGTTTTTCTCATGCTCTCATTTTAAAACTTTCGTATTTCATTTTCAACATTGAGAAATCCATGCTTGCTCACAATGCTTAGCATACATGGTGGGAGGGGGGGGGGGGGGATAGGGTTAAACTAAATAGCTGGAATGTTAAAGGCTTAAAAAATAGTGTACAGTGTGTCCTCATTTATATAATCTTAAAGCCAACATATGCTTTTTGCAAGAACCTCATCTTAAAAACTCCGGTCATAAACATTTGAGGCCATGGGTGGGACAGGTGTTTCACTCAAGTTTTAATTGTAAAGCTAGAGGCACATACATTTTAATCAATAAAGACACTTTGAGGAGTTCCTCCAACATTATTGCAGACCCTAACAGCAGGTATGTGATTGTCTTAGGCCCCCTTTATTGTAAATAAGTAGCTTTGGTTAGCGTTTATGCACCTAACTATGATGATCTAGGCTTTGTAAAGAAACATTTTTCTTTTCTTCCTGACCTTAATTGTTATCAGTTGATCATGGGAGGTGACTTAAATTGTGTTTTGAACCCAGATCATGATAGGTCTTCTCCTATAATTATTAAACAGTCTCAGTCCTCTAAAGAAATTATTTATTTTTTGGACCTAAATGGAGCGACTGATATTTGGCGCCTTTTGAACCCTGTTCGAAAGCTTTTTATTTTTTTTCTCTAGTCTGTTATACTTATTCATGCACATATATATATACATACACAGACACACACACACACACACACACACACACACACATACACATACACATACACATACATACATACATACATACACACATACACACACACATACATACATACATACATACATATATATTATAGATAGTAAACTTATTCCTTTAGTACAATCTTCCTTCTACAATAGTACAATAGTTATTTCTGATCATTCCACATTAATTCTTGAGATGGCCTTCCCTGGTCGTCATACCCCTTCCTGTGTTTGGAGACTAGACCCATTACTTTTACCAGATAATCATTTTGTAGAATTTGTCTCTGAAAGGATTTCCACTTTGCTTAATATTAATTCTATTTAAGAGGTTTCTGCATCAACCCTTTGGGAAGCGCTAAAGCATATTTGTGCGGGGAAATAATTTTTCGTTCATCTTATATTAGTAAGTTGCATAATGAAAAGCTCTGTAAACTCTCTTAACAGATTAGTAAACTGGACCAGAACTATTCAAATTTTCAGACTCCATCATTATACAATGAAAGAGTTCTCTTGCAGGCAGAATATAATCTCTCCACCAACCATCCAGAGCAGCTATTGCTTAAATCAACACCGTTTTTTATGAGTTTGGGGACATGCCAGGCAAAGCACTTGCTCTGTAACTCAGACTTCATACTGCAAAAAAATGTATCACTCAAGTAGTGTTGCAGCGGTATACAGGTTTCACAGTATACCACGGTATGAAAATTGACGGTTATCATAACATGTACATTTGCTTATCTATGGTATTGAGAAAAAAAATGCCACACACACACACACACACACACACACACACACACACACACACACACACACACACACACACAGCGGAGAAAATGTCAGAGAGAAGCGAGGCAGTCTAACATAAGTGAGTGTGTGTGGGAGTTAAAGCAGTGTTTCTCAACTGGTGGGTCGCAGGTCTATTCGGACTGGGTCGTGGACAGCAGGGAAAGAACAATGCCATGGTTCTCCCATTGAAGATATTTCAGAGGCCGTCCAAGTGATGGCCTATTTAGGACTGCCAAGGCAGATATAATGATAATCTCGCAATTAGCTAAATGCTTCTCATCTGCACTTTGAACGAGTGTAACAGAACCAGCTCGCAATCATGATCTACTCTTCTCTCTGGCATGCAGGTGCAACAACCGGGCTTTCCTCGATATTGTGGAGTGCAGACCTCAAAACTGAAGTGCCCAGATTTAATTCTAGTGAGATTTTTCTAGTTTAAAGCGTTATGGAGGAAGTCAAGTCAAAACTCTCAAACAGTAGGCAGCCCTGCCATACCAAACAGCACGGAGGAGGAAAAGATTTTACATGAGTAAAAGTAATTGTTATATTTTCACACAATGTTATAGTTTCATATGAAATAATCTAAAGGTAGAATCTATTATTGACCTTTATGACTCCTTTAAGGGTCATTGTAACTGAAAATAATAATTGTGTAATACCGCATACCATGATATTTTCTGAGACCGTTATCGTACCGTGAAAATCTCATACTGTTGCAACCCTATACTCAAGTCAAAAAATTACTACATCAGACCACTAGGCAATAAACAATCAATTTAAACTTTTTTCTTCTTTGTATCAGATAGTCAGGCTCCCTCAAAGATCCTGATTTTAACAATAGATTTTCTTTTTTTCTAGATATCCCTCAAATTAATGACATCTCAAAAGCCAAACTGGATGAACCTATTTGTTTAACCAAAATCATGCAAGCTATCATGCAGATGCAGAGTGGAAAATCCCCAGGTCTAGATGGATTCCCTGTAGGGTTCTATAAAAAGTTGTTCTCAGGTCTCCAAACTGCTTGTTTCAGTTTTTGAATAATCATTGATTTGGTAATCTTCCACCTATAATGGGTCAGGCCTCGATTGATCCTCTTTTAAAAAGTGAAAAAGATCCTACAGACTGTGGGTCCTATCGCCCAATTTCCTTCCTCAATGTAGATGTGAAGATTCTAGCTAAAGTCCTATCTTTAAGGTTAGAAACTGTTTTTTTAACCTCAGGAGGCTTTTATATTCTTCTCACTTGGTGTCTGTTAAAACAAATGGCACAAGATCTGATTATTACCCTCTTTATCGTGGCAACAAGCAGGAATGTCCCCTGTCCCCCCTTTTGTTTGACAAAGCCATTGAACCTCTTGTATATCCCTATATTATACACGGATGATATTGTCATTCATCACGGATCCGGTAGCCTGTCTTCCCCGGGTTTTAAATATTTTAGACCAATTCAGTATTTTTTCAGGTTACAAATTAAAATTTGCACAAGAGTGAGTTTCTTCCGACAACAATTTCCCCCATTTAAACTAGCCTCAAGCAGGTTTCGATATCTTGGAGTTATTGTGACACAAAAACATGTTGATCTCTTCAAGCATAATATTATTCCTTGTTTAGATAAAACTAAGCAAGACACTTTCAGGTGGACCTCACTCCCACTTTCACTTGTTGGTAGAATTAATGCCATAAAAATGAATGCCCTTCCCAAATTTCTATTTTTACATAAAAGTTTTCCAGTATTTATACCCAAAACATTCTTCAAGACTTTAGATCATCTGGCATCTGGTATCTGATTTCCTTTGGAACAAAGGCCTTGTTAGAATTCAGAAAGTATTTCTACAACAACCTAAGAGAATAGGCAGTTTGCACTCCCAAACTTTTTGGTCTACTACTAGGCAGCCAATATTAATGGTATATTGAAGCCAGTCACATTATGGACTCTGTCAGTGGGTTAATGTCTCTTGTAGGCATGTCTCCCTGCATGTATTGGTATATTCTCCACTACCACTGACAATTTCTCACCATTCTTCTAAGCCTTTGGTATTACATTCTTTGAAAATTTGGTCACAATTTAGAAAGAATTTTAGCTTTCAGACAACATCAAGCATGTCTCCTATTTATAAAAACCCTTCCTTTTTACCCACTATGACGGATGGAGTGTTTGCCTGGTGCTTCAGAAATGGCATTATAAATATTAATGATCTTTATCATGACAGTACATTTGCTTTTTTTCATATTTATCGGAAAAATGCAACCTTCCAAAAACTTAATTCTTTCAATATCTTCAGGCTCGGGAATTAGTAAAAAAAAAAAAAAAAATCCTAATTTCCCTAAGATGCCACTTAAGCAAGAAATTGATAGGCTATTGGAAGTTAGTGTCCATCAAAGGGGCAGTCTCCCATTTTTACAGCATAATTTCTTAAATTATAGCATTGTCAGCATGTGCACCTCTTTCTAAAATAAAAGAAGAATTGGGAGTCGGATCTTAATAATATTTTTCAGATGAGGAATGGCTCTCTGTCTTATACATTCCTCTATTTGTGCCCGTCATTTATTAATACAGTTTAAATTATTACATTGAATCTATTGGTCAAAGACAAAACCGATCAATTTAAACCCTGATCTAGATCCTATACATTTGGCAGATGACATCAAACTCCAGCCACTTTAATTCATACTTTTGGCATTGCAGAGTACTGAACACTTTTTGGATGCCATTTTCTGATATAATTAATTTAACTGTTGAATCTTGTCCTTTAGTGGCATTATTTGACCTTTCTCCCAAAAACATACCTTTGTCTTTGCTGCAATGAAACGCTATGGCCTTCTGCTTGATACTTGCTAAAAGGCTTATCCAGCTGAATTGGGAAAAGCCTTCCTTCACCCCATTACTTAGAGTGGGTCCATGACTTGATTCATGACTTGGTTCTTCCAAATTGAAAAGATAGATTCACTATGCTTGGCAACACTGATTTAGAATAATATTTTTTTTAGCATTTGGCAACCATTTTCATTTTACTTTAGGAACAGCTAAATTAAATATACATATTTAATTACCCATAACTCCCTAATTACATGAACCTTGGTGCCCCTATCAGTCACCCCTGTCTTACTGATTAATGGCGAGCATTTTTTTTTTTTTTTTTAACTAATATTGTCAGTTGAAAAGGTATATTTGAATAGATACAGTATCTAAAATTTTTGTTTTATTAATTTTTTATGTATTTATTTTGATTATTGTAATTACCATTGCATTTATTGAACTTTATATTTAATATTTGTATTTTCGGTCTGTCTTGTTGCAAACACTTATCTTCCAGTGGCATTCTGTCTGTGAAAGTAAGCAATATCTCTGTTGTTTTTTGTTTTTGGAAAAGTAACAATAAAGAGTTTTGTTGTAATGAATAATAGTTTAAGAAAAAACATAATACATTATTAATTAAAATAGTTTTATTATTAAGTTGTTGGACCTAATTTAGGGGTTGAAGTGATTGACACTCAATGCAAAAACAAAATCCTGTAGGAAACCATGTCTGCCAGGGCCTGTGTCAAGCATGTAAAGCGTTTCTCAGCAAGAGACAAAAGTATTTCAGTTGAGACCTGATGAGCAACACAGGGGGCAAAGTGGTAATTTGAAAGTCATAGAACTCATTTTAAATAGAGCTAAGTGAAGTTGTTTTAAAACTCATGCATGTGTTATTGACTGGCCTGGGCCACTGTAAAGACACTCATGCGGCTAATCGAAACCTATTTCATTTGAAAACTAGAGATGAACGCAGGTGCTTTATAAATGTATTCATTTTATGACATTTCTCCCCATAATTCCATTCTATTACTGTTCTTCATTTTGCCTGTCTATTGAGTGGGTTTACAAACTAAAAATTAAACTATTGTTAAGCGAACAGAAAGCTGTTCGCCGTTTCAGGGGATAATAATCAAATATCACTCCACTGTAATCACTGTTAAACTGCTTAACCCTAAATTGAACAAAACTGAAACCCAATGACAAAAGCACTCATAAAATATTTAAAACTTCCTGAAATCAAATCAAAACTTCTTCACAAGGAAGGGTAAATTTCAGTTTTATTTGCTTACTGATGTTTAAAATTAAGCTAGAGTAAACGAGCATCAACTAAAGAGCTGGTGGCCGATTAACACAATAATCAAGCTTAATTTTGGGCATTTCTTCAAACTTAAAACACTCTTTACGCACTCAGTTGTTTATTTCATTTGTCATAAACTTAAACACTTTATGTACTCATAATTTTATTTATTTGTCAAACTAGTATGTAGCATAAATTGATACACTTGTATTAAAGAAGAATTCTCATGTTTTCTAATGTTCCAACAAAATGTCATTTTCATGACATAACAAATTAGGCTAGGTATGGTGTTTAATAAAGTGATGTGGAAGATATGACATTATACTATATGACATTATAGATACGACATTAACTAAAATAAAATATTTAAACAACACGCATTTGAATGGTTTAAGATTATTGCACACTGTTTAATTATAATACTTTTAAAAACGCAATGCAATGGCTTGCTGCATTTGAAGCACAATGACTAGATTTTACAGGGAGAGAGGAAGGACAGACCATGTGAAACACCTGCACAGGATTGTTACATCCGTATATCACACCTGCGGGACAGGTGCATGATAGCAACAACAACTGCCCGAGTTACACTAGGAACGCACAATCCCGCCATCAGTGTTCAATCTGTCCGCAATAGACTGAGAGAGGCTGGACTATGGGCTTGTAGGCCTGTTGTCAGGCAGGTACTTATCAGACATCACTGGCAACAATGTCGCCTATGGACACAAACCAACCCTCACAGGACGAGACAGGACTGGCAAAAAGTGCTCATCACTGACAAGTCGCGGTTTTGTTTCACCAGGGGTGATGGTCCGAATCGCGTTACACCGAGGCCTGTACTCTGGAGTGGGATCGATTTGGAGGTGGCGGGTCCATCATGGTCTGGGGCGGTGTGTCACAGCATCATCGGACTGAGTTTGTTGTCATTGCAGGCAATCTCAAAGCTGTGTGTTACAGGGAAGACATCCCCCTCCCTCATGTGGTACACTTCCTGCAGGCTCATCCTAACATGACCCTCCAGCATGACAATGGCACCAGCCATACTGCTTGTTCTGTGCGTGATTTCCTGCAAGACAGGAATGCCAGTGTTCTGCCATAGCCAGCAAAGAGCCCAGATCTCAATCCCATTGAGCACGTCTGGGGCCTATTGGATCGGAGGGTGAGGGCTATTCCCCCCAGAAATGTTCGGGAACTTGCGAGTGCCTTCGTTCAAGAGTGTAGTAACATCTCACAGCACGAACTGGCAAATCTGGTGCAGTCCATGAGGAGGAGATGCACTGCAGTACTTAATGTAGCTGGTGGCCACTCCAGATACTGACTGTTACTTTTCAGGGACACATTATTATTTCTGTTAGTCACATGTCTGTGAAACTTGTTCAGTTTATGTCTTAGCTGTTGAATTTTAGTATGCTCATAAAAATATTTACACACGTATGTTGAAAATTAAAAAGCAGTGATATCATCTTCTTGTAATTTATTTGTGATGTTGTTTCTGACATTTGTTGTATTTTATGTATTTGTTAATTGTGGTATGTGTTATAATACATGCATTTATAATTTAATAAAAATGCAATTATTATTACTAATAAATAATACATATTAATCACCAAATATAATCTTATATCTATGTTATATTATGTTACAATATTAATATTGATGTTATTAACATTATTATTAATATTGTGATGGTGGATTTTCACTAAAAGTTTGTGTCTAAAACACAAATCTAGATATAAAAGGGATCTGAAAAGTAGTTAAATTTGACAAGAACCGATCTCAAGATAAATGTTCCCACTGTTTCGTTTAAATGTTATTTTCATGTAAGACACAAACTGAATTAAATAAAAGCAGTTTTTTATATCCTAAATGTTGATATATATATATATATATATATATGTTGGTTTTAATAAAAAAAATAATCTTTAGTTGAAGAAACACCCTTTTATATTGCAGGTGTTTTTTTGTTTTTTTTTTGTCTTGAGCCTGGGTGGGAAATGTTTTTTTGGCCTGTGTTGAGGTCTGGCAGATGCTGCTCATCCAAAAGTCTCCTGACTATGCCAAAAATATCAGACAGGAAATTTGGGAGGGCAATCAATTATTTAAAACAACAAGCGACAGTTTATATACTTCTGAGACTCAGAAGTGCATCTCTGTGTTAGCTTTGCAGGCAAAGCCCAGAGCCATCTGACTTTGCTCAAAGTGGCGAGTAAAAACAACTAACTCTCCTTGCCACGTTTAGCTTGGTGTGAGCCCCTTCAAGCGGGTACTGACTTCTGCACTGAGACAATATAAAATAAACACCTTCAAGCCGGTCTATTAGACAACACTTAAAATCATTCCTCCTCTTCTTTTTCTTCTTTTTTTGAAAGGGTGGCGTCTTAATTACTTCCTTGTTGGAGTGAGCTCGAACGTTAACGAGGGATGCTCCTTTCTGTCTGCGGCGAGCGCGTGTAGAGTTTATTCATATAATCAGCTAGCTGTCAGAGACTGGATTAGCCCCTCCACAGCAAGTGAAGTGTTTAACATGGCACACACGATGGGTTCAAACAAGCTCTCTCCCTGGCTTCTCTGCACAAACACTCATTGTCATTAATTTGATTTGCTTCTCCCCCCTTTGAAAGCTCTCCATTTCGACGCTCAACGGTCTCTCCATTTAAAATGATTGTGCTCGCTGCTAGGAATAAACAGTTAAAAAAAAAAAGTGTCAAATTAAGATGAAGAATTGTAAAATGTTTCCAGTTAGAAGCGAATTGATTATGGGGGCCCCTGGTCCTGCAGGATTACCTGCGATGTATCCTTATATGTTGGGATGCCTCACCCTCCTCGTTCCGTACCTCTCTCCGGGGGCCCTGTGAAGCAGCTTGCATCCACCTCTGCCAAAAGAGTTTATTAGAGCAAATGGTATTGTAAGCCCTATGGAAGGCATACCTTATGTGAATATTTAAAAGATATTAAGAAGATTGTGGGTCCCAGAACCCAGGTGTGTCGCGTAATAGTCATTGTCTTGTGTGTGTGTGTGTGCGTGCATGCGTGCGTACAGATGAAACGGGGAATGGTGCCAACGAGAGAGGGTAGAGAGCACCCCAGACGGCTCTGCAATATACACCCAAATGGAGAGATACCTAGAACATTTTTGTTTTGTTGAGTAACAAGTTAGTACTAAAATAAAAAATATGTAATGATACCAGTGTTTCTACAATACCGGTAATTCCTTAATTCGTTACTTTACTGACACACAACTGCTTCCTTCCATGCTTATTTGAGCATGACTGCCTTTACATTGAAATATGCAAATTAAATTTAAATTAAAATAGTGATATGTCCTAGTGTGATTATTAAACTGCAAAAGGCTGCAATCTTAGTCTGCATTTGAGCCTTGTGCTTTAAATGATTGTGTGAAGTAGATCGCTCTATACTGGAAACTCCACAGTCTATGAGAATCATTTGCGTTGTATGAGAGATGACAGAGCAGAGCACCAAATCACAGTGAAGCGCAGGCACCATTCATTTTACATGTAGACTATATATTTACATAATTAAATCACAGCATTTGCTTTATTGATCACACTGGGCCATGTAATGAACTGTTTATCTGGAGAAGTTAAACTTCTGTCAAAAACGCACAACAAAATAAAAGCATGATTCATAATATAAGCTAGATGACTGAAATTTAAGAAATTGCAACAGAAATATATCAGGCTACAACTGTACATTAAAATGCAATCCTCACTGTAGGAATATCATTATTATTATCAGTAGTATTAATAAATTCTGATTGTAATAATAATAATACAACTAAGTAATGTATCACAAGCAAGAGTGCTTTTGTACCGAATAAAGGTTTGTTAAAAAATGCAAAGGTATGTTGGAAAGTAATTGTTCTATATTTTACTTGTTAAAGTTTTAATAATTAATTTGATTAGACTCCATTTTGATAATGAAATTAAACTTTAAAAAGTAGGAATTCTGAATTTAAAAAAAATACAAATAAAAAGGAAAAAAGTAGAGCCCTGCTTAAAATAAAACATGCATATCTATTAATGTATTATTTTCATTGAAATTGTACTTTAAATAGTCTAAAGGAGTGTGTTCAATAGCACATTACCATATTAGCACTTTTTTGTTGCGGAATCGAAATTTGTATAGAGAACCGTTAAATTTTACTGGTACAGATTACTGAAATTCTGGTACCGTGACAACACTACTCTTGTCATTTCAAACATGTATGACCAGGACTGGAAATGGGGGGGGACATGAGTGGACTGGGAATGAGGAGTGAATTTCAAAAAGGGGGGGTGGAGTTTGACTTTGCCCTCCTAGGCTAAGGTGCCCCTCTTGAGAAAGCTTTTTCATATGCATATATATTTGACATCAAAGCGATTTATATAAGATAAGTACATGATTAATCCTTATATATATATATATATATATATATATATATATATATACACATACATACACACACTCACCTAAAGGATTATTAGAAACACCTGTTCAATTTCTCATTAATGCAATTATCTAATCAACCAATCACATGGCAGTTGCTTCAATGCATTTAGTGGTGTGGTCCTGGTCAAGACAATTTCCTGAACACCAAACTGAATGTCAGAATGGGAAAGAAAGGTGATTTAAGCAATTTTGAGCGTGGCATGGTTGTTGGTGCCAGACGGGCCGGTCTGAGTATTTCACAATCTGCTCAGTTACTGTGATTTTCACGCACAACCATTTCTAGGGTTTACAAAGAATGGTGTGAAAAGGGAAAAACATCCAGTATGCGGCAGTCCTGTGGGCGAAAATGCCTTGTTGATGCTAGAGGTCAGAGGAGAATGGGCCGACTGATTCAAGCTGATAGAAGAGCAACTTTGACTGAAATAACCACTCGTTACAACCGAGGTATGCAGCAAAGCATTTGTGAAGCCACAACATGCACAACCTTGAGGCGGATGGGCTACAACAGCCGAAGACCCCACCGGGTACCACTCATCTCCACTACAAATAGGAAAAAGACGCTACAATTTGCAAGAGCTCACCAAAATTGGACAGTTGAAGACTGGAAAAATGTTGCCTGGTCTGATGAGTCTCGATTTCTGTTGAGACATTCAGATGGTAGAGTCAGAATTTGGCGTAAACAGAATGAGAACATGGATCCATCATGCCTTGTTACCACTGTGCAGGCTGGTGGTGGTGGTGTAATGGTGTGGGGGATGTTTTCTTGGCACACTTTAGGCCCCTTAGTGCCAATTGGGCATCGTTTAAATGCCACGGCCTACCTGAGCAGTGTTTCTGACCATGTCCATCCCTTTATGGCCACCATGTACCCATCCTCTGATGGCTACTTCCAGCAGGATAATGCACCATGTCACAAAGCTCGAATCATTTCAAATTGGTTTCTTGAACATGACAATGAGTTCACTGTACTAAAATGGCCCCCCGCAGTCACCAGATCTCAACCCAATAGAGCATCTTTGGGATGTGGTGGAACGGGAGCTTTGTGCCCTGGATGTGCATCCCACAAATCTCCATCAACTGCAAGATGCTATCCTATCAATATGGGCCAACATTTCTAAAGAATGCTTTCAGCACCTTGTTGAATCAATGCCACATAGAATTAAGGCAGTTCTGAAGGCGAAAGGGGGTCAAACACAGTATTAGTATGGTGTTCCTAATAATCCTTTAGGTGAGTGTATATATATATATATATATATATATATATATATATATATATATATATATATATATATATATATATATATATATATATATAATGTTGTTATTTAAACATAAATGCAGGATGTTCAATTATAACAATTGCTGCACAGCTAAATCACAAAGTTATAGTATAAATGATAGATGAATGATAAAGTGAGCCCTTGAACAGTCTTTGAATCACCCCTAGAGAATCTCAGCCATTTCCAGCACTGCGTCATACACATATGACTGTCTATCAAACACCTTGTTCTGATAAAAAAAAAACAATTTATAAAGAAAAAAGTTCATGTGTAACTTTTCATTATTCAAAAAAGTGTACAGGTTTCATTTCACAGGCACAAATGTTTTACTAGTTTTAAAATGGGGCATGACCAAAACCACTACATTAAACCAAATGTGTTCTTAGCTAGCTATAAACATGTTGACTTTGCACACTTGCAAGGTTCTCTTCAAACTGTTGTTCCGCCATGACAGTAGTTAACGTGAAAGAGAATCCTGGCCATTGAATGAGCCATTTTATGCTAATGCACACTTTGGCAGATTTTCCCGCAACACTGATAATGCAATGCATTCTTATATAGCTAGAACTGTTTGCAGTCACATACTTGTGCATGGTATATTTTAAGCCTTATCGGTAATTAAGTGCACACATGCAAAAGCTGCAATTCTACTACCTGCAAATTTCAATGGCTAAGGACAACCTCTGAATGAATCATATCATTGCCATTCTCTGCAAATCAATGAGGGGTGGGAGGCTTTTTGTGTCTAAAATACTGAGTGTCTGCGTACTGTACCATATCAACATCTTATCCTCATTATGCAAAAACATTATTCCATGTGCAACACCTGCGGAATAAATTTGCCATTCAGATTTGCTAGGGTTGATCAAACAATTTCGAAACTGTCATTATTTCTACTTCAAACACACGGGTGAAAATGACTAGTTTTCCCTAGATTTACAGAATCATGAATTCAACTGGAAGTAAAATTCATTTTGTCGGTTTAATTTTCTTCATTTTCCCCTCCAAAAAAGCCACCCACATTAGCAAAATCACACCTGAACAAATCCATATTCGACATTCCCTGATTGAGGTGCTCAAATGAGTTTTAAAACAAAGAGACACACATTTAATGCGCCCCAGGGAACACAATACTTATCTAGGGTGTCATTGTTTCACTTCTTTTAACAGAGACTAAAGATCATCGTGAGAGCTTGACAAAACCAGGAGGGCACAACCGTCTATTGTATTCAACCATCTGGAAGACGGGAACCACTACGCCAACCTTGCACTCAAAAGCTAGATAAAAAGAAATGAGAGCTAATGAATTAAACCTCCCCAGATATAATTCTGTAATACCGATAATCAGGCAATTCCAAGCCCATGAATATACATGCCTGGCATCTGCTTAAATCCTGTTGGTGGTCAATATTCTTGGAGCTCTGCCAGCATGGGTACATTCGTGCTTCATTCCTCTGCGCTTTAATGTTATCAGGTAACACACACTGGCATTAAATCCACAACATAATAAAAGCCCTTTCTGGAAGCCTTCACAGCAGACAATGTGGCTCTCGCCGAAAACCCTTTAAGTGTTCCTGTTTAATGTCATTACGGAAGCACGAAGTACACAGGCTTGTCGAAGCTCGGCTTGAAAAGGGAAACCCTACACAAGACCTCAAGGTACATTTGCTAAGACGAAAGACAAAATGAAAGGAAGCGAACAGAGCAAACAAACGAGTCGGTTTTTTTTACGATGGGGAGATGATGGCAAAGCAACAACTCTAGCCATCTCTGCTGACAGCTTTTAAAGCGAGAGATTTGCGCACATTAGTCACACATTTTAGGGAGAGAGTCCTTTATGAAGTACATTGATTGGGATTACAGTTCTATCTTTTTCCTGTCTTCATTTTGCTCTGAGACCTGTCGCTGATTTCAGGGCTGCCAAGCGGTTTCCTCAAAATAAAAGAAATGGGGGCTTTTGTGGTTTGTTTTATAAAATGCAAATGCAGTTGAGCATTAGGTAGAATAATCCACGATTAATATTTTAATGATTCTAATAAGGGCATGATGCTGAAGTTGTGTTGTTTATTAGGTTATTAATATATTCATTTGCACGTCTTTAACAGGAAATAAACCACACATATTATCAGGAATACATGCTGATGGGTCTGTACAGTGAGGATTTAAATAAAATTAGTTTCATTGTGATTAATACAAAACATATCTCGACAAATCCATTAATAAAGCAAAAGCATCCCATTACATACCAAACCTCTTCAAAACCATAATGACTTGGTATTGAATATTAAAT
The DNA here is from genome assembly GCA_032164185.1 of Moxostoma hubbsi. NCBI lineage: Eukaryota > Metazoa > Chordata > Actinopteri > Cypriniformes > Catostomidae > Moxostoma > Moxostoma hubbsi. The sequence continues at coordinate 41,470,993 of JAVLUX010000015.1, forward strand.
ATATTTGTCCATTTGATGGATTTTAAGACTAATAAATAAACTGAAATAATCGTAATTTTAATAAAAAGACAAAACTAAAGATAAAAAAGTAATAATGTGTGATGAGAATGGCCACTCGGACGGACTTTAAATAATCTGAAAATAGGTCAAACTAATTATGTTTCTAATTACTAGAATAATTATCACTACTCTCATTATAATGAATTTTAAAGGGATGGTTCAATCAAAAATGAAAATTCTTTCACTGTTTTTTTCCAACCTCATATTGCTCAAAACCTCAGTCCCCATTCACTTTTAAATCACTTTTAGATTTCACCTTGTGTGTTCAACAGAAGACAGACAGCCATACAGGTTTGGAACAATTTAAGGATTATGAAATATTTGGGGTGAACTGACCAATCAATCTGGGACAAATTTCCTTGACAGCTTTTTTATTTTTTTACCAAAACGACAGTTTCCACAAAGTGGAGCTGCAGCCTGAATTATTCATATTAGCGGTCAATCCAGTTTCAGAAAAAACATTTAAATAAATGACAGGAATACTGTCCTGCTCATTTTTATTTTCCATAATTTCTTGATCCTTAATTTTCTAAGGATGGAGGCTGACTTCAGTGGATGTTGGATATCAACAGTGTTACTGCAAGGCAGGCTCCTATTTATGCAAGAAATGCCTAGAGGCTAATATTAGAATCATAAACTAAAGATTTGTCTTTTATTCCCTATGAACCATTCAACATAGGAGCGGATTAAATTGTGGATGAAATACTATATAGACAGAATTCCCTCAGGACTGGTTCCCTCTCTCTCTGGCATTCTCTCGAAGGGGAAAGAAAGAGACAGCACCTTTGTGTTGAAAGAGAGGACGACGAGGAGGATTTCATTTCTGCCCTCTGGGAATAACACACACATGATCTCAAGAGTTTGAATGAATCTATCTAGCTCTGACTTCCAATGAAAAGATCAAATAAGTAAGTAGGGAGAAAAAAACAGACAAATGATCAATGTGTATCAGCAGAGGCAGCTCCTTCTATAAAACTTACCTGGAACAGCAATTGAGGATTTAGAGCTCTAGGGAGTTATAATGGTCTCTTAGTTCTCCAACAATCAACAAGCCAATAAGTGAGGTTAACTAGATTATCAAGCATTTGTTTTAATATTTTTTGCGTCAGTGCTTTAATTAGTGCACTCAGAGTGTGCTATAGCTGGAAAACCTTTTGGCAAAAGTTAAATCTTTAAAATCATCGATTACAGTCAAATACATTCAGACAGATGTACTTGGCTGCTGCTTCACATCTCACTTTTTGTGGTTTTTTTTTTTTTTTTTTGAGCCAGACACAAGCATTATACACTTTGTACATGTAACATGTAAAGTAAAAAATAGTATCACTTCTAAAAATGTATTTAAAAAAAAAATATCCCAAGGCTATGAGCGTTAACAAAAACAATCCCAAAATGATATAATATTTTCTACAAAAAAAAAAAAAAAAAAAAAGTAACCTGAAACTATAAATGTTCACTACAATATGAAAGACAACTAATTAGAATCATAGAGGAAATTTTTTTTTGTATTTATGATCAGATTTAAATAATTTCTCAAGCCTGATTTCTTGGTGTTTGTATTCCATCAAATGAGAAAAAAAAAAATGGAAAAAAAATGAGTAGTAAATTGGTAGTAAAATGTGCTTGAGTGTCCTTAAAATAATGTCACGATAAAGCAAAACCTCAATGGTCCAAAATGTAGTCTTAATTTTCTTTACACAAAATATACATTCATATTTTCTTTTTATTGATTTGAGGCCAAATATGACCAGGACAATTCCTTAACAGGTTTCATGAGAGTCACAAAATATTTTGTGACGTTTTAACGGATAAAATCTAAAACTAAATAAAAACTAAAAATAGCCATATTCAACTAACTAAAACTAAGCTGAAAAATAAATAAAAAATAATGAAATTTTCAAACTACAGTATAGTTACCCTGGCTCCATCTAGAATACATCTAATGTAAATGCTAGCTAAGAAGCCTGTCCAGTCAAGGTCAGTTGCACTAGCCTAATTATACAGGGTCGACAAGTCATTTAGGGAACCCACTGATTGTTGATTTTGAAAATATATGTAGTTTTGCACATCCCTAAAAGCTACTCACCAACCTTAAGCACTAATAAGTTGGAAAGTTTAAGCATTATAGTTCTATTAAGCTCATTCTGTTTAGCAGAGACTTATTAGCATTCTAATAAACAGCCAAAAAAACACCCCACTAAAAAACTTTTCTCTGACAAAAATTGAAAAACTGTGGGGGCTTCTGTTAATATAATTCTTCATATTGTTCAGTAGTCGTGACATCTAGAGGGAATTTGTGATTATGAAAGTCTACAGATAACCTGCTGGGTTTTGGCAAAACATCCAATAAACCACATGGACAATAAAATACAATTACTGCTCTATAATACAATAAATAAGCACTGCAGACCTTCATTCAGGCACAATATACCTGGAAATAAGAGACAAGATGAAGTTCTTTAAAATAGGTGATTGCAGACTGAAAGACTTCAATAATCCACTCTTATTCGCCCGAGTACAGAGGGGAAACCAGTCGGGTACGAGACAGTATGAAGGGATCAGAGAAAAATGAGCGACTGTATTGACATACGAATTTCCGCACTAAGTCGTGTGCAACTGTTCGGTTCATGTGTCAACAGTGTTCATTCCACTTAGTCCTTGCACTCACAACGCTTATCTCGCTTATGATCTCATTTCAACAGTCTGGCCACGTTCCCCAAGAGTCAAGCTGTCACCTAGTGCATCCAATTTAATGATGCAGGAATGAAACTGTAGAAACTGAGATCATTTTGCCTAATAGCCTTGAGACTGGCCTTTAGTGCACCAGTAACTAGAGGTAAACGGATTATCGGTTCAACTGATATTTTTAACTTACATTTACATTTCCCCACATAATCAGTTATTTGTTCTTTATTATCACATTTATTGACAAAGATGAACTTGCATAGTAGAAGGCAAACTGTGCTTTAGATTCCCAAGGTCCTAGGAGCAAATTCACTAAATAGTTGCACAAATTTTGCGGGTGGCACTTCAGCACTAAAACCTGCATCTTATTAACTAACCACCCGCAATCTATAGTTTAAGTAGGCGCAAAGAAATTGCGCAGTGTCTTGGGTATTTAAATTAAGTTATTGTCATTCCTTTCCATGCAAACATTGTTCCTTTCTATGTAAATTAGGATTATTATAGATTGCGATTCATTCACAAAAATTGCCTTCTTCAGTTTACATCATGCCATTTATCCAGATGAAAGAAGGCACCAGCCGTTATTCCTTCTTAATGAATTCTCCCAGTTAAATTAAATAAGGAAAGAGACTCAAAACCTTTTTTGCCATTAAAATTAGTTAAATTAGAAAAGTTGGTGATTAATTTTTTTTAAACAATAATTAATATTTAAATAATAATAAATTAAAAACTTAACGTAATTTGGTTAAATAACAGCTATCCTTGCCGGGGCTTCTTATCACAATACTCTCTGAGTTTTCCATTCAACCTTCCGCATACCATTCTGAAGAGTCAAAGGTGGCATTCGTTATCACCCTCTTCACTGGCAGAGCACGGGACTGGGCCATGTTGGCCTGGGAGAGCCAATTACCCTATTGTGCATCGTTCTTCACCTTCACTGCAGAGCTCAGGAAGGTTTTCGAATGCACCACCTACGGCAGAGAAGCGGCTCGCTTGTTGGTAGATTTACAGCAGGGTTCTATGTCAGTCTCGGATTTCTCTATTGAATTTCACACTCTCGCGACCTCTTGCTGGAGGACCGAGCAAGCACTCTGGGATCTGAGACTGTTCTTGGTGATATATAATCCCTTGAACTGCCCGAGGACATTTGAAGAGCTTATCAACCTGGCCGTAAGAGTTGACAACCGCCTTTCTCTATGGCACAGTTCAGCTCAACCTCCGAGTGCTCATTCTCCACCACCTCCACAGGCCCATGCATCACCTGCAGGGTCTGCAGAAAGGCCTATGCTGGTGAGAGAGAAAGACAGATCCTCCAAGGCTTATGCATCTACATGCATGAGAGGGACATCTACTGGCAACATGCCTGTTAACAGCCGGAGCTCACCAGTAAATTGTATGCTACTGGTGAGCAGGATCATCGCAGGGAAGTTCTCCGCCTTTTGGGCCATTTTTGCTGCTTTAATTTCCTGGGGAAACTCATATTGTCATGTGTCTGCGCTTATAGACTCAAGCGCCCAGGCGAACCTCATGGATCCTGGAGCAGTTAAACGTTGGGGTATTCCCTGTGGATCTACCCATCATCACCCACACTCTCACAGGGGACCCATTGTGCACATTCACCCATGCTAGAGGTGATTGTGTTTGACCTTTTATGGTTACCCAATACTCCGGTGGTGTGTGATCATCTATGGCTGGCAAAACACAATCCATACATGAATTGGGCAAGCAGATCTATTTTTTCATGGAGCTTTTATTGCTCCTCCCATTGTTTGAGATCGGCCTTTACCGGCTTTTCTCCTGCATCTTCTTTTCTTTGTTTCAGAAGAAGTTGGCTGATCTGAATGGAGTTCCGACAGTATTCCATGACCTGGGGGCAGTTTTCAGCAAGTCCAGGGCCACATCACTTCCTCCGCACTGTCCGTACAACCGCATGATCAAATCCTCCCAGGCACTTCTCCGCTTGGTGGACAACTTTACTCTGTCCACTCTGGAGCGGGAGGCAATGGAGAAGTATGTTGGTGAGTCGGTCACAACTGGCCTCAACCACACTTTCTCGTCCCTAATCATGGAGAAAAAGGATGGCTCCTTACGTCCCTTCATCGACAATCGGATGCTAAACAACATCACTGTTAAGAACAGGTATCCTTTACCTTTGATGTCTTCAACCTTCGACTTGCTGCAGGGAGTCACTTTCTTCACAAAATTGTACCTTTGCAACGCTTACCATCTTGTCAGGGTGAGGGAGGAGGATGAGTGGAAGACAGCCTTCAACACCCTCACTGGGCACTTTGAAAACTTAGTTATACCCTTTGGCCTTTGTAACGTGCCTGCCGTCTTCAAAGAACATGTCCATGACGTGGTACAGGACACGGTTGATCGCTTCGTGTGCCTGGATGACATTCTGATTTTCTCATGTCTGACGTGAACTCATGTCAGGTGAATTCTGCAACATCTGCTTGAGAATCAGCTGTTCGTGAAGGTGGAGAAGTGCAAGTTCCACAAACGGTGGGTCCCGTTCCTGGTGTGTTCCATTGTGTTCTCCAAGGGTGTTTGCATTGATCCATCTAAAGTGAGAGCCATTACAATTGGCCCACCCCAGACTCTCGCAAAGCTTTGCAGAGATTTCTGTGGTTTTCCCATTTCTACTGACGATTTATTCGTAATTACAACACAGTAGCCACCGCAAGTCAGACTTCACTTAATCCAAATTCTGCTGGTTGCCTCTGGACCATGAGGCTTTTGTTAAACTTAAGGCACTCTTTACGTCCGCACCTATCCTTATTACCCCTGACATTTCTTGTCAGTTTGTGGTGGAGATTGACACGTCAGAGGTGGGCATGGGTGGGGTTCTTTCCCAGCATTCATCCAAGGATGGGAAGTTGCATACCTGTGCAATATTTTCACATTCTTTTCATAAGCGAAACGGAATTTCGACATCAGTAATCAAGAACTGCTTGTGTCAGTCTAGCCCTCATGGAGTGGCGGCACTGGTTGGAGGGTGTTGAAATGTCATCTTTAGCATGGACAGACCATAAGAATTGGAGAATATCAGTAATGTCAAACGTCAGGGTTCTACATTAGATCCGCTGCTCTGAGAGTATGTGTTTGTTTCCATGTGGGTTTAATGTCATTTCTGTTTGACAGTTTCACAGGTTTGGTGCGAGTGTCTGAGATAATTACTTGTGCCAGCTCCACTATCTTTATCTCCACCTGTCGCTCATTTTCTCTGGTCTATTCAGCTTGCCCTCTTCCTTCAGTGTTTGTTTGATTGTGCAGCAACAAGAGTGTTTGCTGTGCATTTCACAGTTCAGTCTAGACCTATGTGCCTCACCTCTCCGTTTTGTGCCTCTGTTTTTGCGGTGACGGTTTTTGGGCGATCTCACCTGCCTTGTTCCGGATCTTGTTGTTCTCTGTGGTCATCTGGATGCTCATTCTCGCTCATTCTCTCTCGCCAGTCAAGTTGTGCCTCAATTCTCTCAGACCCATCATAGGACTGACTCGTTCTTGGGAGTGTTTCCAGCTCTCTCGCTCTCTCCAGCTAAAGGACCGGTCAGAGCTGTAGATACTAGCCGAATTCCGGCATTTCTTCTCTGAGGATTCTGTGGGTTACCGTTTTCTTTTTCTAGAAAATAAAAATGTAAATTTTTTGCATCCAGCACTTGGGTCCTCGTCTGTTCTTGATAGTATTAAGACATTTGCATTGTAGAGATGTACATGTAGATTTCAGATATAAAATCGGTGATTGAAGGACTAATGTGTACTTGCTGAAATTAGATGATTTTCTATGAAATCGATAGGAATGTGGAATGTTTGGACACAGCAAAATGTAATAGTAAAAAGTCACGATTCTCAATACCAGTTTCGAAATCTTGTAGTTTAAAGATGAATTCAATAGAATTAACATGGTGTATAATCAAATTAATTAATGAAACTTAAAAAGAACATACCATTTAATTTATTATCAAAAAGTGCTTGCAGCAAAGATAATAATGTATTTGCTCTAAAATGGCTTAAGAGGGTTTTTTTTGTTTTGTTTTTTTAACAGAGGAATCATTATTTCATCTTAACAGCCATAGCAGCCAAGTAGATTAAAAGTTGATATTACTAAAGCTTACTAAAGAATTCGATCTTGATCTCCATAGTTCCACATCTTCGTCTACAGATGAAGACATCAGAAACTTTGTGGAACCATTAGAACTCCCTAAATTGACTAAAGAGCAAAAAAGTATCTTGATTCTGAGATAAACTTGGAGGAGCTTGGCGAGGTAATTAAGGCCTTGCCAACAGGCAAAGCTCCGGGGCCAGATGGTTTTGCCGCTGAATTTTTTTAGATCTTATGCTACAGAACTGGCTCCACTTTTTTTAGAAGTTTATACAGAATCATTAAAGAATGGAATGATTCCGCCAAACATGACACAGTCCGATTCTTAAAATGAACAAAGATCCTAACGAGTATAATGTTACCATCCAATTACCTGATCCAGCAAGACATAAAAATATTGTCAAAAATTCTCTCTAACCGATTAAGTTATGGCATCTCTTATCCATACAGATCAGGTGGGGTTTATTCGGGGCCACAGCACTTCTGTTAACATTAGGCATTTCATCAATATTATGTGGTCAAATGGCAAACTATCAGACTCCGCTCTCGGCCATCTCACTTGACGCCGAAAAGGTGATTGAAATGGTAGAATGGGATTAGCTTTTTAAGATTTTGGACATATACTGGTTCGGGAATACTTTTATTGGATGGATTAAGTTACTTTATTGACACCCAGTAGCGGTGGTACAAACAAATGGATTAATTTCTGATTATGTTCCTCTGGATAGGGGCACCCATTATTGTTCCCCATTATTATTGATATTACTGGTCACTTCCATCAAAGAGAGCCCCTCCCTGGAATTGTACTGAACAGCAAGTTCTTGCCCCTATTTTGCCATTGCTAAGCCATTGGAAAGCCAAACAAATCTGAAAAGATAAGTTAACTCCGTTATCTCACATTTGCACTCAGTATGGACAAAAGTGTTCAGTGTTTAATTCAGACATTTATTTAAATGTTGCCTCAAGCATATGACTGAACACTAAATTATGTATTAATAAGTCTCTTTTCTGCTGGTCAGAGTGGATTGTGAGGGAGGTTAATATGTTGGTGACATTGAAACATTGAAATTAATTTGGTTCAACATTTGGGATTCCCAGATCTTAGTTCTTTAGGTATTTACAGCTGTGCCACCTACTCCGTATTGTTTTTGGGAGTAGCAGATACTCTGGGGAGTGGTGATTACTGCTTTTGGAAAAGGTCATGAAGCATCAGTGTATTACTCCCTGGTAATTCAGAGTCTGGGGGACGGAGCTTTAACGTCTCTCTAGAGTTTATGGGAGAAAGATTTAAATTTGGTATTGGAGGAGGGAGTGTGGGCAAGGATTCAAAAAAATGTCAAGTCTGCATCTAGAGATGCAAGGGTTCGCCTTATGCAATTCAAGATTTTACAATGATTCTCTGTAGATTGCCCCTCTAGATTGCATAGTCGGGCTTAAAGACACACCCACCTGCTGGTGATGCCTCATAGAATATAGAGGCACAACCCGTGTAAGATCCATGAATTTTGGTTGAAATTTCAGAGTTTTCTATGTGATGTTTTGGGCACTCAAATTTCATTCTGCCCCCAGACTCTGTATTTTGGGCAATTTGGCGGTCATAAAATTGGGGGATAAATAAATAAAAATTGGGTTTTGACCAGCATTATGATTTGCAGGCAAATAATTTTAAGGGTATGGATGTCGGATGGAGTGTCCTCATTTCTGGAGTGGTGTGTAGAGATGGGGAGGGTGGCTGCTTTCAAGGAGATGTCAAGCAGAAGGCTGGGGTTTCAGAATTAGTTTGACAGGAAGTGGGTCAATTACTTGGTGTTTTTGGGGGACTCTCGGGGAGGGGCTTTTATTTTGTGTTTGTATCTATATGTGACCACAGGGGTGTTCATTGGGGGTTAGGATGGGGTTGGTGATTGGGGAGGGGTATTAGGGAGGGTTAAATGTTGATTCAAATGTACAGTACATATGTTATTTTTTATTTTGTTATATGTTTATGAATCAATTAAAATGTTAATAAAAATAAAAAAAAAGTCAGATAGGAGAAGATTTTTAAAACTGATTCCAGGGTAATATAACACAAAGCATAATGTTATAAACTTACTCAATATTTTTTTTTTTAATTATCATTAAAAGGTTTGCTAGATTTACGCTACTAAATATGGTGAAAATGCTTTCCGCCATATTTAGTAGCGTAAATCTAGCAAACTTTTTAAATCGCAGTCTGTGAAAAAGGTCTGTGTTTTTGACAGTTTAGGTTCTGCATTACATGAAACACTGTAATCTTATTACATTATTCTGTTTTTCAATTGTTCATTGTTGTTACAAATACTTATTCTGTGCCGCTTTTTTAGATTTGTATAATAATTTGTAACCATTACTAATTTTTGGAACTGCGCGAACACTTGAACCTGCATTACTTTGATTTCACAATGCACGTGAACTGATCTGAGAGTGGCACCAAGAGCGTGCACACAGATCAGCGCATCACTGGTTTGTTCATGTTCTTCGCAGACCATGTTTATCTGTCTTTAAATCACAGCCTTTTGTGGATTAACAATCACATATGACCATCTTGCCATTCTGATGATATTTTGTTTAATTGTGCAGTCCTGAAGGATCATCAAATGAGTTTACTGATGTGCTCTTTATGAAACTTAAATGGCCAAATGAAGCACATTAAAACCATTGCGATGTTGGTATATTTGACATAAATCAACAAAATTATCTAAATTATTAGTTAATATTCAATATATCGCCCAGCCCTAATATGCATGTAAACATGAGTATAAAGAGGATTTTTGTCAATATTATGCAAGAAATTCTGTCGATTGAGCTTAACTTATATTGATCCTGGAACATTCCTTTAAGAAAATAATTTTGAGACTCAGAATTCATCACCTTTACAGCACTGCCATAAAAAATTATTAAGCAAAAACATAAAAAGGAAAAGAAAAAACTAGAAAAACTAGTCAATTTCACTAATCATTTCAGAAACAACACTAGTGAGTAACAAAAGGTAGGTAGTGATTACCTTTAAGTTTCTAATTTTTTGAGGAACTCCCAATTCAACCTTGCCCTCTACGACCCCCCATTTCCAACCCCAGATTCCTTGCCCAAGATGCACTCCAAAGTCCCAAACACAAGCTGCGAAACAGTTTCCACAAGGTATTTGCTTCTGTCCTCTACTTGCTCAAGCTACTCCTACAAGGGCATTATTGGAAGAGTACAACTGTTGCAAGTGGGTGGCACATCTGTTCTCTGAGACAGCCCATGCCCCGGGGGTCAACCTGCGCCACAGCTATCATTTCATATCCTCCTCTAATAACTGCTCTGATATTCCTGTCTCGCTGAAGACAAAAGCCTTGCACAGGGTCGCCTGTTGTCTGATCAGAGGCATAACATTTTTAATAGTGGGTGTATTAAGAGTCTTGTTTGTCATGCATTATTCTATCTTGCATCTGGTGTTTTTCACGTAATAGGTTAAGTGCATTTAAAATAAGAATCACTCATTCAGAATGTTAAACAAAGCTACCACCATGTTAGAAGCAACATATGCGTGTTATTAGCATAACACATAGTATTGTGCACTTAAGGTGTTTCAGAACCTTTTACATGCAAGAACTGACTGCCAAGGCAATGGAAGTATTGAGAGAGGCCAGTGGGCAGTAAAACAGAAAACAATGGAGAAACTTTCTTGCAAACTTATGAGCTTTCTATGGAGTTTCACCAGCAGTCTGGTGCATGCATCACCAACAATGCAAATTCTGTTTCGTAACTACCCTAAATAGACTAGCTTTTACTACTATTGCTGCCAAATTAAGTTCTTACTACAGCTTGAGTGCAGATGAGCCAGGCCAAGGCTTCCGAGGTAAGTTTGATCTTGAGGTGCGAATATGTTTATGTGTGAGTTTGCAAGTTGAGGCGTTAGCACTGAGGGAGAGCCAGTGGGCTTAGGCAGAAGAGGGCGAGTAGAGAGCGTGAAGGATGAAAGATGGAGTCTAATCCTCCACATGAGGCTGCTTTTTCTTTTTTCAACGAAAGCCAACTGGAGCCATACTTTGGACTGTAGGCCAAGGGCTCCAGGAAAGCATAGCCCTGAGCCAAAGCACACAGTGTGAAATGAAAAGCTAAAGCTTGAATGTGCTTTTGTTTATCAGAAAAATGCACTCTAAGTGGGATTGGCAGAATAAGACCCAAACTCCATAAGTCATATAGACTGGCATGGGCCGGAACCAGGGATGTTGCAGGAGTGAGGTTTCGAAGGAGCCTTCGCCCGTCATCTTGCAGAGCTGTTGGCAGCTTCCCCGCCTGTCTTGCTCACTACCTCATCTTTACTCCAGCACAAAGGAGGATCAGATGGGTCAATCAAAAGTAAGGAAATGTGGTCACAAGTTGGGTTGGGGAAAAATCTCTGGTTATGTTGTGTATTTCGCTAAATCGCGAAAGGCCCTATAAAGCCTTCAGAAGTGGGCCAAGGACTGATCAATCTTGAACAATAGCGGAGTTCCTACACTCCAAAAATTCAGACTTGCAGTTCACATTCACATCAATCTGCTCTGTGACCACAACAGAAGCGCAAAGTCAAAAGGAAAGATGGTGAAGCACGCAGCTTACAAATTGGCCACTCAGTGCAGCACATTATTTTCAATACAATGATTTGGGTATGTCAGATTGAAATATACACATCAAGTAGATGCAGTGGCAGGGATGCCAAAGAAAAGATGCGCTGGTTGGTAATTTTTTAAAGGGACTGCATGCCCACACTTTCAAAACAATGCTGCATCTCTTAAATGCTGAGATTCTTAAATGCATTTGTTTAGTTTTTTAGTAGATTGTTTAAAGGGGATGTAATTTGTTCACTGTTAAAAACTTTCTCCTATACCAGCTTAAATGTAGAATTAACCAAAAATTTTGCTCAACCTCATTTTGTAAACCTGTATAAGTTTCTTTCTTCTGTGGAAATGTTAGGCAGAATGTTGGCCTTAGTCACCATTCACTGTCATTGCATCTGAATCTTCGAGAAACCTGTTTGAAAATGCAGCTGCAATCAATTAATTTGTTCCTTTTTTTATTATATAGTCCTAGTTAAACAGGTTATGGTATAAAATAAAGTACAAAAAAAAAATGTTAATAAACTGATTAAATTGTATTTTAATGTTTAATATCATTTAATGTAATTGTTGGGCGTTTATGGGCGTTTCGTCAACTTTGGCACCGTCATTTTCTGAAAGAAACGAAAATTCCAACCACAGTGTCATTTCCAGCACATCTCAAATTACATTTTGTGTTTAATAGAATTCTGTGGTGGAAATGATGGTGATAGATATAACTTTTTAACATTTTTGAAATAACATGGTCAACCTCTTTTTTCATAACTAATATTTTTTTTTTTATCCTAAATACACACAATTAAATATATTTCGCATAATTTGGCAAAATGTACAGCATGATCGGCAATGACACCCAAATAAAATGTTCTGCTCACAAGTAATATTTACCTTGATTTTTATATTAAAAAAAAAACTTTATTAAGGGCAAATAAAATTATTTTCAAAAATATATTGCGAAATGTTTTATGTTAATTTATAAAATTGCTCTCTGGAACACTCGACTCGGATTGGTCAATGGGGCCATCCAGTGGTCATATATTGCTCTGTAACAACCGCACATTTGGGGTAAAAAAAACATATCAGACCGTTCATCCGGGTTCTGCGAGCCATCTCTCCTGCTTCTCAGCTCACTGTGCGATCTCTACAAGTAAGCTAATAAAATTATTTAAAACTCAAATCAATGTTTCGTGTGCATTTATGTATTTATTTGGTAAGTAGTCTTGTAATAGGCTGAATATTGAGGAGTCAGATGTTCATTTTTACAAAGTTAAAGCGTGTAATTAACCCCTTCAGGGTGATGCAAGACCCCTCAACTTTGTGTCAGGGTCCAAAAATAAATAAAAATTGAAACAGGAAAAAAATAGACATAAATGATTGCTGCATTATCGGTTATAAAATTATTTAAAAATGCCCTCATCAAGGTTTTATATATATATATATATATATATATATATATATATATATATATATATATATATATATATATATATATATATATATATATATATATATATATATATATATATATATATATATATTATTTCTAACTAATCAAGATAACAGCAAACTCTTTTGGACACCTAGGGCACCGAAGTGCTCCTAAGAAGGTTCCCGTGAACCAATACAACAAGGGAACTCTGTAGGATCTGGCTTGTTTTAAATGAGTCTGTGTAAACATCTCAGACGCATGCACTCAATGCCTCTCAATGCACCATTCCACGAAGAGTAGTGGGGCACAGCAACAGATGTATGTCTAGACATTGATCTGCTCCGCATCAGGGAGGAAGCAGAAAAGTGTTGTGAGACTCTGTACTCTGGTGCCAGCTGCTTGTTTAAATTGACTTGTTTTACAAATAAACTGACTCTTGGAACTTTCTCACAGCTAAATACGAGGAAAGAACTGCACGGCTGACACACACAAAGAGGCTCTAAATTGGGAGGCAGTGGAATGTGATGCATTTCGTAAAACAAAAGCGAACAAAAAGGAGTGCTTCAATGAAATATTCCACCAATTTGTAAGCAACAAAGCATGAAACATAGATAAGGTCACTGTTGTCGAATGCTACATTACAGAAAAGTGTAAGTGCCACAGAACTTAAGTAAACAAAAGATAAAACCCATTCTGAAAAACCTTAAGTTCTAAGCGAAGTTAAAACAGAATTCTAGAACGGAACATTATGAGAATTATCAAGATTAAAACTTTAAAAACATTAGGCTTTAACGAGTAATTAACAGAAATCGAATGAGCCAATTTCGGCAAACTAATGAGAGAAGTTTGATGAGCAGAGAAAAAGTGGAGGGGACTGCAGAGAAAAACAGAGAAATACTTCAGGTTATATGATGAAAGATAAATGAGAGTTCCAAATTGACAGAGGTGATTAAAAGAGAAGCCAAGCAAAATGAAACAATAATAAAAAAAGTAATCATGCAAATCCTGTCTTCATTTAAATGATAATAATCGGTTTCATTTCAGTAAAGATCTATTACTAAATTATAAAAAAATTAAAATGTAAAGTGTCATTGTGTTCTGGTCACCAATATAGAGTCACCATATAATCTGCTGTCTTATGACCATGGTATTAAAGGGATAGTTCACACAAAAAATTTTAATGATCTCATTATTTACTCACCCTCATGATATCACAGGTGTGTATGACTTTATTTCTTCACTGGAACATATTTGAAGAAAAAAAGACAAATATCTTAGCTCAGTAGGTCCTTAAAATGCAAGTGAATTGAGATTTCTCTTTTGAAGCTCCAAAAATCACAGACAGTCAGCATAAACGCCATCGATACGACTCCAGCTGTTAAATGTCTTCTAAAGTGATACTGTAACTTTTGGTGTGAAAAAAAGATCAATATTTAAGTACTTTTTAGCTACAATCCAATGCTTCCAGTAAGCTTCACAAGAGGGAAGAGTTTTTACACGGTCTCTCGTGTGACGTATTCGCGTTGCCATGATACTGACATAATCTCACATTCATCTCTCAGTTGTGATATTTAGGATAAGCACACAAACACACCATTGTGAGTAAAGAACCAGATAAATAGGGGGGCCTGTGTAGCTCAGTGAGTATTGACACTGACTACCACCTCTGGAGTCACAAGTTCAAATCCAGGGTGTTCTGAGAACTCCAGCCAGGTCTCCTAAGCAACCAAATTTGCCCGGTTGCTAAGGAGGGTAGAGTCACATGGGGTAACCTCCTCGTGGTCGCGATTATTGGTTCTCGCTCTCAATGGAGACATTGTAAGCTGTGCATGGATCGTGAAGAGTCTCAGCGGTGTCATGCACAACGAGCCACGTGGATTGACTGTCTCAGAAGTGAAGGCAACTGGGACTTGTCGTCCACCACACGATTGAGGTGAATAACCACGCCACCATGAGGACCTACTAAGTACTGTGAATTGGGCATTCCAAATTGGGAGAAAAGGGAAAAAAAAGATAAATACGGATCTAAACCAAAACCAATGAATCTTCTGTATCATATGCCAATGCAATTAAGCTACGTACGCGTACCACTCCTGACCGGAAGCACGATTCTGAGTTAAAAAAGTACTTAAATATTTATCTTTTTCGCACCAAAAGTGATCGTGTCACTTTAGAAGACATTAATTTAACAGCTGGTGTCATATGGATGACACTTTTGCTGACTGTCTGTGATTTTAGGAGCATAAAAAAAAAAAAAAAAAAATCGCTTGCATTTTAAGGATCTACTGAAATATAGATATTTTTCTTCAAATGTGTTCTGGTGAAGAAAGAAAGTCATACACACCTGGGATATCATGAGGGTGAGTAAATAATGAGAGCATTTTCATTTTTGGGTGTACTATCCCTTTAATTTCCTAACTTTGGCAAAGGTATTTTGGTGAGATAGCAACTGTAATTGTGACATATTTTTGTTTTCTTTAATTAGTTTTTAAACAAGCTTAATCAAAA
This sequence comes from Moxostoma hubbsi, assembly GCA_032164185.1. Taxonomy (NCBI): domain Eukaryota; kingdom Metazoa; phylum Chordata; class Actinopteri; order Cypriniformes; family Catostomidae; genus Moxostoma; species Moxostoma hubbsi. Next base: position 41,486,378 of record JAVLUX010000015.1, read on the forward strand.
GCTAAATAAATTGCTTAAAGTCTGTAGTATCTGTCGTGAGGGTTACACAGTGCCATAACCAAATGCGACGTGACACCACAACACACGATAAAAGGTATCTTTTCCATGTTAAAAAGAGTTTTTTTAGAACCAGCTATGACAACAACACATGGCGAACAGGGCATTCTATTTTTAATATCTGTTTGTAGATTGGTTAAAAACTGGGTAATTACTCTTATTAACACTGAGATTTATATTTGGGTGCCAAGTAACAATATGTTTCACAAACTTTTTGTCATGATATTCAGCAAGCAAAACAGCCTTTCATAATTAGCTGATCAGTGTTCCACCCTAAACTAGGAGGCATTTGGGACACTAAACAAGCATAATAATGCTTTTTATCATTTGTATCAAAAAGAAATCAGCCACACTACATTAAATGTGGGAAAAAATTTAAAGCTACATTTTGCAATGCTTTCTCCTCCAAAACCATGTTCCCACTAAACTCCTACATAATGTTGTAGTTCCTACAGTGTTCCCACACTTTTTGACCAACTATTTTTATAACTTTTCCATGACTTTTGTAGTCATGCATGATTGCTCAATGAAGATATTTTACCACTTGTTTTATAGAGATTGCTTGGGCAGACATGATTGCTTCAGCAATTGTGTTTTAATCTCACATTTGCTTTTAAATGACACTATTGGTCAGGTAAAGTTTTAAGGTTTAGATAATGGAGGTAGATTTTTTATTTTGTTTTGCTTTAAAAAAAGAAAATTAATCTTTAGAACCTCATCTGTTTTGGAGAAAATTGTACTCATTTTTAGCAAGTTTCACCTCAAAACTGCCGCCATATGTGTAATGAACCACATAAAATGATTCTGCAGAAATGTCAACACAGTCAAGTAATTTTCATAATATCAGGCTGTAAATACCACTACCTAACCAAAAGAAGCAAATCGTATTGTCACTATAGAAATTAACTTCTTAAAACATTCTTATTTCAATTACTTTACAAATCACACTTTTAATTCCATGATATTTCCAAGTTTTCCATTAAGGTTGGAACCTTGTTCCTAGCTTGCAGCATCATGCAACCCATTGCGCATACCAAAGAACAGACAGCGCAAACGCATGTGCATTCATGAGGCGTCACGCATAGAATGGCCTGCTGGCCAGTTGTGTGCTGGGACACCTCCAGCTCTCTATCTCAGTGCAGCTTTTCCCAGCATGGGGCCGGCCAGGCGGAGAGTGCGGGGCCCGGGGCAAGACTCTGTGTCAGCAGATAGTGCATAGCAGTTGGGGGGTGAGCAGGCCGTGGGGAAGATTCAGGAGTGCCGGCCTTCGCCAAGACCCACACTCTCTTGGCATTTTGGCAGGGTGGAGCGGCGCAAAAAAATGATCCAATTTAAGCTGGTTTAGGTGTGCCTGAGAATATTCAAATGTCTTTTTTTTTCTCCGCGCAGGAAGCAGTTTACTGCTCTGACGATTACTGCAGAAACAACTTCTTGCAAGCCTCAGAGACTCTGTATTGGTAGTCAGTTTTCAGAGATGTTCTGACCAATGGGCTGCTGGTTTCTGTCCCTTTGGTCTTGTTTCGGCCTTTCTGCTCAACTTCTCTGACCCTGTTGCCTTCACTATTGTTATCTCACTGCTGATATTGAACATAACACTTAAAAGCAATCAAAAATAAGTGTTTTTGGACTGCTGGAAGAATTAAAAAATGATCTGTGTAAATGCCATTGTGGTGATGGGGGCATGGTTGTGTATTTGTCTGCAGGAGAGAGAGCGTTAAGGATTGTCATCTGGGTTATCATCATCTCCTACACCTCTTTCTTGTTGTAGAGATGGCGGAGTGAGAAATAAAAAGGCGCACAAAGCATCAGAGTGGCAGAGAGACACCAGAGTGTGACTGTACCTGTGTGTGCACAACAAGAAGCATTTACTCATTTGTGTGTGGGACTACTTGGCACTGAGTGCCTTTTTATTTAAGTTTTGTGAACGATGCTGAAGAGTAATAAAAATTCACATTGACAGTACGCTGCCTCCTGACTCCTCCATTGCCCAGATACCGAACCTGCTACAGCAGTGTCGAAACAAACCCAGGATTAATTGGAGGACAACGTCGTCATGGAGTCTTCATTGGGCAAAGTCATCAAGTCCCTTGCCAGCATCCAGGAAACGTGACACAAGGCCCTCATGCAGTTACGCCTGGGGCAGGAGCAGTGTTTCCAACTCCTGCTCCAGGCTCAACCGGAGGACCAACAGGCGTTTCGGAGCCTGCAGCAGTGACACCAAAGCCCACATCACTGGTGGCCCTCGTCAAACAGTGACCAAGCAATGATCCCGAGGCCTGCCTCAACATCTTTGAAAAGACCACTGAGGTGTGGAAGTGGTCTTCAAACAAGTGGGTGGCCCGCCTGTTGCTGCTACTGTCCGGGGAAGCACAGCTAGTGGCCTAGCAGCTTCCTGTCGCCAAGACTTGAAGGACATCGTGCAACAGGTTGACTGTAGTCCCGAACAGAGCTGCCAGCATTTCAGGAGGCAATGAACTGTCAACGTGAGTATTTTCATTACTCTTCAGTGTCGTTCACAAAACTTAAACAAAAAGGGCACTCAGTGGACAAGAAGTCACACACACAAATGAGTAAATGCTTCTTGTCACATACACACAGATACAGTTTCTCTGCCACTCTGACGCCTCGTGTGCCTTTTTATGTCCCCCTCCACAATCACAACAACAAGAAACAGGTGTTAGAGATATTGATATCACAGGTGATGAGCCTTCTCTCCCGTGGACAGATACACGATCACGCCCCCATCACCACAGCTTTTATGAGCATAATAAAAGGAAGGGTGAGCTGCATTTGATGGCTGGATGGTATGGCAGCATATACTGTGCGACAGTAGAAATGTGTCAACCGGTAGAGATTCCTTATATCGTTAATTTGCTTTGATCACAAATGGGTGCTTATTCTATAGAGATATAGAACAAACACTTCTCAAGCAACACATTTTTCAAAATTACGTTTGTTAGGCTTCAAATTATTAAACTACAGATACATCATATTGCATAAAATATTTGGTAATTTTCTGTTGCTTTTTTACCCTCCCTTTTCACCCCAATTTGGAATGCCCATTTCCCAATGCACTCAAAGTCCTCGTGGAGGCGTAGTGAATCGCCTCAATCCGGGTGGCAGAGGACAAATCCCAGTTGCCTCAGCGTCGGAGATCATCAATCCACGCATCTTATCACGTGGCTTGTTGAGAGCGTTACCGCGGAGTCATAATGCGTGTGGAGGCTTCACGTTATTCACCGCGGCATCCATGCACAACTCAACACTCGCCCCACCGAAAGCGAGAACCACATTATAGTCACCATGAGGAGGTTACCCCAAGTGACTATACCCTCCCTAGCAACCGGGCCAATTTGGTTGCTTAGGAGAGTCACTCAGCACGCCCTGGATTCGAACTCACGACTACAGGGGTGGTAGTCAGCATCTTTACTCGCTGAGATTCCCAGGCCCTCCATTTTCTGCTAAATGTCCTTAGTAATTCACTGGATTATCTAAAAATAACATTTGACATTTTAGACATTTCCTGCAAAAATATATTTATTTATTTTTGCTAGGGCTGGGTATTCATTTATTTTTTTTATCAATTCAATCCTCATTCACAAGCTCACGATTTGATTAAATTCTATTTGATTCCGATTTTTTGGGGTACATTTAATTTAGAAACTTTTTATTATTAGTTTTTCATTATTTTGGTCACATTTAAACCATACATTTTTTTTTAACAAATTTAATATATTCCATGATTAATTATGTCTCGAAATTGCATATATATATATATATATATATAAATAATGGTATTGTCTCTTTAAGAATAGCAGCAGTTCAGGGAGCGTTACTTTTTGCTTGAGTGCAAATTAACAAGAGGAGTCACAGAGTTTATTTTCCACATGTGTAATTTGAATTAAATGTTTCTATTGTTGTTTTGGATCAACAACTGTCCGTAAAGAACAGAAAGGGTTTTAAAAAGGATACATTTTTCAAATGCCAAATGGATTGCGTGGATCTCGTCTTTGAACATACAATACACAGAATAAGTCAAACCAACCAGCCAGTGGCACAGACATTTTTAAATCACATGGTGCTAAATTTGGTTGCATATGCAAGAGATGTATTCATCGATCTTGGGATTTAAGAATCAATAGATTGTTATGCATTGGAAAATCATTATTTTTACCCACCCCTATTCTTTACCGTGATATAAATTACTCCTAATGTGATTTTAGATTTTGATCATCTACCTCTACTGCATTCACACATAAAAAAGGGCCAGAGGATCAGAGAAGAACTTAGAGAGCCAAAACGGATCAGAGCTGGGAATGGCCTCTCATTTCTCCAGTGTTTTTCTGGTTAACCCCCTTCCATAATATTCTACAGATCTAATCCTCTCTATAAATGACTAATGACCAGTGTGCTGCACACTTTGACATTATTGATGTTGATGATGATGAGGATCACTGTAATAATTGCCTTTAATGCGGTTATTGCTATCACTGTTATTATTACTGCTAATGAAGGAAATGCTGGCCCACATCGCCTCAGCAGAAATTTCACCATGGAAATAAATGAAAAAATGTCTTTATTGGATTACACTAAAAGCAATTCCAAATAAATGGGCCTTGAATACGACTCTGTGAGATGAACATCACAAACATGTAATTTCATTGTGCTGGGAGCAGGGGCACACGACTCTGTGAGAAACAAGTGAGCTGCCTCGCTGCCTACATAGGCAGCGGCCTTCTAAGGCAGTATACTAAGAGAGATGGAACCTTAAAAGTGACTCATCTGGAATGCTGATATCAGCAGCAACAGTGATCCGGCACGCTGCATGAGACTGTGTTTTTAGCTTGCTAGCCTGCTTAGGATTGCTTATTGCTTACTCTTATACGTTCATCATTTTATCCTTTGCCATTTTACTGCGTGCTTTGTTTTTTCTTCTTTTCTGCCGTTTCAACAGCGTGTATATTACCGCAAGCACATGTTTCTCTCTTTTAAATTTTTTCTCGCTTGTCCACATCTCACATTTCGACTGCTCACATTAGTTTTCTCCTGTGATTTCCACAGATTATTGCATCAATCTCAAACATCTGCTGATCAGGAATGATATCGAACACATCGCTCTCAAACCTTCGCCACTCAAGAACAACCATAACAGCAACAACAACAAACAGTTGCGGTAAATCATGACATCTGCTCATGTTATCTCTTCCTGAATTGCATGCCACATATTTACTATAGCTTCTTCCATCAGCAGTGTTGGATTTACATGTCATACATTTAAGAAATGCATCAGGCTGATGGAGAAGTTTAATTAGTTAGACACACATCCGAACGCTAGTGGAGGTCAGTGAGAAAGAGAAGCCGGAAGATACGGTTTTGGATGCGGGAAGTACAGCAAGCAAAACACATCCTTTGGTTCCAGCTGTAGAGACCTGCAGCAGGCTGTTTGGGTGACGTCTAGGTGGAATAATCACTCAGCAAAGCAACACCACTCTCCCGTTCCCATTAGGGTTTCCAATCGCTTCTCCCAACACAGTGATGCACTCGCTAAGTATCATGTTGAAAGAGCCTTAGTAATAGGTGACACTATTGCAAGTACCTGGAAATAGAGATTCCAGCCACAATTGTTAAATGCATTTCGGGGCCTCAGGCATCTGCTATTAAATCAAATTTACAAGTGCTGGCTAATGCTAAACATAGATTTTCTAAAACTGTTATTCATGTCGGCACTAACGATGTCAGGCTTCGTCAGTCAGAGATCACCAAATATGATGTTAAAGAGATGTGTGAACTTGCAAAAACGATGTCAAACATTGTAATATGCTCTGGCCCCCTCCTTGCTCATCGTGGTTACAAGATTTATAGTAGATTAGTGTCACTGAATGAATGGATGTCTTGAGTAGTGTCTGGAGAATAGCATAGGATTTATTGACAATTGGAAGAATTTGGGGTAGACCTGACCTGCTAAAGAGAGACAGACTCCATCCCTCCAGGGAAGGCGCCGCTCACCTCTCTATTAATTTGGCTCATAGTCTTAATAGTGATTTTGACTGACTGGAGCCCAGGTCAGGAAGCAGACAATCTGGTTAAGCTGAACATCTGCTAGCTGCCTTGAGATGTCACACAGATCACATAAACTGCAAAACATAGAGACTGTATCACATAGAAATCATATAGAGATGGTGTTTGTTCCTTGAACTACCAAACACAAACCCCTCACTAAATAATTTAGAATTTTTTATGTTCAAACTTAAAAGAAAAAAAATTTAAGATAAACATCATATAAAAGGTATGGCTACTAAACATTAGATCTATTTCAACCAAAGCACTAATTGTAAATTAAATGATTACAGATCATAGTTTGGATGTTCTGTGTTTGACTGAAACCTGGCTTAAACTGGATGAATATATTAGTTGAAATGAATCTACTCCCCCAGATTATTGTTAGAAACATGAGCCTCGTCTGAAGGGTCGAGGAGGAAGTGTTGCTACAATTGTCAGTTTTTGGTAGGGATGCACCAAAAGTTCGGCAACCGAAAATGAAATTTTTTGTTTTGGCCGAAAGAGAAAAAAGGCAGAAAATATGAGCCGAAAATATATGCTTCCCCGCCCCTCATTGCTCAGGTTTCACTCTTGAACGATCTAGCCATTATCACGGTGCTACCAAGTAAAGGTCGATGTCAGCGGTGTGGAAATACTTCAAAGCAGTACCGCCGCTCCCTATACGCATATTACACAGTCTGCGTAGGGCACCAATGCAACAACTCCCTAGGGGGGGCACCAGAAAATCCACTAGTTGCCCTTACTCGCATGTTATATGTTATCCAAGCACCCGAAAGCAGTTGCGGAACACATCACGCTCATATCGCGCAAACGCGACAATCCTCTTGACTACTGGTACATGAACAAAGATCGTGGACTGCACGCAGGTATTATCTGCCCCAAGCACCAACACACACAGAGAGAGAGAGAGCGAGAGAGAGAGAGAGAGAGAGAGAGAGACAGACACTGTTCAGTGCAGCATCTCATGTTCTTGATGAGAAGAGGAACGGTCTCTCCTGTCAGAAAGCTGAGCAACTTTTGTTCTTGAAGAGAAACCTGCTACTTTTACTTAAATAGAAAGTAGTCCAATTTGCTATGTGTATAGCAATTACATTAAAATAGGTTTAGCTCTGCAAAACTTTGTTCTTCACTTGAGGCTACATCTGTCATTTACAGTTTGAGGTTGGTTTTAGTTCTATCACTGCTGCTTTGCACAATAATTTTATATTAAAGTGGAAATATTTTTACATAAACAGAATTGAGGCCATCTGCCTTTCTGTGTTTTGTCTGTTGTTTTCATTAAAATGACTGTGTAGCATATTTAAACTTTTTGAATTTGCAAGATGCTATACTAGAGCTGCTAAGTTCATTACTTGACTGCTTTTTTGCATATCATTATAGTTTTATATAGTTTTCTATTTGGATAATTGGTAAAAAAAAAAAAAAAGTTAAAGAACTGAATAAAAAATATATATTCAATATAGTTTTAATATATTTTCTGTGCAATTTTGGTGCGTTATTTTCAATTAAAGTGGGATCAATTTATTGGTTTGTAGTTTTTCAATTCAAGATGAATTAAATTCATGAAATTAATGAAAAAGTATAATATTAAAACAATTGTAAAAAAAAAAAAAAAAAAAAAAAAAAAAAAACAACGTTTCGGATAAGTGCATCCTGAATTTTCGGTTTCGGCCCACAATTTTCATTTCGGTGCATCACTACTTTTTGGTGTTACTCAGAGGACAGGATATAAGTTTAAGTCTTTTGAACTAATAATGCTTAATGTGACACCATCAGATATAAATAAATAATATTTGTCGTCTTTTGCCCTTGCTACAGTGTATAGATCACCAGGGCCTTGTTCTGATTTCTTTGGTAAATTTGCACATTTTCTATCAGATAGAAATGTCTCACATTCTCAGTGAGCCAAAAAGTCTAGAAAAACTTAATGTAATAACAGAAAATATGAATACAGTCTTCTCTAGCACTACTGACTGTGTCATCCCCCCTTCAATTAAAGAAAATTCAAGAAAAAAAGCCCTGCACCCTTGAACAATGATTACACTCATGCTCTCAAGAGAGCAGCTCAGAAAATGGAGCGCAAGTGGAAGAATACAAAATTTCGCCATGCATGGAAGGATAGTGTCTTTGGCTACAGACAGATAATAAAAGCAGCAAGGTCAGCATATATTAGCTCATAGAAAATAACCACACCAATAATAGGTGTTTATTCAGAACTGTAGTTAAATTGGTTAGGGATTAAGCCTCGACTGAACCAGATATTCAATTGCAGCACAATAGTAATGACTTCATGAATTTCTTTACCGATAGAATAGAAATTATCAGAAATAATACTGGAATTATGCAATCAACTGTCACAGCACCTCAGAAAATGGTGTCTCATAATTTTCTCACAAGAAACAATTAATCCTTCACTGTCATAGGTCATAACATGTATGTTAGATCCAATACCAACTAAGCTCTTAAAAGGGGTATTCCCTGTAATCACAGAATCACTTCTTAATATTAACTGATTGTTATTCTAAGGACATGTCCCAAAAACTTTAAAATGACAGAATAAAGCTTGATCCTGGTGAATTGGCTAATTATAGACTGATTTCAAATATCCCATTTATGTAGAAAATACTAGAAAATATAGTGTCCTCCCAACTATGTTCATTTCTACAGAGTGCCTGTTCACTGTACAGAGACTGCCCTTATCAGAGTTACAAATTAATTGCTCTTATCATCTGATCACAGCAGCATTTCTCTTCTGGTGCTTTAAGATCTTAGTGCTGCCTTCGACACCATAGATCACAACATTCTCTTGACCAGGCTGGAGAATTATGTTGGCATTAGTGGACTTGTGGCAATCCAAATGTGGCAATTAGTGTCAATCCAAATTCCGAGATATTCTTCTGTAGGGCTTGGTGCAATAGTAGCATGTCATACAGCCTTACAGGTTATATTTACATAATTTATATTTCTTTTCTTTCAGATTCGTCCCTCATCCTCTGAAGACCTGGTCGTTGTCCTGAGTTGGATTCTTTGGTTTTGTATTCTTTTGGGGGGGGGGGGGGGGGGGGGGGGGGTGCTTAGGTTAAATTATGTCCCCTGACCCTTGCCAGGTGACTGGGCGGGGATACGCGCCACTCCCCTGCCATCATCGCCTCCGGCAGGATCTGACGGTTAAAGCAACATCGGAGTGCTGAACCATAGGATGGGGCTTACCCAAATGACATAAGTATATTTTTGTTTGTATTATTCCAATAATCTAGAGTCTTTCTGATAGAAATGTAATTGTTGTCACATGTAATGCTGCCTTACAATTTGGTCAAAATAAGGTATCTTGAGTAATATAAAAATTAATCATTTGGAATAGAATTTGATTCTGTGGACAGAACACTAGGTTTTAGAAAATAGCTAATGAGTTAAAAGTGTGGGATCATTTTGAGAGGATAAAGGATAACCCCAAGAAGATGACATGCAAACACTGCAGGCAAATGTATCAACTTCAAACATGACTTATCATTTAAAACATGCAAGAAGTCTAACGTTAGCCACTAGTGTTGTCACGGTACCAAAATTTTAGTAGTCGGTACCAATACCAGTGAAATTTCATGGTACTCGATACCATTTTCGGTACCAAAGCAGAACACAAAAACAGGTTACTGAACAACACTATTATTAATAAAGTTAACAAAACATTAGCAGCAGAACTAAGAACAAAAATATACCATTGAGCAACACTTCAAGTTAAATATATTATTTTTGAATTATAACAAAACTGTACAATGTATGCTTAAAGTATTTTTGAACACTTATAGAAGATTTGCTTCAACTTTTGCAACTTGTACTTTAGTTTTTTCCAAAAAAAAAACAAAAAAAAACAAGCATACAATAGAATGAATAAAAAAATATTTCCAAACTAATGTGCAAAGTGCTCTCGTATTAATAAAGCTGCATATTGACAATTTTCTTCACGATAAGAAATGCACAGTGACGTATATTATGATTAAATAAGTCACGAGCAATAACGTTCTAATCTAGCTGCAGCAAGCATGTGCGCTCGAGGGATGAGCGTCCCCGATGCAGAGTCTCTCTCAGCCGGATGCAGTTTCAATCGTTCCCCCTTAGATCGGGACATTCGTGCAACTCATAGAAAAGGCACCGACCACACAGAGAAATGCCAGTTTCTGAGTTTATAGTTATTAACATGATCTGCTTCTGTATTATTTGAACTTTAATAAAGCTATAACACTTATTCCACAACGAGAGGGCCTCTGAATTTACCCCCTTTTTTTTTTTTTTTTTTTTTTTTAAATAATTCCCTAATACTTTGGGATCTACATAAGATGAAACTGAAAGTTTAGAGTGCATCTGGACTTATCTGTGTAATTCTTCCTCTCCTCCATCAGGCGTGAACGGCAGTGCTGCTCTCGCGCTTCATTACAGTTTAATTTGATTTAAATGTTACGTTAAATGAGATCAAACGATTATTTGACAACGAAAATTTCTCTCGACAATTTTTTATTTTCGACGTATTCGATAATGTCAACTAAACGTTTCAGCCCTAATCCAAATGATAATATGCTTTTAAACTCACCTGCTTTATTTGCTTGAATAAATCCGTGTTTCTGTATTTCAGGTGCTTTATTAAGTTTGATGTGTTTCCTCCTTTCGTCAGAAAATTGTGAAAGCAGCATTTACAAATAGGTTTTTGCTGATCTATGATGTTTCTCTTTTCATCAGCCTCAAATCCAAAAAAATTTCCTAACCTGGCTTTTTCCACTTTTCTTTTCGACAGGATTAAGTTGAGACTCCGCAGCAGCAGCTACTTTGCTTGTTGTGAGTGTTCGAAAGTTCCCGACTCTACAAGGGAACCGGGCAGACACGGTACTCGGTCCTCTGGTACCTTCAGAAATTCTGGTTTCATACATTTTTTATTTTTTTGTGTACCGACATGGTACTGGAGTACCGGTATTTTTGACAACACTATTAGCCACATAGCATGACCGCTCACTCTAATGTTAGATAGCCTAGATAAATGTACACTATTAGGCCTATCCAAATGTTCATGGGGAAGCTAAATTAGTACCTCGCTTACTGCATGTTAAACTTAATGTGCATTTTTCTCTATAGATGTATTCACTATACTGCAGAGATGACAAGTCAGACTCACCTTCATCTTTAGAGCCAACATTGACTCAGAAAACACTAGTTAAGAGACCTTCCCTGACCGAGCATCACACAAGACTAAAATATGACTAATACTCCACCAAACTCAGCCTGTTCTGACTCGCAATAACACACAATCCAAAATACTAAAAAAAATACCACAGACCACCATGGAAAATTTCAGAATTTTGTCCATAAAACTTGGCACAGACCTTTAGCCTTTTCTAACGTAATAGGCTTTATTATTATTTCAGATTGTTTTCATACAGCGGAAAATCAATTATTCCAAAATATATCTATCATTATCATATCAACTACCTAGCAACCACTTAGCAATGCCTTAACAACCACCCAGAACACATTAGCAACACCTTAGCAACCAACCAAAAGTATCAGTAAGTGCATAGCAACTATAAAACACTTTTGCAATTATCTAGAAACTGCTAAGCAACCAATCACAATATATCAGCAACTGTGTAACTTTATTTGGCATTTATTTTAAATGTGAAATATTTCAGCTACACTGCTAGAAATGAATTGATAAACAAGTTTTATTTGCTGCTTTATAAAAACTCATGATGTTTAATTTATTGCTTTTCACAGATGTCTACAGAGCTACTTTAGTTGTATTAGTCATTTCACTTGTAAATAGGAGCATTTGAGCCCCCAGATATCGCTGTAATAACTGAAATTGAGTTTCAAGGGTTAAAAATATACAATCTGCTTACTACCAAGTTCGAATCCAGGGCATGCTGAGTGACTCCAGCCAGGTCTCAAAATTGACTTAACTATAAATTTCACGTCCAAAAATGACTCGTGTTGTTCCAAACCCATAACAATTTCAACCATGGAACACAAAAGGAGGTGTTAGGCAGTTAGGGATTGACAGCCACAGCCACCATTCACATATATTGTACAATCAGCCTAACATAATTTGTGTTTCAAGGAAGAAAATAAAACACCTTTAGAACAACATGGGGGTGAGTGAATGATGACAGAATTGTCCTTTTTGGTGTAACTATCCCTTTAAGATACTATAAAAGTGTTTAAAACAACTTAGGTTTATCAATTATGAATTTGTGAGAGTGAGAGAGAGAGAGAGATTCTTAAGACCAAAGTTTCAGTTAGAAGTGAACGCTGAGCGCAAATTTCATCATCAGCATAGTATTAGAGCACTGAATGCGTGCCGTCCAATTTGTCTAATCGTGCGCCTTTGAACGTGCAGAATGGTCGGGCACCTGGAATTATTTGCACTAATTATGGGTCCACAAGGTGGCAACACTTACAATTGAGCAGTTGTTGTCACGCAGTTGTTGTCACAAAGAAGCGCTAGAAGATGATGTAATCACCAATGAACAACAGGGGATGAATGTGGGAACAACAGTGGATGTGCACATCAAGAGTGTGTGTGAGAGGAGGTCAGGAGATACCTGAATTAACTCGAGACTGAAGGATATATAAATACATCTTTATGTGTCTAAACTCCTGAAGAGAGAAGGTCCAGTATGTCTTAGCAGTCCAGTATCTCTTAAGCTGCGTTCACACAGTCAGCGACACACAGCGACAAAACAATCTCATCTCAATCATTTTCAATGAGAGCTGGCGACTTCCGGCAACACGAGCGACGGCGACCATTGGCGACCGGATGTGGGCGTGTCCAGCGACGCAACAAATTTGAGAAATGTTTAACTTTATGCAAATGAAGAGTGACTTTCGGGAGCGACAGACAATACGAGAGAAGATGGTAGAGCTCACATGATCCTAATATTTTATTAATAATATTAAATGTAAAGAAACAGTGCTGTTCAGACTCTCCATACACACCACTAGCGACCTAACCACCAGCTACTGGCAACGTGCAGCGACAAAGTAGATGGCAGTGTGAACGCAGCTTTAGTGTGCATCCGCCAACTCTCTATGTACGCGCGCACATTGAAGTGAAGTACATTTTGAAAAGGGTCACGTTCAACTGTACACAGACACTAAGCTATCACGTCAAAACAGATGTATTGTTAGGGCTTAAAGTGGTTTTGTTATTTTGTAAATTACGGTAGCACAAAATATGTACCCACAAAAGACCTTTGACTTATTAATAGAACTATTACTAGTTTATAAATCACTCAGTGGTCTAGGACCTAAATACATTGCAGAGATGTTTGTTGAATAAAAACCAAATAAACCTCTCAGATTATTAGGATCAAGTCTGTTAGAAATACCAAAGGTTCATTCAAAAGGTGAAACTGCTTTTAGCTATAATGCCACCCGCAGCTGGAACCAGCTTCCAGAAGAGGTCAGATGTGCTCCAACTGTAGCCACATTTCAGAGAAATAAAATAAATGCAGAGTTCAGTGTTATTACAGATGCTGAAAATAAATACAAAAAATAAAACTTTTTTGTTAACTGAAAAAAAAATGGGTCATTGACAAATAAGGTTGTCTTAGTTGTAAGGAAAAAAAAAAAACATTTAAAAAATCTAGTTACAAATGTGTCAAGAAAGAAATGTAATCTGTGTCCATGTTTTTAATTAATTTTAGAGAAACTGTAAAATAAATGTAACCAAAGTATATTTTCCTTGCACCTGAAATACATGCAAGCATACAGAACGTCTTAATTAAAAAATACAAATATCAAAACATCTGTATTTTTTTTTTTTTTTTTTTTACATCACACAGTCATGAGGGTCTAATGTTGTCCTCTCAGTTTTGTTTTTTTACGACAATATGGCTATTTGGTGGACAAAAGATATTGAAATGTGAATAATATTTTTAAACAAAATTGTTTAATGCTTATTTTTTTAAGAATAATGCATGTTTTTTTCCAAACTACTTTATGCCAACATTTTTCCAAAAATTAAAAAAAAAAAAAAAAAAAAAAAAGTCAAAATAAATTTTAAATCAGAATTTGAAAACATGTTCATTATAGTAGACAGTAGCAAATACAATTAATGTAAAGTAGCCGTAACGTGTTAGCAATAATATTGTACATTCATGTAAAATCTTCTCTGAAACAGTACATACTATATAGATTTCTGGGTTCAATGCAAGTCGAGTTCGATCGACAACATTTGTGGCATAATGTTGATTAACACAACAATAATAATGGCTTATAATTTGACTTCATCTTTTCTTTAAAGAAAGCAAAAATCTGGGTTACAGTGAGGCTATTATAATGAAACTCAATAGGGCCAATTTCTGTAGAGTTTATAGGTAGAAATAATGAAGTCGCCATTAAAATGGAAGTTGCGACTGAATTTACTTCCTTATTGAGGTATATCGGAGTGAAATGGCTAATCAAACAAGAAAAATATGTAGTGCGGGGAGTTTACCCATCAGTTGTTGATTGGATTGTGAAAAGTGGGCATTGCACACCAGACTGGAGGCAGATCTAAATGCGAGTTAACTGTCGACACACAAGCACGCACATTACTTCCACCATGCTGTTTGTGCCAGAGCCAGTTATTGGCGATGATCTAACAACATTAATTTAAATCTAGCCCATAATTGCACATAGCAGATCACGGTTTTAGCATATGATGAGGCTGCATCTGTTGAGAATAGAGCAAGTAGAAGATCACAATATCACAAACGTTTTGAATCACATACTATATACAGTATACACTGTCCAGCCACAACATTCAATTCTCCTGAGACATTCACAATCACTGAGATCACATTCTTTCCCCATTCTGATGGTTGATGTGGACATTAACTGAAGCTCCTGACCTGTATCTGCATGATTTTATGCACTGTACTGCTGCCACACGATTGGCTGATTAGATAATCGCATGGATGAGATGCGGGTTGGCACTGTTTTAGCGGCATGAGGAGGATCTACGCAATATTAGGCAGGTTTTAAATTTTGTGGCTGATCGGTGTATATAAAGGGAAAAAAAGAACGCTTACCTGTCATGCAGAACATCCGTAAATACCTCAAAAATATGCCTGCATTAAAAAATATTAATAAACTCCAGCCACTTTCTCCAATTTGAAGTGATCCCATCTGGAAGCATTCACACATTAAAGGAGACCTATTATGCCCCTTTTTACAAGATATAATAAAAGTCCCAGGTTTCCCCAAAATGTGTCTGTGAAGTTTCAGCTCAAAATACCTCACGGATCATTTATTATACCATGTTGTAAATGCCTCTTTTTGGGTGGAATCAAAAACACGCTGTTTTCATGTGTGTCTCTTTAAATGCAAATGAGCTGCTGCTCCCCGCCCACAACATAGCTTTGGTCTCCGTGAATACAATCAGAGACAATGATAACTTTAGCTGCATTAGCCTTGGAATAAGCTAACAACACACACTGCCGACTCACATTTTTGCACAAACACCATGTAAAAGTGAATTTTGCATAATAGGTCCCCTTTAATTGCCTCAAACACAACAGCAAATACGCCATTTCTCCTTCTTGAAAATGTTCATTCAAGCCAGCGGGCCCATATCCAAGGTAGTTTGGGGTCGGGAAGCTGCTTGTTTACATGAAGGGGCGGGGTTAAAACTGACTCTCACTTGCATGCGTCAGCAGAGAAGAGTAAGTTATATGACCGGAAGAGCGAGTTATGACATTTTGATTAGCCTAAAGATTATGAGGTCAAAAATTTCTATAAAATAGCAAAAAATGCATGGATTAATTGTTCACATTAAGACCAGTAACATGTATTAATAAAATAAATAAATAGGGTTAATTTTAATTTCATGCCAGCTTTAAGCTTCTAATTCCATAAATGCACATATATTAATTTTTCTTTTAAAACTTGTATATTATCTGAGCTGCAAAGTTGTTTCAATTGTCCTTTTTGGAGTTTACGTCTTTAAGTCGTCAAGGCAACTAAGTTGTAATACTGG